>JANEYF010005110.1:17500-617500 GCA_029963845.1 Rhamnusium bicolor
CACAAGTCACATATAGAGAAAACATAATATGATCACATTTAATATTTATAATATTTGGTATATGGTATATTTAGTAATAATATTGGTATATAACTTCGCACATCCTTAGAAAATAACGTAAAACCAATAAATAATAAGTGTGTATGTATGCATAATTTTTGTCAGGCATGGTTGAGTGTCTACTGTGGCGAATATAACTAGTCACTCTCCAACATGCTCCTGGGTTTGATCTCGACCTCCTTTAGATGGTAATGTATGGAATGATTTTTTTTTTTAGTGTAACCCCTTTGTGATTTGACATTTTACAGTATAAATAAGTGTTTTTTTTTGCACCTATTTGGTAACATAATAATTGTATAAGCAATTTATTTTTGGTAGTTTTAAATAAAAATAATCATTACATATAGTTTCCGGGAAAATTCCAAACCTTATTTTCTGGAAATTTCACATTCCTGTTGATAATGTTACTAGTAATTTCTCAGTTACTTTATCGATTAAGATTATCAGCAATATCACAGATTTTTTTTAAATTTAATACTAACTAGTTTTGTCGTTATATATTCAGTAGATGCTCCATTTGCGTAGGCAGTTTGTACCAATCCTATTTTAAGGTCAATTCCTGTTTGCTGGAGAACTTCCTGCAGATATCCTGCAACTAAAGTGGCTATTCTATCTCCATCCATAAGATGAAATTTGTTATTTTCATCCATGTAGTAATATACAATTCTATCTGCATCACCATCAACTGAACAACATCTAGTATTTGCTTCCACTGGAAGGCCCGTTGGAAAAGTTTGTTGAGACTTAACAAAATCAGCTCCACACTGAAATTTATAATTATTATTATAATTTTCATTCACAAGGATTTAATACAATAATGACTTAAGTAAATTTTTATTCAAAAGCCATGAACTCCATATGAGAATATATTTCAAAATTGGAAACAAATAATGATTAAATTTTAATACATTTTGCCAAAATTTAATAAATTATTAATTATTTTATTAATTTCAAATATAAAAATACAATAAAACTAAGATTATTTTACAAGAAAAATAAGTTCTAAAGTGTAGTAAATAAAATTGTGCTATTTTATAAAGCAAGATGTTTGAAATAGTAAATCTGTATAACAGTCCAGTGTATTTGGACAAAAAATAGTTAAAAAAAAAAATTCCAAGAAGGCTGCATTTCTTTACACTTTAATTCGTCATTCTAAACAATGTCTCAAAAATCCTCGGTGATTAGTTGTACGCACAATTTTTTTCGGTGCGTAAAAGGGTTAAAAAAGTACTTTTTCGCGAATATCCCCTTTTCTTTTAATTTTATAAATACGAACGTTATTATAAGATCGAAAGATTAAAAAATTATAACAACACTGACGTAGCTTTCCACAAAATACCAAAACACCATACACTACACTCGATGCGCGTTTCACCAACCAGGTTGGCATCATCTGGAGATGATTAAAACTAAACTTATTCTAACAAGCTACCCTATTTATACCTAAACCATTGTCACGGCTTGATGAACCATGACTCCATAACCAATAGGGCATGCTATCTGATTGGCCCTCTGCCACTATTCATACTCTTTTTAAACTTTGTGATTATTAAGCTCTCAAATGCATCCAGGTGTCTAGTATTTGTTTAATTCCTAATTAATCTTAAATTGCTAATATCTATTTTGTGGCTGTTCTCAAACATATGTTGGGCAACATTAGATTTATCTGTTCTACCATATTTGAGATGAGCCATATGCTTCTTGAATCTAGTTTTAATTAATCGTCTAGTTTGTTCTACATACTTTTGATTGCAGTCCTTAGCTAATTTTGCAAATCCCCGACTTTTCCTTTGTTTCAATTTTGTCTTTTGGATTGCCTAAAAGTTGTTGTAATTTATTTCCCGATGAATGAACCACTGATACTTATGTCTTCAAAAAATCTTACCAATACCTTTCCTTTTTCAAACCTCTCCTTATTGAGGGGGAAGCTTAATAGGCAATGAACCAGAAAATTAAAACGCCATTTTGTGTTGAGCACAATGGTGAGAGTCCTTAGGGATATATCTTAAGAGTGCTGGTATATTTTCTGTATATGTCAAATTCATCTCCTTATATTTTCCTTGATTTCACGAGCATTTAAACAGAAGAGCAATGGAGTCCCAACTTTTGACAGACACACAACTGTCTGCAATATCTTGTTCAATTACAAAAAAATATATTTAAAGGATAATCCGGAGCAGGTGCTGAAGTTTTTTTGGTTCCAAAAAAATTGTTTTCTAATACCCATCCCCAATTATGGGGGTTCAGCTCATTGCCCAACCACTTCTGCACCTGATAGTATACTTGAAAAGTGCTCTTCAGCTGCTTTTGTTGTAGGTGGTAGTAAATGTAACTTAACAGATTTATTTTTACTCACTAATTTACAATAACGATAATTATTCATGGAATTTTCTCTAACTGTAGCACCATACATCGCCAAGAAAATCATATTCCATTGGAAAAAATTGATTTTTGAGAAGCATCACTTCAATTGAAAACTTGAACTGCATCTTTTAAATTTGGTCATTCGTCTAATAATTTCAGAGCTGTTGTTTTACCTCTACGAAAAAAGCAGATGTTGTATCACATACAGAGAATGCATGTAGAAATAAGATATTATCCTTGCTGCCTCTATGTTTGTCAAAACTTCAAGAGGAGAAAATTTGTTGTTCCAGTTCCTTTGCTTGGTTAAAAAAAAAAAATCCTTCATCAACAAGAGACTACATGTATTGTCCATTTTCAATACAACTTTATTTTCTAACGCTGCAAAATACGCCTACAAATGCTTAAAAACTAACCAAAGCTGTATGGTTTGCCAACAAAAATGCGGTGAGCAGGTATACACCCAAGGCATAGTATACTCTGAAATAAAAGTGGGAAAACGCAGCTGCTTATTTCTATTCGGGGTCACTTATTAATTATATATGAATAATAGTATCTATTCTATATTTCTATTGTCCCTTTGTAAGTTTTAAAACGTGCTTACCTAAGTTTATTTTCAAAATATAATTTTACAATATCAGTGGGTAGTGAAATCGAAATATTTGCTTGTCATAACTTTTACATCAAGTTTTTTCGAAAACTAAACTCGTATGACAAAGCGAGTACCTTTTTTTGTAAATAATTTTCTAGTCTTTCGATATTATAATAACATTCATATTTGTAAAATTAAAAGGAATGAAGATATTCGTAAAAAAAACACTTTTTTAGCCCATTTACGCATCGTAAAATATTGTGCATACAACGGAAACATTGTTTTGAACGACGAAATTTTCTTTAACGGATACTAAAAGTACTGGACTATAAATAATATGAACTGATTTATTAATATAGGTAAACTAAAAGAAGACAGATATGACGTGAGGAACATATTCATTGCATGGAAAAGAATTTACAAATTACATTTATATGTTTTATTTCAATCTATCTTAAATTAGACCAAAATTTACTCATAATTTGTACTTAAGCACAGTATAGGTGTACTGTTATAAATTCAGTGGAAAATCACTGACTTTATTAATATCACAGTGATAGATTACAAACATACCAGTCGGCTAAATCCAGTTGGGTAATATGGAGGGATCAACAAAAAACATGTTCAAGGCACCTATAATTTTTCAGTGCATGTCTTTGATTAGACTATTAATACTATGATTTCATTGTTGTCAGATTGAAATAAAATAAGGTTATGTTAGGCAAGAAATGAGCAATGAATATAAAATAAACATCTTTATTATGTCCAACACTACATGGATTTACTTGTATTTATTATTCAAAAAAGAAATACAGCTAGAATACCACGTCAGACGAAATGTAATGATAATATCTTTAATAAGCCAGATACCATTGCAGAAGCATTTACTGAATATCTTGGTGGAATAATCATTTTGGCAATTTACAAAAATAATAAGAAAAAATCGGTGTTTATTCCCAATAAAATGCATCTAAATGAGATTGAATATAATGATAGTATAGCAATTTCTAACACATTCAGAGAACAATTTAGTAATGTTTATACAAAAGAGCAAATTGTGGATAATAATATTTTTAATAATGATGTGTATCATGAACTGATCTCTGCATTCTATTGATAATGAGGATGTACGTGAGGCGCTGAAAAAATCTCAAAGCAAATAAAGCCATTGGTCTGGATAATTTACCTTCTTTTCTAATTAAAGGTTGTATTGATATATTTGTCTATCCTCTACGGATATTATTCAATTTAAGCTTAAAAAAATAATGTTTTCCCTGAAAAATGGAAAGAGGTTAAAATTGCCAAGTTTTCAAGAAAAGGTATAAATCTGATGTAACAAATTACAGGCCTATTGCAATATTGTCCGCGCCTGCCAATATATTTGAATATATTATTTTTAAAACTGTTTATCCATCTTATCTACTATTTGCAGATGATTTGAATATATGTATATGCAAGAATTGACGATATTAGTGATTGCCATAAACTTCAAACTGATCAAACTTGCATATTTGGTCCATAAATAATAAACTTTTTTTTCAATATAAAAAAATGTAATATACTCTCATTTAGTCGAAAAAAGACATTATTAAATTTTGGTTATAAACTTAATAGAATCGCATTGAACAGGGTTACTGAAGTACAGGATTTGGGTGTAACATTTGATGCCACTTTATCCTTTATAAACATATCCAAAATGTGTCAAACAAAGCCATGAAAATGTATGGTTTTATAGTCAGAAACACTAAACAATTCAACAATTTAAATTGTATTAAACAACTATATTTTTCGTATAAGAAGCATTCTAGAGTATGCTGTAATTGTATGTCCATATTATAACTGCCATGCTTACTGCATTGAAAAAATATCAAATAAATTTTTAAGATATCTGTATTGCAAAGATACTGGAACCTATGATTTTAATATACCCAAAATGCAGTTGCTGGATACTTATGATATGCACACGCTGGAAAAAAGAAGGAATATCAACCGCATAATTTATTTACATAAACTAATACATGGACATATTGATGATCCAAACTTTCCCCTGTAAATCTGAATGTGCCATCTCACTCAACAAGATCTTTTCACACTTTCTATCTGAAGGATAATGCTCAGACTAACAGCTATCTAAATTTGCCATTATTTAGAATGTGCAAATTATACAACATACAAATAATATCTTGTAATATATTTCTAGATAATCAAAAAACTGTAAAAAATCATTAATAGATGTAATGTAAGGAAATGTTTTTGAGTCTTATAAGTTAAGCTTCTGTGATATTTGTGATATATAGTCTGATAAGTTGCTATGTTATCATTTTATTTTTACGTTTTTTAACAATGTTACATGTTTTGTACAAGTACTACTCTGTAATTGGGTTCTATAACCTGTTGAGTTTTGAATAAATAAATAAATAATATAATAATCCAACAAATTCTAATAGTCTCCCAACTGAGCAAACTGAACAAAGTATGTCATATAGTACTTCAATAAAGATACCTAATATTACTGAAAATGTATCATACTTATGGCTAAAAAATTTAAGCCAAAAATGTCTAATGGTCCAGATAGGATTCTAACTTATTTTGTTAAAGACTGCGTAAATGTGCTGGCAAAACCACTAAGTACAGTTTTTAATCTCTAGCTCTTTGCCTGTATCCTACTCGATAAAAACTTGCTAAAATTTGCCTGATTTTTTAAAAAAAGGAAATAAATATATCAAACTATCGTCCTGTGTCACTAATATATGGATTTTCTAAATTATTTGAGATGTTAATCTATGATTATATTTTTCCAAAAATTGAGCCCCTACTGTCACTTGAGCAACATGGGTTTATGAGGGGTCAGTCAACAAGTTCTGTTTTACTCAATACACTGCTATGGTGTTAGACAACGCAGGAGTTGATGTGGTTTTTACTGACTTCTCAAAAGCCTTTGAAAAAAAATTATTCATTCAATTATTTTACAAAAAATACAATTATTTGATTTTAACAATGGACATCAGGAGTGTCACAGGGCTCCAATCTAGGACCACTGTTACATACCCATCATACCGATTTTTATCTTGCTTAATTATTAAAGTTACATTCAATTTAAAAGTAAAGGGAGCCTCCTTAGAATAAGTCCATAATAATGAGGTTAAAATAATAATGAAGTTAAAATAAAAACAAGACTGTTCTAATCTCAATGAAATTATACATGCCTTGTTTGTTACAGTCTGTTATTATTTATAAGTCAAAAATTTTATGGATTTTAACAAATTTTAGGAATTTAGAATATTTAAGAATTATAGGAATGGTAGTACCGTAGTAGATTTAAATAGACAAATATTTCCATATGAAAACATATTTTGAAAATTCTTGCCTAAACTTGTTGTTATTAAAAATACTGAGACATTTAGAAATGGAAAACCTTAATTCAACTCACCAAATAATTTAATTTACCCGATCCAATAATTTCATCATTGTACATATCAATAATCAAACTACCGTTCAATGCTTCTCTCAGATATTTAATCTTTTTTGCACCAACTCCGTTTGCACCATCATATAATAGTCTATTTGTATAATTACCATTTGAAAAATTACTACCTCGGATTTCCTTGAAGGCACTTGTTAGTTTTTTATAGTATCCATCCTCAGTGGGTTGACCGTATTGCCTTCGTGTATTTTTACAAACAACAAAATAATGCAATTGTGGAGTGGTAACTATTCCATAATCAATTGGTTTTCCAGATAAGGCTAAAACTCCATCCATTACAGATTTTGCTAGATGTGGACTACTTGGTCTTGTATCTTTTCCTACAACTATTTCTACCCTGTCATTCATATTTGTAATATTAAATTCTTTAATTAATTCATTTATTGTATCCTCAAGTTTGTTGTCACTAAAATAGAGTGAAGAAGAAAGATGTAAAGCTAAATGAGATGATCTACATAAGCTTCTGTGTGATGAAATGTAATCTGTTGAGTATGAATGAACTAAACAGAAATATTATTAAAAAGTGGTGAAAAAGTAGTAAAATTGAAGCTTTAACCAAAAGACACTTGATGTATGTCAGATATTTAGCCTTAAATATATTAGAGCATTTCGGGCGCAGGAAATATAACCAGTGGTTATAACAACCAATCTGTTTTCATTGGATGGAAATAAATTTAATTTTGAATTTATCTAATCAGACTGTTATAATGTGGTATTATCCGGTTATTACGATTTCTGCACCGAAAATCCCTATATTTCCACCATAACTTTGCAGTGACGTAACTTAGGATCAGAACTACATCGATATCATGTTCACAAAATGTCCCAGACTTGAGAATTCATTAAACTTACCTGACACTCGTATATAACATAGAACATATAATTAGATATAATTATATGTTCTATGTTATATACGAGTGTCAGGTAAAGTTTAATGAACTCTCAAGTCTGGGACATTTTGTGAAAATATTTAAATTATTGTTGTTAGTTTACTTTTGTACAAGGTGTCCCAGCTAAGATGTCATTTGTGTCAGATGTGATTTTCTCAGTAATTTTCAACTCAAATTCGTAGTTCAAAAATTAATATGATGTAATTTTTTCCGAGCAATCCGAAAGAAACAATTGAACATCAAACAAAAGAGTTATCGCCGAAAAACTACTTTTTTTCAAAAAAAATCAAAATGGTAGATTACTATATTTTTTGTTATAGGGTAGTAAGACTGGAACAAATTCCCATACATTCAGTTTTTTTATATCACTTCCAGTTTGTCCGGAAAATAATTTTTCTTCCAAACATCTTTTGAATACAGTATGTCCGCGGATGGGGTTTACAAGAAGTGAAATTGCTAAAATATTTAACTTTTCGAGAAAAAGTTATTCTACATAAAAGTTGTTGCTTTCCTAAAAAATATGATTCACGTTGAGAAACTTTGTTTTTTTATACAGGGTGCTCAAAAATTACAAAAACTTGAAATTCTCCTAAGCATATAAGCCTTATCTTTAATTTTTGAACAAAATGTTACATAAAAAAAGTTATTTAATATTTTATATTCAGCCAAAATTCAAAATTTCGAATGAATATTATTATTATTGTAAATAACGTGTTACAACGCATGTTTTTGAAACATATCATTCTATAACGTATTGTCAGATATTTCATAAATTCAGAATTGTTTATCTGATACATATTCGCCATTTTGAGGAATTTGGACTTAACCCATTATGGGGCTCTCAGATACAGAATGAGCTAAACAGAAAAGGTGGCAAAAACTGACTCACAGTATTTTCCAAAAAATTCCCTTATTTCACAAACATTCCAATATTCAATGGAAATTTTGTATCTTCAGTGGCTATAAAAATTTTTATTTAACATTTTGTTCCAAAATTAAAAATAAGTCCAATTTCAAGTTTTTGTAATTTTTGAGCACCCTGTATAAAAAACATAGTTTCTCAACGTGAATCGTATTTTTTAGGAATGCAAAAACTTTTATGTAGAGTAACTTTTTCTCGAAAAGTTGAATAGTTTTACAATATCACATCTTGTATACCCCAACCACGGAAATAATATCATTATTAGGGCCAAATTGTAGTAGGCAGGTGTCAAACTAATTTAAGACAATAATTGCAAAATTACACGTAAAATTGCATTTATTATTGTTGTATGATTACGAAATCTTCTTCAGCCAAAGACCTATTAATATTTCGAAAATAATCAGAGATATTACAAAAGTGCTTTATGCATTTTCGATAAATATTTGAATGTCACCAAAATACAGTGTGACCCACTTGAAAGCGGGACACCCCCATAAAATTTGTATGTATCGTCCGATTTTCACTAACTTTTTTTTGGATTGTAGAGTAGGAAAAACTGTACTTTAGGACAAAGTGTCACATTTTTTTTACAAAAACCAAGGCCTACTGCATAATTTTTTAGGGATGAAAATTAAAGAAATCGTATTAGCAATTCTTTTTTTTAAATCTGAGTACACCACTGGATTAAACGCCCCCTGAAATTGACATATGTACTAAATTTCATAAAAAAATATTGCATATTAATAATTCTGTGGCAAAATTAAAAATCACATTTATATTATGAATTTATTTCTTCTGATGAAGCAAGCCATGGAATAAAACGTCTAAAATAACTGACAATAATTTTTTATCATAACAATATTCAACAAAACATGCTTTGGTTATTCTAGTGCGTAGTTCTTCTACTGACTGTGGTCTTATAAACTTTTTGCTTAAGGATGCCCCAAAGGGAAAAGTCGAGTGGCGTCAAGTCCGGTGATCTTGGCGGCCATTCAATAAGAGGACTGTTTCTTCCTATCCACCGATTTTCAAAATTTTCGTTCGGCCATTCCCTCACCACTACTGCGTTATTCAAGGGAGACCCATCTAATTGAAACTTTAAATTCGGGCGAACCAGAGGTGGTAAGTCATGCGTGCGTCCCAAAATTCATTTCTTAGAAAGTTCAAAAACAGATGTCCATTCAAATTACCTTCAAAGAAAAAAGGACCAATAATTCTATTATCAAGTATTCCACACCATACATTTATTTTATGTGAATACTGGCTCTTTGCGTTTATGACCCACTCAGGATTTTCAGCAGGCCAATACCGTGAATTTTGGGACGACACCACCCTATTTGTTGTAAACGTGGCCTCGTCATTGAACAAAATTTCCCTTAAAAAGTTCCTATTTTCCAGATATTCTCCCTGGGCTCACAAACAGAATTCCAATCTTCTTTCCTCATCTCCCAGTTGAAGAGTATGCAAAAATTTAGGCTTAAACGACTTTATTTTATTTTTTACAAGGCACCTTCTAATATTTTCTCCAGGGGTATTTAAGTCTAGACTAGCCGTTCTCAAGCTCGAATTAGTATTATTGTGAAAATATTCCAATATTTGCTCATTATTTCTATCTCCCGACGTGGACTATTTCTGTTTTTGAGAATATGCCTTGATACACTGCCTATTTCGTTGAAAACTTTATTTATGCGGTGTACAGTACTGCTGCTCACTGCAGGTCTATCGGGATGTCTGTTATTAAATTCTCTGGCCGCATCTCTTGCCGAAAGAACATTATCGCCAAGACGCACAAGTTCAATTTTGTCTCTTACACTTGGGTAGAAAGTTGTTCTATAAGGCTCTAATCTGATAGAACTAATGCTGTAAGTCACTTTCTGATATTGTCAGTTATTTTTGACGTTTTATTCCATGGCTTGCTTCATCAGAAGAAATAAATTCGTAACAAGAATATGATTTTTAATTTTGCCACAGAATTAGTAATATGCAATATTTTTTTTATGAAATTTGGTACATGTCCACAAAGAGTATATTATCTTTGATGTCCATTTCAGGAGGCGCTTAATCCAGTGGTGAACTCAGATTTTTTGTAAACAAAATAGCTAACACTATTTCTTTAATTTCATCCCTAAAAAATTACGCAGTAGACCGTTCTACAATCCAAAAAAAGTTAGTCAAAAGCGGACGATAAATACAAATTTTATGGGGTATCTCGCTTTCAAGTGGGTCACACTGTATATTGGGATATTCAAAATATTTGGAAGAAAAATTCATTTCCGGCCAAACCGGAAGTGATATAAAAAACTCAATATATAGAATTTGTTCCTATAACAGAAAATATAATAATCCACCATTTCAATTTTTTTTGAAAAAATCAATTTTTCGGTCATTATTTTTTTGTTGATGTTCATGTTTCTTTCTTGATGGCATCGGATTTCTTGGAAAAAGTTACATCACATTGGTTTTTGAACTACGAATTTCTCTTGAAAATTACCGAAAGAATCGCGAGTGCCAACTTAGCTGGGACACCCTGTACACTATAAATTGTCCGCAAATCTCGTGATGAACGCATCAGTTATATGAAAAATTAACATATATTATTGTATCTATGAGGGGTAGTTTTTTGTATTCTCAGACTGGGCAGTTTTAAATTTTGAAACAATTTTCCATCAAGTTTTTTTTTAGCCACATATGCCTTGAAAACTTGTATATCAATTGACAGAACAATTGCAACCTTATTAATGTCATTAACTGTCAGATTGTGTTGTCGTGCATTGTTAATTTCTCAAAATGTATAAAATTGCTATTATAAAATTTCTTACAAAATAAGGAAAACTTCAAAAATTATTCCTGAAGAAATGTTGGTTGTGTATACGGAAATGATTGTCCTTCCAAGTTAACTAGTTGCGAGTGGTCAAAACTGTTTAAATGTGGTCGAGAATCATTGGATGATGATTCCCATCCAGGTCGCTCTGCTGACATGATCACTTCAGATGTTGTTGAAAAAATCAAGTGATTGGTACTGGAAGATGCAAGAGAAGAAGCGGCAATTAGCAGCTTTATTAGGAATGACAAAGGTAATGCCAGATGGGTTCTGTGAATGCTTTAGTCCCAAATGTGTGTTAGGGTAGAGACCTGTGAATAATTCTTGGCACTTTGTGGAGACGAACCAGATTTAATTATCAACTGACTTTAATTATCACTAGAGATGAAACGTGGGTTCATAATTATGATCCTGAATCAAAACAATAGTCAATGCAGTGACATGTCAAGGGCGCCAGCCCTCCCAAGAAGTTTAAGGTCATCCCTTCTGCACGAAAAAACGTTGCCAGAGTAAATATTTTGAGTGGGTACAGCCTGGACCAGTATTTTTAAGGGTGGGTAAACACATCGCTAGCTACACTATAATTTTTTTCTACCCACTTTATTATGTATGTTGTATGGTATAATTAAGTAGTACCATTTTGTACTGTGTAGGTCATAGGATAGGCCACCGATACTTTGGGTGGGCACACTATAATTTTTGCGACAGTCAGGGAATTTTGTATATTATCTGAAGAGATGGGTAGTACAGTAACGGGATAGTATTATACAAACTTAATGCATCACCTCAGAGATTCTATTAAAATAAAAAGATGCAGAAAAGTGACGCGAGGTGTTTTGCTGCTCCACGACAATGGACCAATGTGCACAAAAGTCATAATTTGCAAAAGCTGCTGTTGCTCATTGTGGTTTCGAAAAAAATTGAATACCCGCCTTATAGTCCAGATTTAACACCCAGTGACTACTTTTTGTTCCAGAATCTTAAAAAAATATTTAGGGGGCAAAATTCAGGGAAAATGACAAACTTATAGAGCTGTTTAGACCTATTTTGTGGAGAAACCAAATGACTATTTATACAACGGATTAAAGATGTTATTAAAACGGTGTAATACAAATGGTGTAACACAAGCAACTATATTGAAAAATAATTTTTTATTGTTGCTCAAGTCTTGTCTTCATGCCCAGTCCGAGAATATAAAAAGACCCCTCATACTCATAGGTCCATAGTCCTTTTCAACATTGGGGATACCAGTAATTGCTACAGTTGCTGAAATATTTCCAAAGGTAACACATGGTTATTGTTAATTTAATTAATTGCATTATCATCTTTCTCAAATTTTGTAACACGTCCCTTGATACTTTCTGGACAGTTATTAATTACTATGATTATCAAACGAATTATAAAAAGCCTAAAATATTTAAAATTAAAAATGTGTAGATTATTATCCCAAACTTTAATCTAAACTTGAACTTTTCACAAAATAACAACAAATTTTCTTTTGTATTACTGTCAATTTCAAATATTACATTTATTATTTTTATACCATAACCAAACATTACTATACCGTGTGCAAAGCGATTAATGTGGCCAACTGTAACAAGAACCGATTGAACAAGCGAGATGATGGACGTAACAGTGTGAGTGTATTGTAACTGGCTGGTGGGGCAGAGACTGAGCCTGTCCCTATAATCGTTGCGTGTTCTCTCATTTCTTCCTATTTTGCAGCCATCGCTCGTATTCTTTTTCTAACTAGCCACACTTGGCACTAGACATATGGTATAGATAACACTAACTGCGTTCGATAAATACATCCGAAGCCTCTGATGTGGTGCCAATCGATCGGTAATGCATATTCACTAAATCTGTGTTAATCGGTTATTTCACATCCTAACCATCCAAAGTTCGTCGATTATCTCGAATTATTTTGACCGACGACGATTTAGATGTAAACAATAAGAAAGGCACAAATTTAAAATATAACAAGAATTTGAAAATTTTATGAGTTTATAACTTAAAGACAAAAATAAGTTTAATTTACCACAGATGATTACGATTTTATTAGTGACCACATAGCTATGCAGGAAATCTTTACCATATAAAATTATGTTTATTAACAAATTACTTTCAAACATCCATTACTTAAAACTGTTTTTTTAACACATACTTTCTTCTAACCTTACTTTCAGATTATTCCTGACTGTTCACTTATTTCAGAGGAAACAGTTTCGTCTACGATCACGTGATCAACATGTATTACCCTTGAATCTAAATCTGAGAGGTAATTACTGAATTTTATTTTTATATTTTTGTCAAAAATGCAACCATATCAACCAAATTATAACCAATTTCTGATCACTACAAAGTTATTATGGAAATCACTTTAACCGTTTGAAAATGTGCTACAAGAACATGTACAGCTACCACAGCATAAAGGTTCTAATCTAATATTTAAAATATTTCTTTTTTTGCAGCTTGGCTGCTGGACTATGTATGTTTACCTGAATGAATGCACAGGTTATGTGGAGGGAAGTAATTTATTGTGTCTTTAGATTTTATTTGTTACAGAATACAAAAGTATACATGTTCTCTTTCAAATCACAAATGCCTTGGAAACCTTTATATTACGGCAGCTGTACCTATGTGAAAAGATTATAACTCTTCTTAATTATTATACCGGGTGACTACAGGATATGGGACGATTGGTATGTTCCCAAAATTTGTTGTAGTATTTTTGAAGATATAAATCTGAAATTTGGGAATTGTTCATAAGATATGAAAACACATGTTTTGGCTCCATTTTCAAGATTTTTGTTCTTCCGGTTTTGTCGGAAATGATATCTTTTTTTCCTAAATTTGACATCCAATTTTTTATTTGCGATTTTGATGAAGCTAAAAATTGTCCATACAACTACTTTTTCAAATTTAAAATCGGTTTAAAAATGGCCGAATTACGGCCGATTTTCTCTTTACACAAAGATGGCCATGAAATAAATACTTCAAGTTCCAAATTTCGCGAAGCATGAATATTTATTAAATAACATAATATAATACAAGTGACAGTGGTTTTGAATACAAAATTTATTTGCAAGATTTGTAACTTGAAATAGTTATTTCATGGAAATCTTGTAAAGAGAAAATCGGCCATAAGTCGACCATTTTTCAACCGAATTTAAATTTGAAAAAGTGGTTACATAGGCAATAGCTGGCCATAGATGAGCGTTCTTTATTATCATTATTTCCACTAACATTCTTTTCTTCCAAAATCTTAACGAATTATAAAACCATGATTACCCACTAACATAAAACTTTTTCTGCCGTCTTTCCTCTTAGATTGTCATCTCATCATTCTTAGGCAAACCAATCTGTTAAGAGCACACAAAAAGTATTTCCTTTCAACTTTCCTCTTAAAAGTGTATCTCGTAGGAATGCCTGATGGTTAGTGGATAAATTAATCATGTTTGACAATATTAGTCATGCTGGTTCATCCTTTTAGTTTATACTAAAAGGATTGTGCGATTTTTTAACAGTCTAGTCTTTTATTTAGTGTGGCATGATATTTAAACACTTTATCTGGCAAATAATTTGCTATGAAACATAAAAGAAAAATTGTAATTGCTTCTGTTGGTTTAGCCAGTGAGGTCTTGTTAAAAAAAAAAAAAAAGAAGAGATGACATGTATGGTCAAAAAAGTGGTTACTCCAACGAGTGCTGTACAGTGATACGTTTTTGAGGAAGTTAAAAATATATGAACCAAATGATTTCAAAAACTACTTAAGGATGGATTCAGATATATTTGACAAGTTGTTGATATTAGTTGATCCATACATACAAAAACAAAAAGCTGTAATGAGGGGTAGTATTACACCAGAAGAACGGTTTATTATAATGGTAAGTTTCTTAGCTACCGGAAGAAGTTACGAATATTTAAAATTTTATGAATGACTACACAAATATCAACGCGATAAATACTAGCCAACGAATGAAAGTCTGTATCTTGTTGAATTTAAATGGTGGGATGTCCCTGAAGGGAAAGACAAAACACACATGTATCATTTTATTGGCCACTACGTGCATTCTTTCCGTTGTCTTTCCCACAAGAATGAACGCACGTCTATGGCCAGAGCTCCATCAAAATCTCAAATAAAAAATTGGGTGTTACATTTAAGAAAACTAGTTGGTCACCTTTGGTAAAACAGGAAGAACAAAAATCTTGAAAACAGCATCAAAACGTGTATTATTTGTCTTATAAACAATTCCCAAATTTATGATTTACATCTTCAAAAACATGGACAATTTTGGGGGTGTACCATGTCATGTGGTCATCCGTTATATTATGTGCCTATACTGCCTATAGCTTGAACTGAAGTGATACTAAATGAATTTTCTCTTGTTTTATGTGCTAAGCTAATATCTACTAAATGTTTAAGTAATATTAAAATCTGATTTATAGAAATCAAATTTGATCATACTATACATCGAAATCACAAAAAAATTCATGTTTTTTTTGCATAATACTTAATGAAAGGGAGAAAAACAATTAGGAAATGTTTCTTGAAAAATAAAAAATAACATACCTATACTTATAGGTGGAGTCCGCATCCGAATATTATATGACATCAATATCAGGGGCAGATTCAGAATACCGGTGTAAACACATGCGCAGAAATGATAAACATGCAACATATACCAGATTAAAATAGGTGTATTTTAAGCGCTGCCAGCCGCCTTCATATGCATTCGTTACAAACAGCTAGACATGTCCCTTATTATTATTTTCATAGCTTTTGCCCCATAGTCTCTGCATTTGTGCGCCTTAACTCATTTGTTGATATTTAGCTTTGTTCGCGGTACTAATCGCGATTAAGTTTTGGTGTGCGACGCATGCTCAATTTTTTTTAAATCTTTTGCGGTATGGCAATTATCTCGTGCATGCGTACTTAAATAATTCGGGATTTATTCCAAATATATTAGAAATTAGTTACCGCATCACCGCGAACAAAGCTATTATGGGGAATAGCATTGACACTGTTTCATCGTTAGGGGGATGCCCCTAACCAATACATTTGCGATATTCTGACCAGTAGAGTCTAAATCTAAATTAAACTGTTTTTGTCTTTAGTAACACTCATATTATCACTCACGCGTTTTATGATTTTCAGTTGCAACATGTTGTAAAACCTGTGTTTTCACTGTCCATGGCAGTATTTTCCCACAAATATTGCACCAAAGTTCTGTGCTATCTACCTCTAAATCCTTTATCCATCATTCTATAGTAAATCTTCAAAGGGGAAGTGGAAGCGATCTTTTCAAAATATTTCACAACAATATTCTCTGATTTAAAAAGTATACATACTACACTCGCGGCATCCGCAGGAACTACTTGAATTAGACTACAAGTATATGATAGACTGGACGTTAAACTAGGTGGGGATGGAATAGCTTTAAAGGCTGAGTTAGCACGCCGTCGGCGCCAGGATTACCAACATAAAACTTTAAATCGCTGTTAAAAAATTTTTATTGATGAGAACAAAAAATGAAAACAAATAATTCATCTTAAATACCATATGGATTTATACATAAAATTTAATTTTCAATAGCACGATATATGGTATTTAGCATAAATTTTTTGTTCTCGTTTTTTAATATTACTGACAGAAAAATTTTAAAAGCGATAGATTAAAGTTGGGTACTTGGTGAAAAGCGTACTCATGACCAAGATAAAAATGCCCTCTTTTTATTTCCTACATCTGCTTATTTTCAATTTGATATTATTTTATGCTTCAATGTAGAGATCGGGAGGTAGTGACGTCCTTTACATAGTTATAATATTATATTGTAAACACATAATGAACTGATGTCATTTATCGCTACTTAAGTAATTATTTTTTTGTACATGTGCTAAATACCTAAAATAATTACTTCTTTACATCTGTTTATTTGTTTACTTTGTTGTAGTATGAACTGCGTTATTTAGTTGGTGGCGTGTATAATGTGCAATCATTTCATGAGAATATCAAAAGTTAAATTAAATGACTAAAATTTATACTGCTTTATTTTGGATTAAAACACGCGATAATTCCTGGAATCTAATATTGGGATCCGGACTCTACTTATAAGTTTATTTAAAAATAAAATCATAATTACAAAACCAGGATCGAATCAGCATAGCTTATAAAATCGGTCTTTGCTAAGCAAAACTTTTCACGTCATATGGAAGGAAATAAAGAATGTTGATTAAAAATATTAATTTCATTTGTAGTTGTTTTCTAAATATTTTATTGGACCGAACATTTTCAACACAATATCCCCATTCTAAATAATTTCTAATTTTTACTTGAAACATACTTTGATTTCACATAATTTTTTTTTGGGGCTACATTAGAAGTTAAGATTAATATTTCTTCGTTGAGCCGTTTTTGAACAAAACTACAAAACACAGACCACAGATATTATGAAGATGAATTTGCTATTTTAGGGCCTCAAAACAACGATTTCCATTATAGCTTGGAACTAAACATTTTTTTAACGATGTCAATACTTCATCTATAGATAGATGAGAAAGTAAAAAATAGGATAGGAAAAACCTGAAAATTAGTGGAAAGTACCTCTCCTCAAATTTTAGATATACATATAGCTAAAATCAATTTTACTTTCTCATCTATCTATATTGATAGTGAAAGTATTGGCGTCGTGAAAAGAATCAAATTCCAGATTATGATTAAAACGGACGTTTTGAGACTGAAAAACAGAAAATTTATCTGAATTGGTATGCCATTGTGTGTCTGTCGTTGGTCATTTTTGTTCTGACCACATCTTCTCAAACAAGGCTCAATGTGGAAATTGGAAATTTTACATATAATATCTGTTATGTCCAAGCACGAACCCTATTGAATATTAGTGAAATTGGTGCACTGGGAGGGCACGTCTTAAAGGAAAAAAATTATGTCAAACCAAAAAATGTTTCAAATAAAAATTGTTCAGAATGAGGAAATGTGACGAAAAAAACCCCCTGAAAATTTCTCTTAAAATAAAAAAGTTTTAAAATTAATTAAAGAAACATTTCATTCATGTCAAATTGCCGAGGAGCACCAAACTGCGACCGATTTTTTTATTTTAGCAAGTATACTTCTTTAAGAAGTTTATCTTCCTAACACATTGACTGCCATACGGGTTAGTACACATTTTACGCCAGGCGCCTTCCGGTATCAACATGTCAAAAAAAAGTCTCTCCAGGCCATGAATGCCACTCAATAATAAACTATAAATAGTTACCATGTATACGCACTATTTCGAAAAAAATAATTTTTTAGCTGTAAAAAACATCAAGAAATCTCTTGGCCCCAACATGAGACACTTATGTGCACAAGTGAATAACTGCAATTTTTTTATCATTATGCTTTGTGATTAGCTTTGTTATGTTTATTAATATAAGAAATATATGAAATACCGCAATGTATGTGCATTTATTAAAATTTTCAATTTATACATTTTCAAAACCAAATTTTCGAATTTATTTTTTTTTCCAAAAGCTGGTGTGTTGCAAACTACTTAGTACACCACCTCTGTGTTCAAATAAATCAAAGTATGCCAGATCGTGTAACTGGAAACAGGATTCTGAATATGTGACTTGGTCTTATAAACCGAGATGGCAGTACTGGCCAAATATGACACGTGGCATCATAGACAAGTAAATTCTAGGTATTATAGACCAAGATGGCAGTCAGTGTACTAATAGAAAAAAAAAACTATTAAACCTAAAACATACTTTTACTCATTATACACTGAAAAATATAGTGATAGAAACTGTTTTTTTCATCATAAATAAACAATCATGTAGAAAAAAATAAATATAAATCACGACATTAACATTTTACAATAATATTCATGAATTGCATATTTAATCACAGACAAATGGAATTAACTTTCTGTTCAATTGACATATGGTAAAATGATTAATTTTTTTTAATCATCTAACTATGCTGACAAAGACACTGGAAGAATAAGCGAGCTAACACATTCATATTTTCAAATATTTAAATGATTATAGCACTTAATAAACCTTAATCTAAGCTGATAAAAAGATAAGAAAATCATATTTTTAATTAGTCTTTCTTGAATATGATCACTAAAATATACAACGGTCTTTAAATTTTACGTTATTTCACTTTTTATAAACTTAAACTTTTTAATTATTTTCTATAAGTCAGTAATTAATTTTAATTTGTGAAATACTTATTTAAATTGCCCTTAAACATTATTTTTGGTTGCGATACTTACGCAACATTGGCAAATTTTGTAGCCCAAGCTTCCCATGATTCTTCTAACATTTCTCCATGGGGATCAACTAATTTAACACCATTGTCTGGTTCAGGATTATGAGAAGCAGTAATCATAACACCAATGACAGCTAAAATGGTATTTTTATAAACTTACAATAGGGAAATTATCTACTTAAATGGACCAACCTTTCTTGTATCTTGCTCTAAGAACGGCAAGAAGTCCCATACGGTACATAACATAGTCAAGATTAATAGCCCTAAAATTAAATTTCATTCAATATTTACCCTTTAGGTCACACCTTCCTTAAATATAACCTTAAAATACATTATAAAATGAATTCAACCCTACCTGGTTCTAAATCCAGCCGTTCCATATTGAATATCAGTTTTAACAGTTTTAGGGTACATTTCTCTAGCAAATGCATAAACCGTTCTGTAGCTGTTATTTGCCATGTTGATAAAAACCACTTGAAAGTTGTTTTGTGGACTTTCAATTTCACAATGCGTGAGAGAGAGAAAAAAGATAATGACTAATAACAAAAAATGGAAACACCACCAACGGCACCAACACCCTTTCACAGCGAAGTGATAGGTGATTAAGAGTGGCGATAATAAGAGTCCTGGCATTTGCATATTGGAGAACGCAAATTGCATTATCTTACCAGATTAAATAAATTATATAATCTGTCGTTTAATTATTTTGTATTTTTATTTTTGCCGATAACATTGTTAAGGTGGATTTATGTTAAAGTTACGTTCCGCAGGACACAACCGTTAGGACAATTGATTTGCTGACGGGCAGCAGTCAGTTGGTTAAACGAGACAGTTCACTATGCACAACTGTTGCTCAACCTTGACAGCGAAGAATTTTATATATGAATATGTCATTTATTAAACAAATACTTAAGACAATTTCTAAAATTCCGAATTTGACAGTACCAATGACGCTGCAATAATTCATATTATGGAGTGTAGAGAAGGAGAAACGTCTCTTATGGACGGTACGTTCAAAATGTGGTCTGAATTCTGTAAGGTATGAGATGTGGCGCTGATCGTATTATGGGATTGAGTCTGAAGTTAAACACTTACTATATCTGAAAAAACTAGCTTCAGATTCTATAAACTAACGAAAACATAATATTATGTAGGTGTTGAAAAGAATTATACAGCGTAAAAAAAATAATAAAAATAGTAAAAACAAAATCACGTAGAATACCTCCTCTAAATCAGCGCCACCTATTCTTCCATCGAAAATCCGATCATATTTTTTAACACGGAGACGTTTCTCCTTCTCTACACTCCATAATTCATATACTATGTATATAAAGTAGATTCCATCAATAGAACATATTCATTTGTTTGCATAGGTGCGTACGTTAACTATTCAAGAGGGATAATAGTGAAGTGCATAATTAGTAACTTTGTATACAAATCAGGGACCGTCCATAAATGATTACACTTTTTTGACAATTTTTTACCCCCTCCCACTCCTGTCACATTAGTTTCAGCCTTTAAACCCCCCCCCTGGGCGTTTCTAATTTTAACATAACAGACGGACGCGCGTGCCTCAGTTTATCACGTTGCCAGTTGTTTTATTTTATTTCATGCTGGTGTCGAGCTAAAGATCTTAAAAATTATAAAAACGGCTGTAACGATAGACTTTTAAGATTGGTGGTAAAATGATAAAAATATTACGGCACAAAATTATTCTTTTGCCCTGTGGTCAAATTTGTTTGAGGTTCCCCTAACCCCTGTAACAACACGATACGGTAAAAACAACACTGAATTCCATAAAGTGCGCATGTGCCGCTCACAGTGTCATGGCCGCCGTTTCCGCACTTTCCGTGAAAATAACCAAACTATAATAAAGGGCAAGGAAAATAAAGAAACTATAAAAGGGCAAGGAAAATCTTACTAACGAACTAAAAAATACTTATTAAAAAAAAAAAAAATAAGTTTGTGATTCGAACCCTGGACCTAGCGCTTGCTAGGCGAGTATCTTCCCTATCGTCTAATGAGTTCCTTGCTGACAAACGATTCCAAAAGGATTTAATACACTTTGACATGTCATGTAACTGCGCATGCCCTGCGAAATCTTAAAACGGAATCCAGTGCTGTTTTTACCGTATTCTTGTAACAACTCGCTCCACTCCCTAAAAACGTGACATACATCTGTTTAGTACGGTAGAACCTGTGTGCACTAATGCAGCCGCATAGGATTTATGTATTAAAATTTCTGCGCGAGTGATGCAGGTGTACAAATAGTTCCTTGAGATCAAACACACCTTGTGTGGAGCGTGCATGCTTTAAATATAGATGTAAATACAGATTGAGCAAGACCATTTATTTTAATAAAATAAATGGCCAGACTCCTACCCAGTAAACACCAAAATGTGGTCCTTTATTAGGCCATCATTTCCAATAAAGGCCCAGTAAAAAGGCCCACACTTTGGTGTTTACTGGGTAGATACATGACTAGCGGTGGTTTCCACAGTTTACAGTTGCCCTTCTGTTGCCAGCACCACAGCATTTATGCTGTGCCAGCACGATGGGAAGATCGTAGCACGAATGTCGATGCGATACTGAAATCTGCGAGTCTATTATATTGTTGTACATGTTGTCTGCTCCTCTCAGTGCTTTGGCAAACGCCCTAACTTTAATGCGTAATCGTTCGGATTTTTTTCCATGTTTTTTAATGGTACAGTTTGTACTTTATACGCATTCTAACAACGATTTATTTCTTCCTTCTTTCAAATAAACTCGCTCCATGTTGATTAATTTCAACTTTTCTGCATCCAATCAGAAGCAGAGGACGCAAGATGCAGGAAGCAAAAAGTCGTTGTAAGAACGAAGCTTAAGAGATACATTTATTTTAACCATGGGCGCCGCGAGAAAATTTCCAGACAGGGACAAAAATAATATGCATGTTTTTATGGTTTTTATTGAAAAAACATAATAAAAAGGAAATTCTAAATATATGTGACCATCATCCTTAATTGTTATTAAATAAAAATAAACTTCATAAATAACAAAAAAATCAGTCTATGCAGTTTTAATTATTTTATTCTGGCATAGTATAAAAACGAAAATAAACGATCAAAAATTTAAAAGAAACATCTTCGTTACTTATACTAAATCTTTGATATTAAAATAAAGAAACTTTGAACTAAGAGCAAATCACTTAATTAGTGTATTTTTCAGTTAATTCTTCTTAATACTTGACACCTTTCATCATTTTTCCAGAGGGACAACTGCCCACTCCTGTATGGTCTCTCCCTGGCGGCGCTCACCATTAGAACATGATCCTCGACCCTTAACCCTCAAATCTCAATTAAATTGGAGTAATAGATTTGATTATTATAACTTAACAAGCTTCCATAAAAAAAGTAAATAATGTAATGTAAAATAACCATAACTATGTTTTTAAAATATTATATTAATTGTAGTTCTGATGATGGTGTAATAAACCGAAACGTTAGAAAAAAAAATAAAATTAGTTATACCTGACTGAAATCCCCAAAAAAAAACTATCAGATATTACATGCATATTAAAAAAATCACTACAATCACAATTATCGATTTTAAGAAAAAATATGTTAGTACTAGTTACGAGACAATGTGATGCCACTCAGCTATTTTCACTTCCTATAAGTATATAGGGTGGCCAAAAAATAATTTTTTAAGTTTACAACTATTTGAACTGAATTTTCTCAATTTTTTCAAATGTAACACTGTATATTTTTGGACGATGTGATGTAGAATTGAAAAACGAACATTTTTTTGTATGTACATCCTTATAGCTATTTGTAACCATTTTCGATTTATTGAACAATAACTGCAAAATTCAGGAATAAAAATTAAAAATATATTTTCTTTGTAAATAATTCAAGAGATATTATAAAAGGTGCTCCACATGTTGCCCATTTTGATTAACACACATTTCTATGTCCCTATGGAATGAGGTTTCTACTGTTCATAAAATTGCCGAAGTGATACTTCTAAAAGTATTTAATTATTATCCTTTCCTTCAAATTTTTATGAGCATCATGTAACACACTTATTATCATAACTTCTCTCGTGTTATTTGAAAGAACACTTTTATTTTTTATTGCTGAATTTTGCAGTTATTGTTCAAAAAATTGAAAATGGTCACAAATAGCCATAGGAATGTATGTACAAAAATGTTCGTTTTTCAATCCTACGTCAAATTGTCCAAAGATATACAGTGTTCCATTTGAAAAAATTGAGAAAATTCAGTTCAAAAAGTTGTAAATTTAAAAAATCAATTTTGGCCACCCTGTATACTTTTAGGAAGTGAAAATTGCTGACTGTCATCACACAGATGTCTCATAACTTGTACTAACATATTTTTTTCTTAAAATCGATAGTTGTGACTGTAGTGATATTTTTAATATACATGTGTAAATGGTATAATTTCAACAAAAAAAATCATGTGCCCCAAGTGGTTGGGAGAAAGTCAATAATAATAATACACGAGTGATAGGAGGCCACAAAAAAGTTTCAAAAAAGTTCTGATATACATAGCATTCCATTTAAAAAAATGTTACTTGACACTGTAGAATCGTCTTGGCTCACCCTGTATATTCAAACAACTTCCGGTTATAGACTTTTTTACTTATGTTTTAAATCAAGTTTCTAGCTATCATAGAACTCGAAATATCAAAGTCGGAGACACTATTGACTCACTATATAAATAGCACTAAATATCAGGGGCGTGCGGTGAGTTTTGATACAGGGGAAGCAGTTTGTGATATAGGGTGATGGGTACTATGGGTAGTGCGAAGCCCCGAGCGAAGCGAGGCAAAATTTTTTTTAAGAAAAGGGGCGTCGCTTCCGTATACTCATTTTAAAGCAAATGTTAAAAACTGCAAAGTTATGATATCTAGAAAAAAGTACACTTGTAGAACCACCACTCCTCAATAAACATAAAACATAAAAACACCACAAAAATTAGACAACCCCCGATTCCAAAGCCGAAGCTGCACGGGCGAGGATTACACTTATGAAAAAAACGCACACACAACCATACCCACCAACATTGCCACCGCCGGTGGCGGGGATTGAACCCGCAGCGAAATAGAGAGTTTGTTCAGTCACACTAGCCATCGTGCACTCTCTAGCCAACTATAAATTTAGCCGGCTAGTTAAGTAGTTGACATGCAAATACCTACCTATTTATAATGTAGTTTAATCCGCCTCTCCTTTTTTGCGATGTCGGAAATAACTTCGTCGTAAAAGTTTGAATTTTGGGACATCTCCTTCACAAAGTCACTTTCTATTGTCAACAGGGATAATTTTGAAAGCTGCTCTTCACTGGTTGAATTTCTTGAAAAAGTTTTTATTCTGTTTAAGGTCGATAAACTGCGTTCAACCGAAGCACTAGTTGCAGGTATCGTCAACACTAATTCACACAATTTCAACACTTCAGAGTAGGCCTGATCCAAACTATTTTCTTTTATAAAGATAATCAGTTCGTTGGCGTTATGTTTCTGACTAATATCTTCTGTAGCATAAATAACTGAAAGTTCCGATCGTAACCCAATTATATCAAAAAAATTTCCGTAGTTATCACTCAACGACTGATGTGCGTTTTGTGGAAACTGTTATTTTTAAATTCATTAAAATTACACAATTCTAAAAATTGTATATCACTAAAATTTTTAAATTTATTATTTAGTTGCCCAGTGTTATTGTCCAAAATTTCGATAAAATGTCTTCGATATGAAGTTCTATGATCCACTATAAATTCAGTTCGTATTCTTTTTCTTTGCGGTTCTAAATTATCATTACTAGTTTTCTCCCAGAACTATTCAAATTCATTTCTTTTGTTACAAATCAAATTTTTTGAATTCTTCAATTTTCTTTACACAAAATCCAATGTCATTTGATTTAGTTTGCAAAATATTGAATAAATTTTCAGTAAATGGGAATATTTCGGAGAAGATATTTAACAAAAAATTAAAATCAAGGTCTCTTTTCAATGAATCTAAGTAACCTCTGGATCCATTCAAAGTCGCAGTGTCCCAATCATCTTTGCTTTGTAAAATATTTTCAAATAAATCAATTAGAGGCTGTCGATATTCAGATAGTTTGTACTAGCCTCCCATTGTAATTCAATCGTGTTGGAGCAACTCTGGGTAGTCTCTTCTGTACTTCCAAATCTAAAGCTCGTGTCCGTTTTGATGATTTTGAAAAAAAGGCAGCCATTCCACTAATACTTGAAAAAAATACTTTGCATTCTTTAAGACACGCTGCAGATTGAGCAAAAGCTAAATTTAATCGATGCGCAAAACAATGTACACATATTGCTTTCTGAAAAGTCTTTTACTTTGGCCTGCAGGCCAAATTCACCAGCCATTACAGCGGCCCCATCATAACTTTGGGCGATAAGTTTAGCACAACACTGTAGATCATTGACTATCTGACAAACTATAGTATATAAAGCTGCGGCCGTTCTTTGAGTTGTTAAGTCTAAAAATCCTAAAAAGCGCTCTTGGACTTTCCCATTTGGATTTATGTAGCGTACTACGATTGACAACTGACTAATATTCATAATATCGGTTGTTTCATCTAATATAATTGCAACAAAAGGAGCTTTTTTATTTCTTGCTTGATCTTTTCTAAAACAATATTGCTTATCGACTGAATCAAATCATTTTGAATATGATTTGATGCACCGCGAAAATATCGTGGAGTGTTCCAGATGGTTACTTAAAATTGTATCGTATGTTGCTAATAACTCAACTAAATTGATAAAATTGCCCCTATTAGCAACGCTCCGAGATTCAGTTCATTTTGCCGAGAAAACAAACAATGTCAATAAGTCTTTTTAACACTTCTCGATTTTTTTTTATACGTTAATTATGCTTACGGTCACTTTCTTTCAACTGCTGATCTAATGAATGCTCAATTCGTGATTTTACAAATGTTTATTCTTTTAGCACCGCTCGCAAATGAGTTTCACACTTACCATGCCTTTTTGTCACTTTATGAATGTTGTTTAAATCTGAAAAGCCATTTTTATTCCAAACACCTTTTTCATTTGTGAAAAGTACACATGGTCAACAAAACAATTTACATAAATTTTCACAACCCCTTAACCACTGATTAGCACTGTACACTTCAATATTAAAGTACCTATTGCATGATTTAACTTTCGTTTTTAAGAGTTTTAAATCATGTGTTGGTCTCCCGTTTCTATAATATCCAGTTTATCTTGAAACGAATATGTTGAAAATCCCCTTTTCAACAAATTGCACACCACACAAACGCAAATAATATTTTCCACAGTGCTAGGACCAGCTTCCAAATTTAATAAGCAATTCTAAAACTGCTTACACGCGCACTAATGTTCAACGTTTTAAAAATCACTTGTCGCCGCACCACAGGTTTAGAAACACCAAAAAAGTTTTTACAAATGTAGCACAAAAGCTGAGAATAATACTAGGAAGTATAATATTAAGATCGATATTAAAATCGAGATTAAAATCTATAAAACATAACGCATTACGATGCTATACAGCTCAGATATCAAGATTATGAAGTGGGGATGGGATGCATTTCAAGAAGTTACGTATATCAGACATATATTGAAGTCGCGCGAGTTCGTGTTGGCTCGATTAATCGAGTGCGTCATCGTTACGGTTTTATCATGCAACTTTATCTCAGCTGTTGAAAAGCAGGGCCGTGTCTATTGAAATTGGGTAAAAGTAAATTTTAATGATTAATATATGTGATAAATAATAATTAGGTTCTAATTATGTGTTTTTTTTTAATAATCCCAGGAGAAGCACTGCTTCCCTTGCTTCCATGGACCGACCGCCACTGCTAAATATATTACCTAGTCTTCAGTAATATGTATTTTTATTTTACTAAAATACAAACACAGTTACAGTGATAATAATCCATAGATAAAGGAGTATAGTGATAATCAGGGAAGGCATCTTATTAACAAGATAACAATTTTCAAAAAAATGCGTACCATTAAATATGAAATAGACAGTAATTTTTTTATTATTTACTGAAGTACTTAAAATAATATGACAAAACGTGAATAAGAAAAAAATTTCTAAGGTACATACATACCTATACCTGCAATATTATTTCAAAAATATTATTTGTAAGTCTTAGGACAGAGTCGATAGCATTTACATTCTGTTAACGCTTTAAAACGAAGAGAGCAGACGTTATTTTACAATTTCATGAAAATTTATACTGAACGTAAAAGAAACAAAAAGTAGACCTAAATATGACACAACTTTTAATACAGAATATAAGTTAATGGTTAGTATAGTTAATCTAAATGTTGACTATCCCATATATTGAAAAAATGATGTTGAAAAAAAATCTGAAATTATCTTGCTGCAGAGAAACATTCAAACAGACAGACTCCAATAAAGCTTATTTGGACACATTTAATACGAATATTGTCGCTGCAACGGATTTTTCTTATCAAGGATGGAAACAAATAAGCTAAGTTGAAACGAGATATTCCCCTTACATATTAAATTTTGTGTACTAATAAACAGGTAGTCAAATTTGAACAGCACGGTGACTACTGTCTGCAAATTTGAGCTTTATTGCAATAAGAGTCATTATTTGTGTAAACACTGCCAACGACTAGACTTTCTAATTGTAAAAGCAGCATTAGTAATAAAATATTTAGAGGAGTTTCCACTAAACTGAATAGTGTTTAAGATGAGAGGTGTTCATCATGTCTATGATTATTTACCTAGAGGATCGGCAGGATAGAACAAAGAAACACTAAATCAGTTCTTTTGCTAATGTTTGGACTTTATTATTATTATCTCTACCCTATGCATCTTAATAAGTCAATAGTAGATTTTTGAAAACATTGAAAACACAATTAAACAATAAAGCTACTTTAAGAACACCCTGTATTTCTTATTTGCATTGATTACAATACAATCTAATATGTATTCTTATGCCCCCTTCTGAAATGGTGCTGTCTCAGTTTTCACCAATTCATATACCTTTTTTGGAACATCAACGTATTGTTGAAGACCTCTGTCTTTGTTATTTTCGTGGAGGTTGCTTAGTAACCGTAAAAATAATATACAGGGTGGGGCAATAGTGCGTCCGACTACGATATCTCGAGTTGTATGATAGTTACAAACTTGATTTAAAAACATAAACAAACTAGACAAAAAAAGTCTATAACTGAAAATTATTTTCGAATATTCAGGGTGAGCCAAAACGATTCTACAGGGTCAACTAAAATTTTTTAAAATGGAATGCCATGTATATCAGAACATTTTTTTGACACCTCTTTGTGGCCTCCTTTCACTCCTGTATTATTGACTTTCTCCCAACCGCTTGGATGTAATAATTTTTTTTTTGTTCAAATTATGCCATTTACAGATGTATATTAAAAAAATTACTAGTCACAATTATCGATTTTAAGGAAAAATATGTTAGTACCAGTTATGAGACATCTGTGTGATGGCACTCAGCCATTTTCAGTTCTTAAAAGTATACACGGTGACCAAAAATAATTTTTAAATTTACAACTATTTGAACTGAATTTTCTCGATTTTTTCAAATTATAATTAAAAAACTTTGTGGAAAAAAAATCTGTCTGCATGTCTGTAGTATCACGATAGCAACCACAGTTTTTGAGATAAATCTTTCAAATTTGGTACACTTGTTCTAAAGGCCAAAGACATTGAGAAATGCATGGCATTTCATTTAAAAAAATGTTACTTGACCCTGTAGAAGCGTCTTGGCTCACCCTGTATATTCGAAAACAATTTCCAGTTATAGACTATTTTGTCTAGTTTACTTATGTTTTTAAATCAAGTTTCTAGCTTATCATAGAACTCGAGATATCGAAGTTGGACACACTATTGCCCCACCTATAACTAAGCTTTGGTAGCCGACAGTGGCGGTTGGTGGATTTAGGTTATAAAATATTTCAATATTAGAGCATGGAATCCAAGCAATATTTTAAGGCACGACTATCAGTATTGAAGTTTTGCAGAAAAGAAATTTGAGAAAAAAAGTTACAAAAATGCGCAGCCTCGCAGCCTCCCCAGATTCCTTCTAGACCATTAGTAAAATTTATCACCTCGTTTTTTTTTTTGGTTTTCGAAAATGTTGATTTTTTTTGTAAAGTTATGACACTTTGAAATTTAAGTTCTTCATCGTGTAAATTTCAAAATGTCAAAATTTTTTCGAAAACCAAAAAAAAAACTGGGTTGATAAATTTTCCTTCCGATTACAAAAAAAAAATAGTTTGCAAAGATTTTACTAATGGTCTAGTATTTTTGTAACTTTTTTTTCTAAAATTTCTTTCTGCAAAACTTCTTCAATCAGTAATGATAGTCGTTTCTTCAAATATTGCTTAAACATAAATAATTTACACCATGTTACGTAAATTGTATTTGCTCTGAATTATCATGACAGTTTTCCAGAGAACATTCATCAAATAATGTCATGGGAAAGACAGCATGAAAAATGTCGATCTGTGATTTACAAATGGGGAGCTCATTTTCAAAACGCAATTTTTGTAAAACACGTTTTTAGGAGTAATGCATAATCTTCTATATATAACTAAAAAAATATGCCCCCTAAGCTATTTATCACGTATTTTGAATTGCAGAAACTATATGTTGCCAAAAATATACGGTTTTTTAAAGAGTTCATTAAAACGAGTTAAATGCCATCTATATCTCAATAAACGTTTTGTCAGAAATTGCGCTTTGAAAATATGCTCCTCAAATGCGTACGTGGAAGATGATAGGTTGTGCCAAAATAACTATACTCGTTAACTTTCTCATTTTCAGAGAAAAGTATGTCATTCTTTATAGTTTTTATTTTGAAATGTCTTTCACATTGGTCAGAATGTCGAACATACAGGGTAGTTAAAAAATAGGAAACGTAAATTTGTGTAAAAAGTATCAGGTAAGTAAAACTTAAAACCATTATAAGAAAAAGTTCATTCTAATGCAAGTGAAAGTTTAAATATGAAATTTGTATATTAAGTTACACATGTTGTTTATAGATACATATATACCGTGAATAAAACGGCTAATGTGGCCAACTGTTAACAAAGACCGACTAAACAAGCGAGATTGACGTAACAGTGCGAGTGTATTGTAGCTGGCTGGTGGGGCATAGAATGAGCCTGTCCTTATGTTCGCTAGGTGTGTCATATTACATCTCAGTTCATCAGTTTGCAACAATCGCTCGTATTCTTTTTCTAACTGGCCAGACTTAGTGCTTTACATATGGTATGTATATTTTGAAATTTCTCAACTCATTAAGTGTATTCTTTTTAGAACTACAAATGAGCTGACTCAGTTATTTTCATATGTGATTGGTTTAGACAGTTTATAGAAACATTCTAAACCAATCATAAATGAGAATAACTCATAAGGGGTACATCAGAATTTTTCTGATCCAAACGAAACTTCGTGAGCTTGTCATCCACAATATAAATAACTATTTTTTCAAATAGGCGTTCCCAAAAAATAGGCCTCCCAGCATAAGTCTGCTACAAGCCGCAGATGGCAGTGACCAAGGTGCTAGACTCTGGTGCACTACAGCACTGGATTGATTCCTGGCAAATGCATTTTTTTTCTTTTGTTGCAACTTTTTTTAATACTTCATGTGTAATAAATAATACATTGTATACACGCCCCAGTGCAGTGTTACGGCCGTCTAACGTACATACTATGAGAAATGTTTGAGGCGCATCCTATTATTTTGACAAATAGTCGTTTGTATTGAAGGTTGCAAACTCACGAAGCTTCGTTCGAATACGAGACTTGAACATCTGACCCTCCTATTGTCAGTTAACTTATTTAGAGCTGTGAAAAGAATACACCTAACGACAATTGTTTATTAGAGATTAAAAGTGGCAAATGATAATTATATATGCATTTTGAAGTTCTCAGCAATAGAGAAAACTGAAAGAAAAATAAAACTGCAAAAATATTATAGGAGAAATGCTTGAGAGGCATCCTATTATTTGGACAAATAGTTGTTTGTATTGAAGATTGCACTCACGAAGCTTCGTTCGAATAGAAGAATTGAATGTCTGACCCTTCCCTTGTCAGTTAACTAATTGTGAAAAGAATACACATATTGGCAACTGTTTATTATAGATTAAAAGTGGCAAATGACAATTATATATGTATTTTGAAGCTTGCAGCACTGAAGAAAACTGAAATAAAAAGTAAACTGCAAAAATATTATGTATGTTTGTTTACACTCAAATCATTACTAATTATTAGAGAATTTCCATTAGTTTTCTTTAATTTATTTATCCACCTGGCATATTTTCCACAATTACTCAAATTTTTCTTTTGTGGAAGCGAATATATCTTTTCTAATATTGAAAAATACCTTTGGTTAAGAAATGGCAGAAAATGACGAATATGTTTTCTTATGCGATTACCAGTAGGGTCAATAGGGATAATTGTGATTTCGGAGTGAATGTGATCCCGTAGATAAAATCAAATTTATCTACAAACCCGAATTGTGCTGACACTAACTCTTACTATGGTAGGTAATTACACTGAAATTAAAATACATAAAAAAGCAGCAAACAATAAAAAAGTTATAAAAAGTTTTTCCATATGCTGCTTGGATGGCTTCTTTCTACGGTCTTGATCTCTAAAAGGCATGCTAGAGGAGTTCCAATGGCAAAATCGTTTTCAGCTTGATAAGAAAATAATTTCCAGTCACCCCTAAACACCAAAGGGTTACTGTGATAGCAAAATGAGAATAATGAATGGCATTGGTGATTCAGTGGTCAAAAAAAAAAAAAAAAATTATCAACAGGAACCAACAGAAGTAGTGTCCACAAAAATAAAGATTTAAAGGACTGTGGTACTTACTTTTAAAAACATCATTTTAAAGATAAACCAACATAAAAAGTGGATACATAACATTCTTAAGACTACCCAACCAAAATTTTCACTTCGATATTTACAATATTATCCGCACAAGGACAAACACGAACTTTTCATTTTCTCATCACAGTTGCCTCCATTGACCCTACAATGTTTTGTGTGAGAGAGAAGATAATAAAATAAAAGTTAATTTTTAAATTTTATTCTCGCAATACCTCATTGTAACAGCTCCATTATAAATGTCGAACGCTGTTATAACTTAAAATATCGGCAAATGCCTAAAATAACTATTGTAATAAGAATTACTAAAAATAAATGAGAAAATCAAAGAGTACACAATTAACAATAATAAAACTAAATTTACAAATTGTAATAATAGTAGTACACACATTGATTTTACATTAATTTTGGTTGTTAGAAACATTATCATGGCAGTTGCTGAATGTTGCAGCTACAGAGAATTTACTTTACAACTTTACATTTACTGTTAAATTAAGTTAAAAAAAAAAAAAAAAATAGAGAGTAATATTTTAATGAATGGATGGCTTTAAAACCCAATCACAGCAACCTTTATTTACTATGTAACAAACATTCAACCTAACACAAAATTATTAAAAAATAGAACATTCTTTTTATCACAAAAATTTTATTTTTGAAACATAAATCTTGTTCTTATCTTTGGTCATCTTGTGGTAGTTTGATTACAATTTACAATCTAAGTAAATGTTAATATAACAAAAGGTTTCGGTAATGGTTTTAATGTTTGATGATAAAGATGATTTGTAATGTATTACAAAACAACTTTATCAGCATGCTTCGTGAAAGTTAATGTTATTTTATTGCACTGTTTAACTGCGGCCGTGGAAACGAGAAAATAAAAAATTCTGGAACAAAAAAAAATCAATTTTACAGAAGACCACATCTAAACAACGCAATATGCAATCTTATAAGTATCAGTTCGTGATTAATAAACAAATACAATAACACCATAATCTTATTCAGCTACATTATAAAAATAATGTAATATCGAGTCATCGAAAGGCATCACATTAAGTGATTTTATAATGTAGCGTTTTAGTACGGATCCCATAAAAATTCCATATTGACATTACGGTACTCACTTATTATCTCGAATCCGATTTGTATATTACAATCTACTCTTAAGAATATTTAAATAATACAGCCTGACTTGCACTCACTCACACATTTCACTCTACACTTACATACATTTTCAAAGATAAGCGACCTATTTGTAAGTGGCCGATATCTCACTTTATTATATTTTTTGTTATTTTATATTTTATACAATATCCGTTTAAACGACGGGTAGATAAAGTAAATTATAATTCGTATATGCTCACTTATAATAAAAATTTAATTTTATATATAAAAGAGTCAGATGTCTTTTAAGAAAGACAATCTTATGACCAACCAGATGCGAAGGTAGTTTTAGCCCAGTCGATGCAAGTTGTATGTAGTTGCGTTAACGATTACCTAGAAATAAACAAAAATATTATTAATACAAATATTTTTAATAAAAGCATTATAATTTGAAAAACATGCAATGACTTCAATAACATTAAAAACAGAGTTATTAATACGGTCATGGTGGTTTAAGGTTGAAGAAATGATAAAAAAATGCATTTATTTGTGTTGGCGCTTATAATATGCAACATGAAATATTAAATTTAGCAAATAGCATAAATAATGCCGAACGTATCATTACCTTCTCATACAGATATTGCTGAAAATATGTATAAGAAACATTTAACAAGAAATATAAACAAGCACTGATACATTTGCATAACTAAGTAACCTTTACACTGTGGCTCAGTCCTGAACTAGGCGAGCAACTGTTGATACACATTGTAGGTTTACTTTATGCCCTCAATATGATACTTCCTCAGCATAGAGAGCAAAACTGCCTCATGAATTTTTAGTACAACTTTTTTTTTTAATATAAAGCCATATGGAAAAAATTCTCGATATTACATTAATGTATTTAGACTAGAAGACCAGCAATTCTCTTATAAATTTTACTCGTCATTGTCACTTTCAAATATAAATTGTCCAGGTCAAATATGTTCGGAGACACAAACCGCCAAATTTGGGTCCGCGAAAGGTCCTAAAATACGAATTTCGACCGGTATGCCCATTTTTTCACTGTAATTTTATTTCTATGTGTCGGACGAAAAAAATGCATGTTACTTGAAAGTAGACTAGATGAGAAGCAAAATAAACCTCGGTTCAATCGACTATGACAAGTGGTTTCGGAGATATAGACAGTCAAAGTAGGATTCGCAAGGCCCGAAAATAAGAACTTCAACCGTTACGTGCATTTTTTCACTATAATGCTTTGTGCTACGTAAATACGGCGACTGCGGTAAATGCGATGCGGAACCAAAATATGGGCTTTTACTGGGCCTTTACTGGAAATGATGGGTGAATAAAGGCCCAGTAAATGTCCATCCTTTGGTGTTTACTGGGAACGTGCGATGCGGTAGCATCACAAAACAAAATCGAACGACAAATCAGTTTGTTTTCCTCTCTTTCGTATTATTGCATCGCACGCAGTGCCTGGAATTCAACGGTGCTGGTTTTTTTTTCCCGCAGTTTTAGATATCGCCTATGGTAAACGTGGAATTATTAATTAAGTACAAAAAAAGAATTTTTTGTGGAACAAATGGAATTCTCGTTATAGAGATAGACTGATTGTTGAAAAATAATGGGATGCGGTAGTAGCCAGAAATGCAAAATTGTTTAGTAAGTACATAAAAGCGTCATTTATTTATGAATATGTATATTAACTATATATAGAATATACTATACTATAGCATAGTTTTATTAGTCGGTTTATTAACTGAGTAATATTGGCAACATTTATTTCTAAGTGTCATTTTCGACGTTATACCAGACCAAGTGTAAATGAAAAGTGGCTCTCCCGCTCTATTTTCATTGTTTATAAAAATAAATTGATATATTTTTATTTTTGGAATCTATGGTGATTTCTGAATATAACAGTATACTTTCTCATTGATTTATTTATTTTTTTTTTACGAAAATTTCAATTTTTGATTACAGTGATGTTATTTACCAAAAATGTTTCGGACAGGGTTTTTTTTACTATTGCAAAAATTGAATTACTGTTTTATTATAAATACTCTCTTACACAGGAGCCTTCAAAGGTGAGAAATTCGGTTTTTTTAAAAAATGCATAATTATCAAATCTCAAAATGGTGGCTCATCACGATATTTAGAAAATACATTTTTTTTACAATTACAGTGATACCCATAAGAATTCATAGAAAAATCAAAATTCTTCTAAATAAATAGCTAATATTATGTAATTTACAAAACCCAATACACAAAGTAGCATGTTGTGAAAACAATGGGGATGTCCTACTATATTAAAAGTTTATTTTTATTGTATATGATTCTACACTATTTATATCAGTATCCATAAGTGGCTGGATTTTCAAAAAAAAGTTTTACAAAAAAAATTATGTTTGGATTAATTTAAAATTGCCGCTATTTAATCAACCAATGAAATAATGCGCCCTGTGATATGGCCAAACCTGTGTTGCCATATTTTCTTTAAGTATTGTTCTGGTAGCTGAAAACTTTTTTGAGAATATTTGTGATTTTGAACGATTTCGTGAATTTGTACATTAATTTTTGTGTTATATCAAACATTTTCAAGACTATTTTAATTTGGATACAAAAAAAAAGTAAATATTTACGTATTTTTTGAATTTAATGTATATATTATATACATATAGGTATTTTCAATAATTGTGCATTTTTTGGTCGTTTTTATTAAGATTTATATTCCACTTAATGAATTGCGAAGAAAATGATTCTGTTATTGATTTACTATTGCTATTCATTATTTATAATTTAAGTTCTTTTTAAAACGGTAGAATTATTAACGATTTTTTAATAAAATGCACGCTCCCTTACTATTAACATAAATAGTACATCTGTATTACTTGCTATGAATAATTTTATATAATGTAGTCAAATAAATTATTTTGATTTTGATTTTTGAAATAAATTCATCATAATCAGGTGAAAGTTAAAAATAAATAAAAATGATTAAAATTAATTAATAATTTGCTTTCAATCGTCAATTCTGTAACATATTTAAATTTTGAAGTTTTAAAACCAATACAAATAAAAATTCCTCTTGTACTAAGGTAAAAAAAATTCTATGTGAATGAATTTATAGTTGTATTTATAATAATTGAATAAGTAATCACCAATCACACTTACAAACAATACGTAAAATTGGCAAAACTGAGGTACTGTCTTTACTTTCACTGGCTGCTTGTGTTTGGCGCCAAACCTAGCGGATGACGCCATAAGACTAAAATTCAAAACTGTTATTTATTTTCACCCCTTTCTGGGGCTCAAAAAATCCGGACAAAATTCTGTGAGCTCATATTTATAAATACTATTGAATAAGCAAATAAAACAAATATGTTGGCAATACCTATATCTCAAATAAAGTGGTTTAAAATAGCTGTCAAAATAATTATCAAGTAAACAATGGCTATACTAGCATTACACTAAGCGTAACTTAAGTGTACTAATCAGGACAGGTATTTTAAACAAATAATTTTATTTCAGATTTGTTTTTTTCACAGCACACTTTTTGTGTATCGGTTTTGTGTATTACATTATAATACCTATTTATTTAGAAGAATTTAGATTTTTCTACTGTGAATTGCGTAGTTATTGGTATCAGTCACCGTAAAAAGATTCCAAATTTCGTGTGGAGCCACCATTTTGAGAGTTGACAAATTAGCATTTTTTAGAAAAACCTAATTTCTCTCTTGTGAAGGCTCCTATGTAAGAGAATATTTACCATAAAATAACCTGACCTTCATCAGAAGGTCGTGGTAAAAAGGGCCCGTCTGTGGCCTACTTGCCAGGCGTCAGCCTCCCCCACCATTACCATTACCATTTACCATAAAATAATAATTTAATTTTCGCCACTTTTCATTTACACCCGGTATAGTATACCTCGAAATAACATATTGCATTTTTATCGTCTGACGCGTAAAAATGACGTTATCTGTGAAAACGTAAAAAAATGTGTTTTCAGGGGGTTTTCGGACGTTTACTGACTATATCTCGAGTCATATTGGCCGCAGAGAGGCGAGTAAAAATCAGGTTTATGCGGAATTTAGTAGAGTACAAAAATTTATAGAACTATTACCGGCTCGGTGGAGTAGTTAACTAGACCACACGATGGCAAGTGTGACTAAATAATCTCTCCATTGTTGCTGCGGGCTCGAATCCCGCCACCGACACTGGCAATGTCGGTGGGAATGGTTGGGTGTCCGAATTTTTCCATCCTCGCTCGTGCAACTTCGGCTTTGGATTCACGGGTTGTCTAATTTCTGTGGTGTTTATTTATTTATTATTTATTTTTAACGTAATTCCGATTTCTTTGAAGTCATAAAAGTGAAAAACTCCAAAATTGCTTCTTTCATACATAATATTTCTGAACGCACCATTAATTTTTGTGACAATCCAGATTATGGGTTTTTACCCTCAAAACTACCATTCCATCCATTCCAAAAATTAGTTCGTCACAACTACCCAGGGACTGGACTAATGTGAGACATTAAAGTTACAAGAATATAGGAAAATTATAAATGGATAGGAGGAGCTGGTTTACAACTAGTACTAATATAGGGATGCAAAGGATATTCGGTAATAAGTTCAGTTTTTGGTTAATTTTACCATTTTTTTTTTATCCAGCCAGGAACTTTTATGAAAATATAAAATTGACCGTTTGTAAATACCTTTTTTCTGTTTTTGTTGGCTATTTTAATAGAGTGAAAATACTGTTTTATTTACATTAGTTGTGTTGCTTATTTGGAATAAATAAATTGGTTTCTTGAAAATAATTCTCGTAACGTCAAAAAATTATATATTGTTGTTTAGAAAATTAAACGAGTCCGATATATATTTTACACAGTAGAACAATTTCTGAGTATATTCTCCGGCATTTTTATTTGTAGCAATATTCCTGAAGTGGGTTGGAACCTTTATGTGAAGATAACACTGAAGTAGTTTTGCATGAAACACCAAAACACCATATACTACAACACTCGACGCGCGTTCATCATCTGGAGATGATGCCAACTTGGTTGACGAAACGCGGGTCGAGTGCAGTATATGGAGTTTTGGGGTTTTGTTGAAAACTACGTCAGTGTTGTAGCAATATGATTAAATACCTATTGTAAACCATTATTTAAATAAATTTTAGTAATACTCTCTTACTGAGCCTATCTGATCACATTTTACATTCGTATTCTGGCCTCGACAGATTTTTGGGTTTTTTAAAAATAACCTATCCGTTGCAACCCGAATTACAACCAAGCTAGTAAAAATAATATCTTATTCTCTAGTTGTATAATACCATAGTACACAGTACCATACATTAAAAAAATTATTAAGAAATAAACCTTTGTGTCTGCAAGATAAAAGTTGATTTTTGTATAAACAGATGAATGAAATTTCAACGTTTGTAATAATAATACTATATGATATTATCAGAAAATAACATAATGGCCCTATAGTTTAGTATCACTTCTGTAAAACATACTATTAAATAATAGTCCTGCAAGACTGATCCTTGAGGTGTTCCATAATCATGATATTTTTCTTCACTTTTGCTATTCAATCCTTTGCAAAGATTGCATTTTACCCTCATATCCCTAAGGAAGTTTACTACCACATTTTATTTTTATTTTGTATCATCAACCTGCCTAGCCTGATTAAAGTATTATATTAAAAAAAAGTTTTTTTTTTTATTTATTTTTTTGGAGCACCCTTTTATTTTTATTGAATAAGAAATATAAAAGGCAAGGGGGTCAGCTATAGTTGTAACATTCCTAGCACAAAAGCCCCAAGTGGATGAAATAGTGCAATGAAATTATTAACTTTCCCATTTGTTAGTTATAGAGCAAATAGACAGCCACATAATTGTGTATCATAGGTTTAGATCATAAGCATCTTCAGATTAACTACTTCCCCACCCCTCAAAGTAAGGAAGGTATTCGTGAAAAAATTTTTGGAAATTTTTATTGCATTTCTGGACGAAAATCGACGAATTATGACAATACACAAAATTTCAGACAGACAAAATTTTCTGCCTGTGTCTGTGTGGTTCGCGATAGCAACTACAGTTTTTGAGATAAAGCTTTCAAATTTGGTACACACATTCTAGAGGTCAAGGATGAGAATGAGTTCGTTGATGAGCGAAATCGGTCCCCTGCAACGGGGTCTACCGGGTCCCATCATTTCTATTTCTAACTTTACAAAAAAAATTTATTCGTGATGAAAGATTATATATCAGATCTGTTACACAAACCCATTATAATTCTGTGTTCAAATGTTTAAATAAAGCTATAAATTAAAGTTTTGTAAACATTTTGGCTACACCATAAAATTTGAATTTTGATTCACTTCTTAAAATTTGAACTGTCTAAAAAACATTTTTAGTGACATTTCACCAATGTGGCTTTTTTGAAACGTCAAAAATTACTTTTTTACAAACTCCACCACACGTCGAGTTTTACTACGGTGAGGAAGTTTTGATCCCCAAGTAATTGGCAGCAGTTTTTTTATTAAGGACTTCTTGTAAAAGTACTGACCAAGAAACTGTGACCTTCTTTGTTGACAAGTTTTCATCACTCATCAGTGACACCAGTAGAATTTTTTTACATTTTTAGTCTATGCACTGGCATAGACTAGAAATGCAAAAAAGGAATTACTCAGAAACAGATACCTCTGGCGTAAGTAGACAGACACAAACTGAATAGGTAGGCCATAAGCTGGTAATTTTGGAGATATCCCAATTTCTTGATTGCATTTTGCCATTATTATAATATAGGTATGAAGTTCTTTCACTAAATGACTTTGATGGGTATTGGGTAGTACTATGTTTAAAAACATTTGTCGCTTTGATATACAACATTTAGGTATTAATGATTCTCTTCCTTACTTCTAGGATCATGTACAGCAAACAGAACTATTTAGACAGGAAGATACCTTAGAGGTCAGTTGCAAAAGTATTTGGTGATTTTCACATAGCAAATAATAAGAGCTCCTTTGGGCAATCTTCTCAGAATAATCATCTTATACCTTATACTGAAAAAATTTATGCTTCATATGCAGTTACCCTTGAGAATTCATCAATATTAAATAATTTGTATGGTCTCCAGTTGATTCCATCTTACATCAAAATACTAAAAACATTGTCTATTTACAATACGTTGATCATTATGAGCGGATCACTATCTTCTTTAATACTCGGCATTGTCCTCAATAAATGTAATCACATTATACATACTTTCATATGCACTAAAATAATTAAAGGATCTACTGGCCTTCCCTACAAAATTCCCTATTTTTTGTATTTATACTAAGATGGCATAGATCCTTCACTGTATCCACCTAAGAGCACAAATAACAACCTTTATGATTCCGGATGGCTCTAAATTGACTCAGAAATGTTTTGAAAAAGAAAAAAATAAAACGATTTACCCTATTTTGAATATTCCATGTTGACGCAAATTTTTATTAGAAGCAAAATAGTTCATAACTGTTACTATAACTTTAGTGGGATTAGCTTACACAGTTGTTTTCAAATTCAGAACCCCTAGTAGTACCAGCGCAAGAAACACAAGTACCTAAGCCAAAATAGCACATCATCAACCTAATAAGTTCGATGATTTGACGTAATTTATATCTCGCACGCTTTGTTAATTTTCAGACTGTTTTTAATCCAAACTTACCAAATTTTACAGGATACAAAACCAGCTATATGACAGCTACATATCATATTTTGTTAACACTTGAGCACTAAGCAGTAAAGTTGTAAATAAATTCACACGTAGCTGGTTTTAGAAAGGCTAGAGCTGTTAGCGGTTATCACAAAAATGGAAAAATCCCCACATAGCAAATTTTGACTTAACAGCGACGATGTCACAAATTTGTAATGAACAAACAAAAAAATTAAATCTCATTAAGAACTTATTATTTCAGTTTTCTTCTTCACAATGACTGCAGGCTATTTTGTGATAATTATTGTAAGAGCTTGTTCTAGATTATTTCCATGTTGGCTTCCTAACAGTGACCGTTTATTTAATGATAAGGCAAGCTACAGGGTTATACAAAGGGTTGTTTAACATTAAAGTTTATTCTCCTATTACATTTTTGGAATTTTATTAGTAATATTTGAATATATTATTATCCTCTTACCAATTTGGCGCCCACGTCAGGCGACAAATTGTGAGCAGATTTGCTTAGAATTAAATAAATATATTGCACTATTCTCCTTTGTGTTTGGGTCACAATAAGATCTGTTGCAAAGGATACCGAAGTGTTTGATGTCGGCTTCAGTTGGCGAGTGGAAGAAAGAAAAGGCTTTTTAATTTTTAATGTGGTAGCTATCATAATTTGAGACATACAAAGTATTGCTTTCAGAGGCAATCAATTACTTTGATTCTTCTATAGTATAATTTGATTAAATAATTATTTTGTAATAAAATGATAGCTTAACTACCTAGGAATATTCTAATGATTCCTTCCTTTACCTGGGAACATTTTATTTCACTACTAAATAAAAAATTATGTTGATAGTAAAATAACAAAACCGAAACAATCAAAAACCATTCTTTAGTCTCCTACAGCAGCATCAAGCCTCATTCACAGAACTGAAATATGTCGTTAGCGCCAGAAGTCAACAAATACGATCAAGCATTGTGTATGTGTATTCTCTCATTCTTACTGTGTTGTTCTGCAATTTAATTCTTTCAACATAGTAAAGTGATTGTTGATGTGTCGCTGCGACACGTTGCAGTTTGCTGAATGAGGTTTTTTGTGTCGCATTTTACCAGACAGCACATAAATCAGATACCCTTTTCTTCACTAAAGCAAGAAGAGGATAAGTACTTCTAATTAATACTCATTTGTTTAAATAAGGCATGTTTCTTGTAAAATAATACATAAATGAACTTTGAAAATTAACAACTTTTACAAAAATCAACAAACTATAAAACTTCTTCATATTCAACTGTGTTAAGAAAAAATACAATGTTAAAATTGTGTATTGAAAAGCAGATGGAGCTGGTTAAATTTACATGAAAAAAGCCAAAAAAACCTACTTACTAGTGGTGTACAAATAATAATGAACCAAAATTATTGCGTTTTTGTAATATTTATTGGCAAATCATTAAAAAAAGTGCTATTCTTAAATTCCAATTTTTATTTATTTAAAATACCTTCTTTTATAGCATTTTTTTTTATGAAGAATCATGATAAACTTTTTATAAGCTTAATAAAACACAAATATGGTGTTACTATAATTTTATAAAAAAATGACTTGGTATTACAAAACAGCAAAAAAAAAAAATGAAAAAACTAAATAAAAACAATTTAGTGACCTTTAAGGGGTTTAGCAATATCAGTAGAAGAAGCATGGACTGTTTTAGATTGAGCTGTACCTTTAGCAGAATTCTGCTTGTTCTTTTCGTCATCTTTTTTGTCACGGTTCGCTGAAAAGAGGGCTACAATAAGAACTTATTTTTTTAAAAATAATAATATTAAGAAACTTAAACTCAGCAGGTCGTGACAATATTACATTTATTGTTTATTTCATTTTTAAATCATTCTTTTCATTTTTCATGTTAAATATTTTGTATTTAGTGTAACAACTAGCTAAGTTTAAATTCTATTATTGGAATATTAAAATAACTATTGTTACTAAATGATTGATAATGTATTTTTAAGCTTATAGTGTATTTTAAAATGGTTTTTCTTTTATTATATTTCTATTTTAACCTAGATAATTTCTTTAAGTGTATCATAAAAACATTCCTTTCGGTGTACCAAAATTATAAAAATATCTTGTCCATACGGTAAGTATTTAATTTTAATATATCTTAATATAAATTAGTAATATTACAACTTAGTGGGAATGGGTCAATTAAAACTTTTTTAATTTAGTCGACGTTTCGCAGAGCTGGGCCAAGTAATACACAAAAATGTACTCGTACACGCGTACAAGTACAACTGAAAAGTAGTTCGAATACATTTAGCAAAAATTTACTCAAATTTTTTGAGTCATTTTGTACTCGTACAATATGAGTAGTAGAGTACACCATCGTGTAAATAATAAAATATTAAAAATATGTATAGACAATCCCTACAAAGGATAAATGTTGAAGGAAATTTTGCACCAGAGGTTCAAGAAATGGTATTTAGATATTTAAAAATATTGTATACTGAAGTGTCAAATAGGATACCTAACAATTTAGATTATTTTTGATCCTTAAAACAATTTTCAAGTGATTATTGGTAAACCCAGCTGCAAAGTAAATTTATAGATTTGCCATTTTTGAATATATTTATTGAAAAAAATACATGGATATTAAACAAATAATATTAATATATGTGTCAAATTTCACGACACATTAATTTTTAGATAAAGATGAATTATTCATGTGGTAGTAAGCTCCAAGAAAGAAAAAGAAAAATGTATTAAAATACCTACTAAAAATATTCTGTCTCCTATTGAGAGTAACTTAAGATATAATGCACAATACTAGTGATGAATTTGTAACTAACTATTCAAATCCAAGAACCATTTTGGATTTGAATAACTAGATAGTAGCTTTATTGCTTTTTTTAAGTTTGAGTTTATATTTGTTTTCATACTTTAAGGATCTATCGACCTCACAGGCAGTTGTATCAAGTTACGTTACTACATAAATTTAATTGAAAACAAATTTTTTCATAAAAAACAAATGATTTTAAATTAAGGAATTTTTTTTTATTATAAATTAAATTAATTTGAAATTAACTAGCAACTGGCGATTTTTGATGGTGAAATGTTCCTAGATGGCGATGATATGTCTGAAAAATCTGGCAACAATGAAGATACCAGTGACAGCATGCAAATACAGGACAAGTCTGTTACTGCACTCTGCCATTGTGGGTACAATTTAGAGTATATTTGTGTACTTAAAAAGGGATATAAGCGAGGGAATGCCACATCATAGATTTACCAAAGTATCCCCTTGAAAAACATTTGCAGTAGCTCTAAGATACGACAATTGAGTGTTGTCATCACATAATCGATTTTTAGTGCCTACCTACCTATTTGCTATCATAATTTAATGTTGATGATTTGCCTAATTTGTAAGGTTTTATATTTTGAGAACGTATCTGGGGTATCTGATCTCGAGGGTAGTAACAGTGGACATTTTGTTTTTTTGAACATTTTTTGTAACCTCTGTGCGTGCCAGCTGCAGCTATTTGGTTAGTTTTTTTTATTAAAGTTACGTAAATATTTGATAGGATACTGTGGCATTATTAATTAATAACTAATAGGTATTTAGTATTTAAGTTTTAATATTCTAAATTAATATTAATTGCGCTACTTATAAATTATATTGTTTATCAACAAGATAAAGTAAAATTTTTCAATGCTTGGTGGCACATTTTGTAACAAATATTGAGGTAGGTTGGGTAATAATGAGGTCAATGCTACTTTGTCCTAGGTTAGGATTGTACAGCTTGTAGTGCGGTGTTGTCAGATGCCCCATGTATTTTTATTTAATTACTCGGTACAGTAGATCGCAAAAAAATAATTTTTGCTCCTTTTAGCCCAATTGAGTATCATCTGTTAAAATAATGGCACTTATACTTCTAACACCCTGTATATTGCGAACATTTAAGGTGTGCTTCAATACCTTAAGATAGATATCAATTGCGCATTTATACTTTATCTTACTCGGTCTGATATTTCGAACTTTCAAAAAATGTGTGCTTTACAGAAATACATGTTTAAATGCCAGTAAGGCTAGACTCATAGTGGAAGCATGTAGCGGGTGATTGATTATATTTTGAACCCACCCCCTCTCTTATCTCCTTTATTTTTGTTATTTTGGTGTTACGAAAAAAAAATATGTTTAAAATTGTAGTGATTGTTCTGAACCGCCAGAAAATATTTACAGAAAAAAATTGTGCATAGTGTTTCCTAGATACAGCATAAACTTATGTTTTCTTTTAAATAGAACACTATGTACATATTTATTTTTTGAAATATGCTTGTTTTTCTGATTTCAAAAATGTATACATGTTGTATGTTATTTAGTAAACTTTCAGAGATATTGTCATTTTTTGCAACCGATTTAAAAAAAAAAAAAATGGTTAGCCATGACTTAGCAAACAACGAAACAAAGGTAATCATATTATCCATGCATTTGAAATAACTCGATTGATGGAAAATAGGCTACAGTGATCAAGAAAAATATATGTTAAAACTATATCATAAAAATAATATGAACGCTAAAAGAAATGAGAAGAGAATACAGACGTTTATTTCCAATGAATACTTTACAAATATTGTAAAGCATAATATTGAAACACATGACACTGAAACGAAAAAAACGAGATGTTGCTGTGAATGAAGAAGTTGAGTTGGAAATTTTATTGCAAATTCAAGGTAAGTTGTCTTGGGTAATATTTTATTTGATACTGTTACTAGTAGATTATTATTTATTTTTCCAGAAAGTCCTAACTTGTTTATCAGTCAAATTTCCAATCAGTTGAATTTAACATATTACCGAGTGCATAATGTGCTAAAAAAAACATAAATAACAAAGAGTTCATTTTTGCCAAGAGATGTTAAATCGAGGCGCATCATCTTTTTCTACATTTGGATGTAATAACAAAAAAAATTTTCAAATCTGGACAACCGAAAATCCACGATGCTCAACAAATAAAAGCTCAAGGAATATTGACAGTCTACATTTGGTGCGCAATTATAAACAACAGGGTTGTGGGACCCATATTTTTTAACGGAGCTATGACTTCTGAGAGATATCTCAATTTATTAATAGAAAATTTTGACCAACTTGTTGGCGACCAAGATAATTTAGTGTGGCAATAGGATGGTGCGCGATATCATAACACAAGAGCAATAATAGATTATATTGGAGAATAATTTAATGAATGGATCGGGAGGGGCGGAACTATTCAATGGCCTGCTAATAGTCCAGACCTAACAATAATGGACACATTTCTATGAGGTTACTTTACGGACTTAGTATATTCACAGAAAAGTCACATTATACATTAAATGAATTAAATAACCTATTAAAAAGATATCTCTTATGTATTGAGAAAAATGGAGATAACTTTGAGCAGTACTTGTAATTTTTTTGAGTTTTGCAATAAATGTGTTTCCCAATAGTGAAGTTAACTTTTTTTATATTATTTCTGTTTGGATCTGGAATATTTTTAGTCATGGCAGACGATGTTTTCTATTTAAAAAAAACATAAGTTTATGCTGTATCTAGGAAACGCGATGCGCAATTGTTTTTCTGTAAATATTTTCTGACGGTTAGGAACAATCCCTACAATTTTAAAGATAACAATTTTTTTCTTAACACCAAAAATAAGGGGGGGGGGGGCAAAATATAATCAATCACCCGGTACGTGCGTTTGTGCTAACTGTGGTTTGCCCAAATACACATGTCTACGCGCGATCAATTCCAACTGCTGGCTTTAGATATATCCTCGCTGACTGAATCAGTCTGCAACTACTGTGATAGATGATAAATATAAACTGTGACAACTGATAAGTGATAAGTACTCCATCATCTTGATAAATATCTGCTGATCAATTAGATCCAAATGTAATTAATTACTAATTAGTATTGACTGATTAATAAAAAATGATGAATCAGCAAAGATATGCTACTGTATTTATATTTATTTATTTACTATATTGCTTTTCATTGTAAATATTATAGTAATAAATGATTAGGGCGAAAGTGATTAAGCATTTTATTTTTTTTGGTAAGTATATAGTGGTCATTTTTACAATGTACGCCATTAATATCTCCTAAACCCGATGAAATTTAGAGTTGGCCAAATTACAAGAGTTGCACATTTTCATGCTCTTTAAGGATCTGTAAAGAAATCCAAGATATCTCGCTTCATTTCTGAAATTATCCTGAAAAAAACTGAAATCTTATATTTTCTTATTTCTTCCATATATTTTTTTATTAACGTAAGTGGAATGGGACTTGTCAGGTTTACATAAAACTATTCAGATACTTAAAGAGCATGAAAATGTGCTACTTTTTTTGTAATCAACTCTGAATATCTTCGGATTTAAGAAATCCCAACTGTAAAAATGACCACTCTGTACAAACATGTCATATTCAAACACAACTTTTAAAAGTCTAGTATTTTTTAAAACAAAGTTACAGATTTAAATATTCTGGCAATTTGACATTATTCATCGAGCAAACTTATAATAAATATTTCCTTAACGCCTTTTGTACTGGGAAATATACTCATGCAAAGATCTGAATGGAAACATCAAAATGCCATATATAACTTAACCACTTATTTATGAGCCCTAACAAAATATTCAGACACCTGTTAATTTTCATTAAAACCTGATAATGTAACGAAACTATATTTTAATATCTATTGTGCATAATATAACTATAAATACATGTCTTTAACAAACATTTTTAATATTTTCCTAAATTGATCATTCCTAACAAAAATGTTTCAAAATGTGTCAAAAAATGCCGACAACTAAACGTTCGGATACCTTAAAAAAAATTAATTATACAAATAAATAGGCTTTGCAACAATTGCTAACACAGACGGTCATAGTTATATCATTATTTATTTATTGGCAGTGTTGACACTGTCAGTTCATTGTAATCATTAGCGATCTATGTGGAATAGTCATAGTAGAGTAAAAACTGACTCGAGGCATAGCAACCAACAAGAAATTGCGTGAAATTATTATTCAACAGTATCAGAGAGATCAATCCATGCCTTAAAGATCAAGCAATCTCAATGTATCTAAATCCACCATTGGAAACATCATTAAACATTATGGAGAAACGGGTAAAATTGATGTAATTGGTAAAAGTTCAGGAAGACCTAAGCAAGCTAATAACAGAGACATCAAAGACTTCTCATGAGATTCATCTTGTGTGGAGTAGCCGAACTGAACCAGTGTCGGCAATTCGTTTTATAATGTAATGAAAGTAGAAACCTATTTATATATTGATTTTTTAGTTTTATTTTTATTTATCTACTTCCATTTACAGCTTTTTGCCCGTTTGTTAAGTTTTTTATTATGTCCTTTTTTTTGTTCAATAAAATTTTCCACATCCGTGTTTCTAATTTTTAGTAATCACAGTATTGACCACTATCTTGTTAACTGTACCCACTTCCAGTGCTTCTAAAATCTCTAATTTTGTTGGCTTGTTTATATCAAAAATCGATTTTTTAAGGATCGATCTTTTGCAAACTGATATTTACTTGAACTGATCTCCAGGGTTCTGATCTATCCTGAGAATAGATATTTTCACAAAAGTTAGCCATCCTTAATCAGGAGCTTCCTTCTGTACTTGTGGATGGAATTTTTTTGCTCTAAATCTAACATACAAGTTTTTACATGGGTTCTTTTTTATGCAAAATTGACTAGGAATTAAAAAAATATGGGAGAATGTAACAAAAATGCATTGGCCACAAAGTTCTAGATAAAGGGAGTCGCAGTTTACCCCTCTGTACGCCGCTGGTGAATAGAATTATAATTTTATGTATTATTTTTATTAGGTCAGATACTTTTATAAACAGTACCAAATTGGGAATCAATTTCCTCCAAGATATAAAGTAAAAACATTAAAAATAAATAAATAAAACTTTAACACCCTGTATCTCGGTTATAAAGCGTTTGCGCCTTGCGAGCCTAGGTTCAGAGGAACTTTTTCTCAAAATCATGTTTTCTATTAATGGTTACAGTTTGTCGGTTTCAAACTGGAACACTCTGTATATAAAAAACTAAATTTAAAATATATTATAGGAAAAAATAAAATATTTTAAATAAAAACTGTTAATAATTTAACTATTTCTCTTTATATTGAATACAAATACATTTGGTAAAAAATTGAAAATTTTACTGGTAATAAATAACAACAGGTCCCATATGAATATTTTATTTACTTTATTTATTCTACTCTACTACTCATCTAATTAACAGAAAAAAATGTAACAAGTTGTATATCTAAAGTTGAAATAAATTATTATTATTTATTATATCTTTGTGGAAGTCATGACTGACTAACGACCATCAGTAACCAAGCATTTATGCACACCTGACCAAAAACAAACAGATTACCACCAAACCACATAATTTATTTTTAATTACTAGATTTAACAAATAACTTTCTCAACTTTAACTTAATAACCACATTTTGTGATGATTATTATGTAGAATTGCATAAACTGTACTTTCTCATTTTTTCATATCAAAATACGAAAAAATCAAAATATAAATAAATATATAAAATTTTTACATGTTTAAATTGAATTATTTAGATGCATGTTTCCTGTTTAGTTACATGCTACCATATAAAAGTAAAACACCGTAAACGAAAAATGCCCATTGTGAATAAATTATCTTCAGAGTTTAAATTGTCTTTTGATTAATAATTATGATCGTTACTACTGACATTTTAGGATAGAAGATGTACATACAGGATACTGACATTTTAGGATAAAAGATGTACATACAGGATGTTTATGATAATGGGAATTATTTTTTGAGAATAAATACATCCTACATAATAAAGCGTAGTGTTTATAAAAAAAGTTTAAAAAGTAGAAAATAATAACTGACCTTTCTTAATAAAAAGGTGCGGACACGTTGAGAACTGTTGAGGGCGAGATGGAAAGGCATGTCTTATTATATCATTCAACCATGCTTTAAGTTTCGCACATGGCTGGACCGAATTCAATATGTCAGTGGTACTCGAACAATTTTGTGTATTATTTAATATACTTTTTTCTTCCATTTCTAAGAAAATATTACTAAGGTAAATTTTTTAGCAATCGACTTCTTTTTCCAAGCCCTACCTCCCATTAAAAATAAATTCCCAAGATCGTAAACACCCTGTATAATGACAACAAGTATACAATTTTACGTAGGTTGCCGCAAAAATATCAAAACAGAATTTTTTTTTCAGTTACATAACGTGTTGCAATGTTTTTGAAATGTTGTCAAAGATTGTAAAGTCACTTGTAATATTTATTTTATATGGACATTTGTAGTAAAGAATAATGTAACATTATTTAACTCACCAGGTTGCTGAGCTATAGCTTGTGATGTCTGTGGCTGAGCAGAAGCACCAACTGCACCGCCGGTTGCTGCTGCCTTTTGTTTCAACATTGTCCAGTCGAATGTGTAATCATATTGATGGTTGAGTGTGCGGAACAAAATACGGAACAGCTGTCGAAGGTACATGTAATCAGGAGCCTCTTCAAACCGCAAGCCACGGCAGTAGTTCAGGTACATGGAAAACTCTGCAGGGAAACCCTACAAAAAATAATTATTTTATCATAAATATCGAGAAAAATATACAACAATTTAAATGGGGTGGTGCCAAGTTACCATAATTTTCTTCAAAAAAGTGCGCCAATTCGCGACTTCATCGCCACCTACCTATTTAAAATAGATGCCTTTTATTTTGGATGAAAGTAATTAAAGGCCTAGATGAATAAAGTTGTTAACTGACACTGTTTCAAAAACTGGAGTATCCAGTTTGATAAAGGTGTTGTGATACAATATCTTATCACCAACATTTTGTTACGTTTCTATGACTAGATGCTTAGATAATGAATGGATAAAGGAGCTAAGAAACAACATCACTATTAACAAATTTTTCTGACAAATTAGCAATTTGCTAATTAACGCCTTTATTCGTCCATCCTCCCTTCAATTTAAAGGTCCAATTTTTTTATAAAAAGCAAGAACTTTAAAAATTACACCATTTAATATACAGAGTAATTCATTTCGCACATGACCATTTTACTTAAAAAAACTTAAATTGAACACCTTGTGTATTATGGCATCTGAAAGATGTTTTTAAGCTTTCCAACGATACCATACTTTAAGGGGTTGAGTGGTATATTTTACCATAAAACATATTAAATTTGAAAAATTGCGAAAATCTTTTATTTTAGCGCAATAATTCAAAAAAATAATAATACTTTGCTATTATGAATTTGTTGCTACAGGGTGTTTCAGGATTAACTGGACAAACTTATAATTTGAATTCGGGACCTCAAAATAAGAAAAAAAGTTTCCTATGGAGGAATGTTTGGAAATCCTTCGTTAAAAAGTTGCGCTCCTACAAAGATGGAGGCTAATATTAGGTTTTCAATTTTTTTCTCAAATTTGGAAGATGAAAAAAACTAATTTTGGTAGAGATTTTCTACTAATATTAATGCTTCTAAAGGATATTTTTTTCGATCATCTCTTATCGGTAAAATGGGTGAAATTAGCAACCCACATTTTATTTTTTTATTTGAACTTTTTAATGGATCCTAATTTAATCACATAAAAATGTGCCTCGAAAAGCTTGAATCGTTTAGAAACTACTTTGTCTCTTTTTAGTTTTTCAACGAACTGACAGTTTTTGAATAAAAAATAAATAGTCTCGACCCACACGATTATTTGGGAAAATTCATTATTTAATAGAATGGAAAATGCCTAGTAGGATGCTGTTAAATAATGTTTATTCGTTATGGGTTCAAGTTGAGCATCATTTTTTTAGCCTACCAATTTTTAAATACTGTGGTGTAATTGTATAGGTCATATGCATTGACGTCATAACTTTTGACAGCTTAGGAAAAACAAACAAGACGCCACCCATAAGTCAAAAAACAGCAATGACCGAGGAAAATCAATTTTTAGTTGTGACAAGAGTGGTTGAAAGGGAGTGCTTAAACAATTATTGTTTCCCCAATAAATGGATTGATCGAGGCGCTTCAGAAATTGACTGCAAGATCGCCAGATTTAACCCCTTTATAAAAACTGTATGCTGAATGTCAAATATGTGAAAAATAAAATTGGGGAAGCATCAATTAATTACACTGCAAATGTTAAATAATGTTCTGGAAAATTTACGAAATAGACTACATCTTTATGTACAAATACAGTGCTTGTTTTTTTTTTAATAGTTTTATAAATTAAATTTTTATTCAATGGTATAACTTTTAAAAATTTTGTTTTTTATTAAAAGAGGATCTTTAAATTATTTTTCAACTAAAAGAGATGTTATCTATTTTACATAGATGGTGATATTTTTTATTTTTGTAAAAAAAAACCAACGACAACTTGGTACTACATCATTTTAGATATATCAAATGGTATAACAAAATGATTAGAAAAAAAGTGCAGTCTAAATATAGGGTGTAAATAAAAAAAAAATGTAACATTTGTCTTATATTCAAAAATACTTTCATTAGTCGACACATATGTATGCGTATCTATTTGTATACAAACAATTATTATTTTATTTCAATTAGTATAGGAGCTATAAACCAAATAAATATTATTGGCTCACCCTGTACAAAACATTGAATAGTGCAAAAATATCAATATTCATTGGGACCTATACTATCAGTCTATATAATAAATGTTAAAAAAAAATAATATTAACATTGTTTTTATTTAGTTAATGAATATTGCAATCACCTAATTTTCCATGAAATTTCAGAATTTATATATACATATTTTATTTGTTTGTAATTTAATGTGCAATATTTCATTTTCACTTTAATCTTAAATTTTGAGATTCTGTGACGGTTATGTTTTAATGTTTTTGTAGTCTATAAAAATAAAAATATTATTATTATTGAATTCTGTTTCACGAAATGGACATAGCTTTATATAAGTATAATGGATTTTAAGTTGAATACAAATGTATAGAATTTATAGAATTGTAGCTTTAACAAAAGTGTCGTTATACAAATCCAAAACAATAAAATCGAAGTATATAAACACTGAATAACATATAACTGGAGGATTTACAAAGATATTTTAAAGTCTATTATGAGCTAGTAATTAATAAAATATTCAGAGGGAGAATACAAAGTCATTTACTGGTTCAGATACGTATTATACTAATATGAAGTTATACTAAATTTCAGATAAATTATTAACTGCCAGCTATAAAGATTTATATAGGGTGCGTTGGATTTCGATATCTCGAGTTCTACGATAACTAAAATAATAAAAAAAAAACAAGTAAACTAGATAAAAAAAGTCTATAACCGGAAATTATTTTCGAATATACAGGGCCAGCCACGACGAAATTACAGGATCATGTTTTTTTTTTAAATGGAATGCCAGTAAATTTTTTGAAGCCTCTTTTTTAGACTCTATTTATTACTATCTTATTATTGACTATGTAATGTAATGAATTTTTTGTTGAAATAATGCCATCTGCAGATGTATATTGAAAAAAATCACCAAAGTCACAATTATGGGTTTTAAGAAAAACTTATGTGAATACTAGTTACGAGACATCTAATTAATGTTTTTGAATCATTTTTACTTCCTTAAAATGTACAGGGTAGCCAAACATTATTTTTCAATTAAGAACTTTTTAAATTGATTTTTTTAATTTTTTTCTAAACACCCTGTATATTTTTCGACAACGTGATGTAGAAATGAAAAATGAACATTTTTTTGTAAGTACTTCCCTATGGCTAATTGCCACCATTTTCGCTTTATTGAGCTATAAGTACAAAATTCAAGAAATAAACTTAAAAAAAAAAGAGGTTTCTTCAAATAATTCATTAGAAAAAATTATAATAAGTGCTCCACATGTTGCCCATTTTGATTGACACACGTCTCTACACGCTTTTGAAATGAAGCCATTTAGTGGGACCATTTCTTCCAATCCATTGTAGTGGGTAAATAGTATTTAACTGGTCCCTTACTGTAATAGGTTTTTGCAATTTTTTTTTGCTGTTTTCGTTATTTGATAAGCAATAAAATCTTAGTTTAGTATAAATTGTCTTGTACAAACGAACATTTATCGCACTTATCGGTCGTCAGTTATTATTTGTACTAAATTTAAAATATTTCGATTTTTACTAAATGAATTTTAATAAAGCAAAACTTGTAGACATACATGACTTTTGTTATGGGTGAGTCAGACAGAAATTGTTTGTTTGCCAATAGAATTTATAAGCAAAGGTATCCTGAAAGAAGGATTCCTGATGCAGCTTAGCAGCTTCCAAAACCTTCTCGATAGATTTGTGAAAACTGGAAATATCGAATATAAAAAAAGTGAAAGAATAAAACGTGTTGTGAATGAAGAAAAAAAATTGAAAAAAATTCAATTTAAAAAGTTCTTAATTGAAAAATAATTTTTGGGCACCCTGTACATTTTAAGGAAGTAAAAATGATTTAAAAACATTAATTAGATGTCTCGTAACTAGTATTCACATAAGTTTTTCTTAAAACCCATAATTGAAGAGCTAAGTGGATAAAGGTGGTATGTAACATTTTAAGAAAATTAACGATTTTTGTACGAATAAAGGTGTTATGTGATAATGTTTCATACCACCTTCAATCAACCATCAATTAGCTGTAGTTTAGGATTTACGCAGTGATGAACGTGGTATGTGCATCCACAAAATATAAATTTTACTGGATAAAGGTGCCATGTGCACTTAACACATTTATCCACTATTACCAATAGAAAAGGAGTACACATAGCACCTTCATCTATTTGTACGGAAGCTTTGTTTACGTTACGTTTGTTCTTTGATTTATTGTGAGGTTTAATGTGAATATTGAGGTACAATTTTGTGTGTAAATGATGTCCAGAGGCAAGAAAATTCTTGAAAAAGCCCTACTTCTTATAGAAGAATCGTCCAATAAAATAATTAATGATGTTGATTGCGAAAAACCAACCGGAGCAACATTTCATAACCTCCAAAATTATAATTATTTTGAAGAGGATAATACAGAGAAGAGTAAGTTAAAATATGTTGTTATATTATTATGCTCCTCGCAAAAAAGAAGACTATATTGTATCTGTCAAGCTCTTTTCTAAAACTGTGAATATCAGTCCTAGAGAAAAAAATTTCATATTATTGAGTTAGTCATAAAATTCTAGAGAACAACAAAGAAAAGTTCGATAGGATTGAAATTTGGATAGTAAATTAGTATTAGCTAGAGGAAGACCCCCATTGTTTTTGAAAATAATCGATTAGTAAATATAGAAATCATTTATTATTTTAATTTAAAAAATGTACATAAAGGCGGTTGCAACCTTTCATGAGATTTTCAAAAACAAAAATACAAGCGTTTCGCCACTCAAGATGACATAATCAGAAGATGATTAAAAAATATAGCAATTATACCTAAAAAACTAACTTACTTTCTAAAATCTCCTCAGAGCATTCCATACTCTGTCAACAATTACATACAAACTTGAATAAGTCTGCCAAAACTTTTTAACTGTCTCTTTTGCAGAGAATTCAAAAGAAATATCAGTATATCAAGAAAACTTGGCCTCATGTTCTTCATCCATACCAGCTGCTAATTCTGATGGAAATATGTGTCTCCGAAAAACAGCAAGACAATATTATGAACGTAAGTGTTTCAACTTTAGATATGCATATCCTTGCATATTATGCAGACTTAATTAAATTATTAATTTTATTTGTAGATTTTGACGTTAGCAGTGGAAATAGTTCGGATGAATATGAACCCAACATTTCTGATATGAGTTCTGATGACGAATTGAATAGTGTTGATGTGAAAGTACATAAGAAGAAAAAGAAAACTCCGCAACAACTTGAGACTGACATTCAAAACAAGACTGGAGTAAATGAAAGAGTAATATTTCGAGAAATATCAGAACAAAAAGAAACAACAGAAATTAGCAATAAAAAAAAGAAGAAAATATTTCCTATTAAAGAATATGTGTCCAGAAAGAGACTTAAAAATCCTGATTCTTGGAAAAGAAATGCTGCAGCTTTAGCAAGAGAGAAAGGCTTAGCTTATATATCTCAGACTGGAAAGCAAGTACTGGAAAAAATGTCCTAATTTGGGGATTCTTTGTAATGAAAAATGTAGATTTAATTGCAGTGAAAAATTCAATAATGAACAGAGACAAAAAATATTTTCCAGTTTTTATAAAATGGATGTGAACTCAAAAAAATGCGTTTCTGTTTTCTTGTATTGTATTGAAAGAGGTACAGCGAATGAGAAAAGGAGCTCGGAAGCATAAAAATGCATCATACCAATATCAAGTAATTTGCGACAGAAAAATTACAAGGGTATGCAAAACAGCGCTTTGCTCGCTTTATCAAATAGGGAGAAAAAAGATTGATTATTTACAAAATAGTATTAAAACTGGACACGCATCGCCAATGCCTGATAGAAGAGGAAAGCATGAGAATCGACCTCATAAAATAGCGACTGCAGTGTCAGATTATGTAACCAATCATATCAAACTATTTCCGAGTGAGGAGTCGCACTACTCTAGAAACAAGAACATCAATAAAAAATATTTGTCGCCCCTACTTTCTGTACAGAAAATGCATGAACTTTATCTTCAAAAATGCGATGAGGAAAAGAAACCTACCTGTTATAAAATCAAGCAATGTTCATATCGTCGCATTTTTGAGACAAAATTCAATCTTTCATTTGGTCATCCTCGCAGTGATACCTGCAGTACTTGTGATGCGGGACAAAAAAAATGAAGAACATGTAGAAAATTATCATCTAGCCTTTGATCTACAACGAAATGACAGACAAACGGCACTAACAGATGAGAATATGGTTTACTTAACCGTAGATCTCCAACAAACAATGCCACTTCCTCGATTAACCACATCGAAGGCTTTTTACTTAAGGCAGATGTGGTTTTATAACCTAGGTGTTCATACGATCACTTCTAATATAAATCGAGCAAATTTCTTCACCTGGACAGAAAATGTGGCGAATCGAGGTAGTACTGAGGTTGCAAGTTCTCTATTAACTTTATTTGAATTCGATGAAACATTGAAAGGCAAAGACCATCTCGTAATATGGTCGGATTCTTGTGGCGGTCAAAATAAAAATTTCTTTCTGATTTCCCTATACCAAATGCTAATACTAAAGGGTTATTTCAAGACGATAGACCATAAGTTCCCAGAAGTGGGACACTCTTATTTGGATTCGGATAGGGACTTCGGACGTATTGAAAAGGTCTTAAGAAAATATGAACAAATTTTATTACCTGAGCAATATAGAGAAATAATATGCAAGGCTAGTAAAGGAAACCGTGTTACTGATATGACCCAACACTTTCGAAAATTTGAGGAGTTACCCAATATACTACATCTCATCAATACAAAGAAAAACACTCTTAAGAAGAAAATTTTCTTCAGAGATAAAATAAAATGGATAAGAGTAGACGAATTTGGGTATTATCTATACAAACACACATATGATGAGTACACCCCATTTCTACAGGTATGCATTTTGAAAAGACTAACAGAAATGAATCCCAATGATGTAAGTCTTGAAAGATGTGAACATTTTGGAATGCTTTCTGAAAAAAAAAATGGAAAACTTACAGGAGCAGATTCCGTTCATCAAAGAAGAGTGTCGATATTTTTATAAGAAAATTATTGAAGAGAATAAAAAGAAAATTATCGAAGAGAATGAAAAGAAAGCCGAGAAAAATTCTGGAAAAAATGGAACTAAGATGGCAAGAAAGAAGAAAAAATAAGACATATCACAGGTGGCTTTTTGACATATTAGTTCGTTTTCGCCAGCCATTCTCTCATAGGATAATCAAAAATCATCATTATTATTCATAAGATTATACAAAGCATGACGTAGTTTAGAATATAGTTTATATTACACAAATACAAAGGCGTTTTATTTTTTTTAATGAAAATGTTTGTTTATATATCTTTTAATCATTTTCAATTTATAAGTTCCTGATACATATTCTACTGCATAAAGGTGTTATGTACCAATAAATATTAATAATAATAATATTCTCTTTGAAAATAGCTCTTTTCATCCTCTAAATAAGACATTGTACTCGTATCAACCAAATAATGGCTAAAAAGATTTAAAATATCATGTCAATTAAAACTGCCAAAGGTAAATGTTCACATGCAATTTTCTCAAAATAACCTTTTTGTAACATAACACCTTCATCCACTTAGCTCTTCAATTGTGACTTTGGTGATTTTTTTCAATATGCATCTGCAGATGGCATTATTTCAACAAAAACATTCATTACATCCATGTGGTTGGGAGATAGTCAATAATAATATAGGAATGAACAGAATCTAGAAAGAGGCTTCAAAAAATGTATTGATATACCTGGCATTCCATTAAAAAAAAGGCACTTGATCCTGTAATTTCGTCTTAGCCCGCCCTGTATATTTGAAAATAATTTCCAGTTATAGACTTTTTTATCTAGTTTACTTGTATTTTCTTTTATTAATTTCTAGCTATCGTAGAACTTGAGATATCGAAGCCCGACACACAATTGCCCCACCCTGTATACAAAAATCTCTAGATATTCTAAGTTTGGTTAGTAATAATTAACAATCTCATAGATTCTTAACTAAACAAGTCAAAAAAACGACAATTGAATTTTTATTGTTAACTTTTTATTCATCTAACTCATAAAAATGCACCAATTCAATCAACCGTGAAGTACCTTGGAAAACTGGAATATTATTGTGAAGTTATAGTATTAATTGCTGCATTTGAAAAAAAGGTCGACTATCTAAATCTAAAAAAATTATTCAGTATCGTAGGAAATAAGTGTGCTTACGTCAATTTCGCCTAAACCAGAAGTACGAAATTATTGCAATATACAGGGCGTTTCAAAAAACATTCGCCAAATTTTAAAACATTTTTAGCCAAAAATAAGTCGAAAACTTCCTATACATTTGTCCTAAACGATTTTTTTATAAGATACAGGGTGTCGAAAATTTAAAAAAAAAATCGATTTTTTAAAAAATTTTTAAAATGCTTAAAGTTAAATATTGATTTTGACGCATGTTAATATCGTACAAGTAGGTATTCTTACGTTTGATCAAATTTTTTACTTCCACCAGTGGCGTGCGTAGGATCAACATTAAATAACATTTTTATAAAAAAAATATGCTGCGGCACTATTTTTTATTCAATTTGATAACAGCCGAGACATTACTGATTAAAACTACATAAATGTTATATTTTATATTGTTTCCGTACGAAGTACCGTTTGGGAGAAAAATTCAAAGAAACGTTTTTCTATTTAATTTCTGACCTCTCCCAAGTTTGCAAAATAAAAACGCAACTAAAGAAATATTCATAGTATGTTATGAATTAAACAAAATTTTACAAGCTGTCACTGTCAATTACGCAGTTATTAAATGAAATTTAAAAATGTTTTATTTTTAATATTTGAATAATGTTTCAGTTCTAAGCATTTTCAATTTCTTTACAAATCCTATATCTCATAAACGAAAAGCCGTTTCGGACATACGTGTATATAAAGTTTTTGACTTATTTTTCGCATGCTTTAAAATTTGGCGGATGTTTTCTGAAACACCCTGTATGCACAATATAAACGTTATTTCAGCTAGTAGCAAAAAAAACTAAATAAATAATGTTATGATGTTATGAACTTTACATATCGACGCTTAAGAAACAATACCTCGTATCTCCATTTTTGTCAAAACTCGGTTTAGAATTTTAAATTAATGTCCACTCCTATGTCCAACAGTTCCCAATATCTTGTAGCTCCAAGATTAATATTGATACCAAAAACTCTACTTAAAAACTTAAAAAATACCTCGTATAACAATAAAATAACTCGTATCTCCATGATCTCCATGATAAAAATAACATATCTATTAATAAGGAAACTTAGTTTTTTTCGTCTCCTGTAAAACTGCTAATTTGGAGATAAGAGGTATTGTTTCTTAAGCGTCGATATATATTCTCTACCTAGATTATTTATATTTAATTCAACATAAACATTTTTGATTGGTTTTAATATGTATAATAATGAATAAAAACTACGTATTGTCGCTTTTATATTTCGCTTTTTTATTGACAGTTTACTGCTGTGATCTTGTTTTAAATGTAGTAAAAACATTTTTTTTTTCAAGAAATAATCATAAAAAATACAACTAATTCAATTAAGGATCATGGAAAATTCGTTCTCGTTTTTCGAAACGAAAAAATATGCTTTTAGGGACCAAGCGACATATTTTGTTTCTCATAATCAAACGAATCTGATACTCAATAATCATTACTACACATGTATTACTTGCGATAATTTACCTTGCAAAGAACTTCGACAGGTGTGGACATTTTTTTCTCGCTGATTTTTTCATATTTTTGTTTCTTTGTAGCGGCCTTTAGACCCTGCCAGGGTAAACAACCTCTGTTAAAATACATTAGTACATATCCTAAAGATTCCATATCGTCTCTGCGGGACTGTTCTATACCCAGGTGAGCATTGATGGAGGCGTACCGAGCTGTCCCAGTTAAATTTTTATCTTCACGGTATCCAATATGCATTCTAGTTCGGGCGTCTCGGAACTTTTTTGCTAAACCAAAATCTATAAGGAAAAGTTTGTTGCAGTGTCGGCCAATACCCATAAGGAAATTATCTGGTTTTATATCACGGTGGATGAATGATTTACAGTGGACGTACTCTATACGGCCGATCATTTGGTCTGCCAACATTAGAACTGTTTTGATAGTGAATCTGCGCGAACAGAAGTTGAATAAGTCTTCGAGTGATGGACCCAACAGATCCATGACGAGGACATTATGATCTTTCTCTTGGCCATAATATCTAGAATAAGATAAAACACAGGGTTAACAAATTTTCTGTGGTGACATTCTTAAACTATTATCTTAACTATAATTTTATTGCACCCCCCAAAATTTTTCAACTGCGCCCATGATGTTTATGCTAATTGTATAAGTTTATCGATATTAAATTTTTTTTGTGATATGTTTGAAATCTACTTTGAGTTATGCCATAAAAAATCTAGTCCCATTGTATTTTGCAGAACAATTTTCCCTCTATTGTATTTTATTGTAAACGTTTTTAAGAAAACAAATCTGATGGCTAAATACCCAATGAAATAATTTTTCAGGAACTGAAAAATTTTTCGTAATCGACTGTGGCACTCGAAAGTTAGAGGTAAATTACTTGGAGAAGATATCATACGTCACGTTGCGCAATGACCGATATCGGTAACGCGTGCTGGTTGCCCCTAGCAACGGGCTCATTAGTGCGATTGCAGTGGCGTCACTTAGTTGTGTTGAATAACTGTGCTCTGTCTTGTAGAATTATATTTTCTTGTGCGTGTATAATAAATAAATTCCTAATAATAAAGAACAAGTATATTTAATAATTTGTATAACCAATAGGGTGTTATTTAGTTATAGTGATTATATTAAAAACTTTTAGAGTGTAGAATACCCATCTATCCAGGTTAAATTAATTATATGTAAGTTTTTCAATTTTAATGTAATAATTTAAAAGAATTATTGAAATTTCTTATTTTAGTTCGTCAAAATGTCTACTAAAAAATTGCTAGGTGTAAAGGGTAAAGTAATTCACAGTCAATCTCGCGAAATAATTGATGTCATAAAATTTATGAAAGAGGAAGCTGAAAATGGCCCAACCATACCTTTAACTAATTTTCGTGAACGAGTCTTAACAGCCACCGGAATTTCTTTACCAACTTATAATAGAATTTGTAAAATGTCTAAAGAAGAAGAATAAGTAGGAAAATTGATACCGTGATACCGATTCTTTATATAAGGCGCTATTCAATTATCTTGAAAGTTAGAAATTTTAAATTTAGATTGAAGATGTAGTTCATTAAGCCTCATATTTTCCATTAAAAAACAATTGATTATCATTTTCTGTTTTCCGGCAGTAGGCCTAAGCCAAGAATTTTAAATGGAACCCTGTATATTTTTTTACACATTTGGATGCACTTAAGATTCTCTTTTCAATGAAATATCACAAGTTGCCATTTTTTTCAAAATGGCAGCGTAGGAGGCATTATTTTCAAATTCAATATGTCGGCAATCTGACGTCACCGATGAAACAACTAGTTAAAATATCACACAAAATGGCGTTTCTTATTGGTTTTTAATAAAATTGCAAAACTTTTGATTTGTCATAAAATTGGATACATTTTAGTTTTTGTTTAAAATGTCAATATTTTTCTTAAATTTTCTGGAACACTTTAAATAGGAAAATATAAAATACATAAATTTAAAATTAATATAAAAAGATATTTTTCATCTTGGATGTTAGGTAGGTATATTTAAGTTTGTATATTATTTAATATTGATTAGAATAAGTATGAATTTTTACATTTTGAAATCAGCTTAACTGTCAGTTAATTATTATACCCACATATTTTTTCATGGTTCATGAATGTATGTAATAGTTGATATTTAAGCTTTTTGTTAATAGTTTCTTGAGACAATGAAGTTATTATTGGTATTAAAAATATTGGACATTAGGCTATAGATGTAAGTAAAACTTATTTTAATTGTTTAATAGAAATATTTGTTGGAATCGCTATGATTCTAAGATAATTGAAAGTGTGTCTGTTTGTATAAAAGTCATCTAAATTATTTATCTTTTAATAGACAAATATATTTAACATCTTTATGTGTGAGGCCCTTCATAACTTTACATAAACAAGCTTATATAAACACACTTTATATACAGTGTTAATGACTTCAGATCTTTAGATAATAGTAAATTAGTCTTTGCTATAATTATTCTTTTCTGTCATAACACCATTCGATTTATTACCACCGTTCAATATTAATCTATTAAAATAGTAAATAGTTAGTTGTTTTCTTTTATTTAAAAATAAAATAAATTACACGGCACTGGTATTGCGTTTACATTTATGCTCGATGCGCGAAGTTGTGACGTATGGTATCTTCTCTAAGTAATTGAAGTCTACAGCGTTTCAAAACCGACCAAAATTATATTTCGATTGTTAATCAGTTTAGATATAAACTAAAATTAAGTTTTTGTATAAAAATGTTGACAATAAATTTCAAATCTCAACGTCTGTTATAAAAACGATGGCTTGCGAATAACTGTGCTTTACTTTTTATAATTTTCGGGAAATTCCCGTGCCAACAGAAGTCATCAACTAACACTTTTGATATGATGTGCATAACTGTTTTTTAATCTTTAGTTTACAAAAAATCTCTTATATTTAATATGCGCTTATAACGCTCCTAAACGACCTTAGTCTCTACAGTTGCATCATTAAACCAAACCATCTGTTCTGCAATCCCACATATTTTTTAAAGGAGCCACTGTGAGCGATTGGCATTTTAGGACCGTTTAATTTGTTTAAACAATAAGTACATCCGTTTCTTTGTTAAGAGAAAGTTAGATAAATGCAAATAGATGTGCAATGAACCTATTCTAAAAATCAAATATAAGTTCAGGATGCACCACTAGTAAATTTTAAACATATTTTGATTAAATTATTTTCAGACATTTTAATCATAATAGGAGCAGGACTTGTACGTATTAATGCACACAATTATCAACTATAATGGTAAGAGAAATTTACATCACTGATATTCCAAAAGGTGGATGGAACAATTTGTTGATGCTCTAATTACACAAAGCTCAAGGTCTCCTGACAAAATAAGCAATTCTCTGCTTGAATAGCTTTAGAAAGACAAATGGTAGTATATAAATCAGCGATTGTGATATATATCAATGTATAAATCTGGTTGAAGCGATATAACAACGAACCAGAATCGAAATTGACAACTTTTGTTGTTAGCTAACATATTTCTGACTAAAGGCGGGACACCGTTTATTAAATATGAACATTGTTTATGTATTAAACAAGATAACAAGATAACAAATAAACGATAGAAATTAAGTGTCGTTTTATTTGTCACATGATTAGTCTTTGTTGTTAAATAATATATATTTATGATCGTTTCTAATCTGACGGGCTACATCATTTATTTGTTTTATCATTTTATCACATATTTATAAACAATATGCGTTTTGAACCATCTAGGCCATAAAGCTGTTTCTAAATTACTCCAATCTTGAACACGAACATTTTGCTGTTAGAATTAGGGTTGCCAACTGTCCCTAAATATCCCTGTTTGGAAGATCATTGTCCCGCGTCCCACAGCGAATTTCGGGAATTAACTCCCAAATTTGAAAGTAAATATTTTAATTTTTCGATAAAAACCTCAGAAACGGCGCGATGGCAGACTGTGGATAGATAATACAAAATCGTACAAGTATGTTTTATGACACTGCATCAGCGAAATCGCAGAATAAATATGGATACATCTTGTTTAGCTCTTCTTCCACAAAAAATAAAATGTTTTTTGAACAAAATGTTTTGTCAACAGTGTGTTTTAGAACGCATTAATTTGTTTATTTAATATGTTCCGCATTCAATTCGAATATTGTGCATTTTTAAGAGAAGCCTTTCCAAACCAAGGTTGGCATGTCAAAAACGAAATGATTAAGTTTTGTTTAAAACACCGCTTGATATCCAGAGACCTGTATAATTGGAAAACATTTATAACAATCACGCGGTTTTACTTTACCTGGTGTTAAATAACTGATTATAAATAGACTTGAAGTAAGAACTAAAGAATAAAAAAAATATGGTTAACAGTTGACGAAATGATAGATGCAAAAGGAAATAACCTGGCAACTGTTGTATATAAAGCATGTTTACAACCAGATGGACCGTCGTCACCCTATTTAGTTGCCAGTAATATTGAAAACTGTAAAGCAACAAGTACGCTTGCGATAATAGGTGTTGGTAGTTACCAGTATTAATGTTATTTATAGATGCAACATGGTACATAGTTAAGTCCATTTTTTGAAAGTTAACAATCCGAATATAATACATGTAACTTATCATAGTATCACAATTATTAACCAATAATAGCGGACAGTACACATAAACTAGAAAATGCGTCATTATCATTAGCAAGGTCTTTAAACATTCTTGATAATGTGCAAAATGTATTACAAACTCTAAAAGATGCTCTCGATATACGAGTGACGTGTTACAAGAAAAATCCGGTTCATACAAAATCAAGCGTTATAACTGAGCCGTTAAGTAACGATACAGTAAATTTGAGATAAAGCTAATTAATATTTTAATTAATTATTTAAAATATAGGATAAAAAGTAGTACACATTTCTTGATATAAAGTGTATTTAACGAAATATTTCAATATTAGAAATTTTTGTTATAGTATTTTTGTATTTAATATTAAAAAATGATACTTGACAGGTTTAGTTAAAATGTTTTACACCCAGACACCTCAGCCTTTGTGAAAAACATCCTGTAGATGAATTAAAATTTTTTTTTAAATATTACTTCCTTAAATGATGAACGCTAATTTTCTTTTTATACAAGTGTGTTTATGCAACGGAGATGTTTATTGGAAGGAAGTATGGAAACTATGTTACTTTTACAAATGGTGTACGAGCATTACCACCTAAAAACCAGGCCTGTGCCACGGTGTGACGTCACAACTATTAGTCTCAGCCGAGCCAGCGTAATTTGTCATGGATACTGCAAAAACGAATAACAACGCTAAATTATTTGTAGCATTAGGGCTTTCCTACAAAAACGGGGTTGTCAGTCGTGAACTGAGCTGATACATGGCTCCCTATTATTTTTGCGCGTTAAACTATTGTAAAAATGAATATAAGAATAGTTTTTAGATTAAATGTCAAAGAAATAAATTAGAAAATCGTCACCATATAATAAAGTACATTTTAATGATAAATTTTAAACACAGTTTATGAGGCAATAAGTCAATAAATAAGGGTTTTTTATTCTAAGGTTAACAAATAAGAATTTCAGTTGAAAAACGTTTAAGACTGAAGATTGATGTAAGTCTAACTGGTTATTAAGCAAAATGTCCTTTTTTGGAATAACTGAAGTTATCAGAAGGTGTAAAGACCCCTATTAACTAATTTTGCTCGCAGAATCCAAATTTTGAATAAAAAAAAAAATGCGCATCACGTTTAAAAAATTCGATGATGAACAAAATTGGCCAGCTAAAAGAAGGTCCACGGGATCCAAGCTTTTTTGTATTTTCCCTTACAAAAGGCTCTGCTTGATATCTGCTAATAACTTCATCATAACTGTTCTTTACAAAACAGGCGGACTCGTGTGTATATAGAGACGCAGAATAGGAAGTATACACTTTTGTTTGAATAATATACTGCAACTTTCAGTTTAGTTTAGGTGAAAAATGCTTCTAATACAAGCTTTTTGCAATTTGAAAATCTTGCTAGCATCAACTGAATTGCCCAGAACATAATTCCATACCTAATTCTTGAACTAACATAAGCATAATAGGAGATTAGAGCTGCTGTTTCGTTTATGGATCTTGTGATGGTACGTAGTGTATATGTAAATGAACTGATTTTTGCAATATGGTTTATATGTTGTTTCCAATTTAGCTGTGGATCAATTACGATGCCAAGAAATTTTGTGTAGTCAGTAGATTTTAGCGTTTCATTATTATAATTTAGGCTAAATTTGAGCAAACGAGTTTTATCGATATTTAGTTTTAGGTTATTTGAAGTAACCCATTAATATGTTGATTGTGATGATACCTCACTAGTGATTAGAGCCAAATCTATGAGAAATAAACAACTGAGGTTTGGTTGTTAATTCCTCATCAGTTTTGGTTCTAATTATTAATAAGGTATCATCTGCAAATAAATTTATTAAATGTTTACTAATATTTGACACATCGTTTATGTAAAGCAGAAATAAAATTGGGCCTAAAATTGATCTTTTGTGGTACTCCTCTTTTAACCCTTACCCAATCTGACTTTATATGTTTACCATTGCCATAACACATTGTTATCCATTTTCTAGATACAATTTTATGATTTTATAAGCATTTTCTCGAAAATCCATTACTTAAGTTTTTTTTCTAGAAGTTTAGTATGATCTACACTATAAAAAACTTTTGACAAATCCAAGAAAAACTCGACAACAATTTTCTTAGTGTTAATTCTAAAATTTCGCACATTTCTAAATATACAGCCCGTAGTGTACATCTTTTTGTTATACAAGCAATCTGCATTTCTGTTATTATGTGATATTTTTTCAGTCAAATCTAAAATATGATTAAGTAGCGCTTTTTTAAATATCTTGGTAATTATAGAGATCAGAGCAATGGGTCTATAGTTTGAAATTTCGGTCTTAATTCCTTTTTTGTACAGTGACTTAACAATCGTATTTTTTTAAGCCATTTAGGAAGATTCCTAAATCGAAGCACATATTGATTACATCTGACAAAGGTTTACATTTTTCTCCTACACAATATTTTAATGATTTTTTTGGTAATTCATCAACACCAACAGGTGCTGTATCTTTTAGGGATTGAATTATATTGTAAATTTCTGCTGGGATAGTTTCAAACAAAACCATTGAGTTATTATTTTTAAAACACGATTTAATTTTTTTTCTGCATATTCACCAACATCCTCACACATTTTTACATAGTGGTTGTATACTTCATCTAATATTTCCTCTTTACTTTTTTGGTCATCATTTTTTGTATTTTTCTAAATCAAATCCATCATAATGGTCTTTTTCTGTGATACCTTTTACAAGGTCTCATATTACTCTGATCTTATTATTAGATTTTAAGATGATGTTGGAATGTAAACTTTTCGTTAATTTTGTTTTTAAGATTAATATTATATTGTTTGTATATTTCTTTTGATACATTTCCTTGTAGTACCTTTTCATATAATTGTCTTTTGATCTTGTTTCTTATTTTTAAATCCTCATTCATCCAAACCGCCTTTCACGTGGCTTTACTCTATATCCTTTTTCGGATATATATCGTGAAGGACTTTTAGAAATACCTATTTTAATAAATGTATGTGTACTTAAATTTGAGTTTTGATGCACTATAATCTGATTCCAATCAATATGTTTTATCTCCTTTAAATTGTGGTAGTTTTAAATTCACAATAATTCTACGTCCAATTTTAAGTTCGAGATTTTTGTTTTATGTAAAAAAATAATTGTAGTGATTTTCAATAAATTAAATAAAAAAGAATGAAAATTTCATATATTTTTAACCAATCTCGTGTATTATCTAGAGGAGTCTCCTATTTTATTAGAAGGTAAACCTGGTAACCCTAGTGACGCCGCTGTGTGAGTAAATTTATGCCCAGAGCATGATTCAAGTAGGGCTTATAGTTTTGTGCTGGTAACGTAAAGGCATAATTTCTGGAACACACTAAATTAAGTCCATTTAAAAAACGTTAATAGAAGCAACAACTATTAATTATTGTTACTGTCATGTTTCTGTAAATCATTAAAATCAATAATTATTTCCTATTTCATCACTTGCAAGGTAAAAAAAACTTTCGATCGACGCGACGTAAGATGCAGCTTTGAATATCTAGTTTTGCCTGGCGATTCCGAGTCCAAAAGGGTCACTAAACTTAAACCGAAGTCAACCAAGCACTTTAGTTCATGTACTTCTCAAGACAATCATCTGGAGCGTTAATAAATTCTATTGTCATGTTCGTACCGATCTAAAACTGTTAAGCGAAGTAAAAACGAAAAGTAGCAATTCATTTTATATCAATATTTCTAATTTATTGCATTAAATTAAATCAGTAGTGTTCTAATATCCATAAAAATGTAAATACAAACTTTACCAATTTTCAAAACGTTATACAGGCCCCTCCAGAAAGGAATTATTGAATTAGTTAAAAAACTGTTCTCGGGAGTCCGTAGGTGAGAACGGACAGTATTGCTTTTATTTTATTTTTGGATACGTTTTGAAACTGTTTTGGACATAACGATAACGTTGCAATTGTACAGAGCTAATTGGAAACAACGTCGATTCAGTTTTCTTAAATGGAACGTCTATTTTTTAAATCCGTATTCTGATTTTTTTTTAGATTTTTAAATCGGTTGTAAAACGGCGAGGATAGAAAATATTGTTTTGTTTGGCATAGTCGTCCATACGACATTCATTTCAAATAAAGATAAAGAATTTGTCCAGTACGCCTTAGAACTAATTAAATGAATACTCTTTTCGTGTGACGTCACAATTATGCAACCTACCTACTACTTTCATAGTTGCCTACACATCACACTGGAACTTTAGGCAAATGTCTATAAAGGCGACATTTTCGCAGTTAAACATAGCGTAAAATATTTTATTTCTACCTTGTAAGACATATTTAAGAACATTCTGTTACCATTTACATTCAACTGCGTTTTTTCAAAAATCGTTTCCTTATGACGCAGTAAAATTGTATAATAATATTGATAAGATAACTGTTCGAAACAATTATGTATAAAAAAAATTGAATAGTCAAAAGTTAATAGCTGCTAACCATCTTTTTTTTCAACTTGTTTGTGTCACGTTTTATAACCTAACTTTCGTATATTCAAGTTCAACTTATTTATTATCTATTTAAAATATGTTTTTGGGTTTAATCTGTCTATGGCTTCATGATTTGATCCAAAGTGCAATCATACTAATAAATAAAAGTGGATGTAAAATGTTTAATTTTTAAAAGGATACCAATTTAAAAGAAGAATTTTCTCCCTTCCGTATGAATTTACTTTCTTTGCAAGTCAACTACGTCACTCATATAACCGGTTTTTACATTTCATTTTATAGATATATTAATATGCTGTTAAAACAGTGAACTAGAAATCATTTTAAATCAAAAAACCGGCAAGGCTAAACATTTTCTTAATTAACTACCTGTAGTCCAAATACAAAGTTGTTTTATAAAAAGAAAAGAGGTTATAAACTATGTCAATAACTTGAGGTTAGCCACAAACTAATTAGCAGGTGCAATTTGATTTTCACAGATCGTAATTCCTATTGGTGTATACTAAACCGTTTGTAATATTAGTTTATTAAATTAATAATAGAGTTTTTCATATGTGTTGAACATTGTACATAATCAAACATGTTCTGTGCGTGTAAATTAGTTACTGAAAATTCTTAAATATTCCCTCCAAGGGAGAAATAAAATAAAAGTCTACGCTGTGTTTAACCCTCGAAAATGTCACCTTTATTGACATGCATTAAAGGCCAAGTTTCAGTATGTGTAGGCCACATAGACATTAAAGAGGGGAGAACGCTCTTTGCTTACTTCCCGCCAATAGATGCGCGTACTTTCATGTAATATAAAATGAACCGATTCTGAGACTGCGTAAAGGAAACTTTCCAATATTGGTTGTCATTTGTCATATTTGTGTTCTGTCGTTTATGTCAACCGTGAATCCTTGTTGTTGTTTTGCGAATTAGTATTACAATTAATTATTATCGTTATTATTTGTTATCCTTTAGATCTGTGATTTTATTGGTTTTGTACAATGCCGACTAAGTGTCTCATTGGATGGTGCTCCAGTAAGGGCAAGATTGCTGGTGTATCTTATTTTAGGTATGTATCAAAATAATTAGTGTATATTTTGTACATGATTCTTGGAGTACCTATTCATAGAATCCGTACAGATAATCTCCATGGATTCTGTGTATGGTTGTTGTATATATTTTAGTTTGAGTGGAGTCAGTTTTATATATTTTACTTTTAGGCTTACCGAGGATAGATACAAGCCATGGCTTAAAGCTATAGGTAGAAGTCTTGATGAAAATATATCTCCAAAAAAATGTCATTTGTTCAAGACATTTCTCTCCGGAAGACTTTGTTATTATTAATGGAAAAACTAAACTGAAAATAGGGTCTCTTCCTAAATTGAGGTGAGCTATAAGCTATAGGTATTCTGTGGGATTTACAAATATCACATATATCAGATATTTTATGTACTAAAACATCAAAAACAATTTATAGAAAAAAATGTACTGAGAGAAAATCAAAGTCAAGAGGTTATGTCCAGCGAAATATATAGTGATAGTCTGGGAGATAGTATATTAACTGCCGAAGAATCTGTCGATGATGTTACTTCTGATAATATAGAATTTGACAGTATAATTAATGAAAATAATATTGGACAAATGCAAATGAATATTTCTTTTGCTCATATGTATTTATTGTACTTATGTTTCTTGCATTACACCTTCTACAATACTATCTTGAAAATGTGTGTATAATAATTCTCATTCTATGATTTTGCTACATATTTGTCTGTGTGCCGCATTATTATTTATTTTTCGATTTCAGTTCTGAATGTTATTCTTGTGTTAACAAAGAAAATAGTACTCCCAATAAAAAGAGACCAATGGACATTTTAACATCTTCTAGTTGTGACAGTGAGCATTTGACAGGAAGCCCAAAAAGGCGGAGGAAAATGTTACGAACCTATCACAATTATGCGTAAGTTAAATTTCAAGAATTTGATCGATTTATCCGTTCCTTTGTGACTACATTATAACACTTTGTAATAATACATTATTAGCCACTATAGGTATTTGGAAAAAATCCTAACCAGTTTGATAGACTTACTACATTGTCAAACGCAATGATTTAAAGTAGTAAGTCTACGAAACTGTGGTGTTGCCTTTTTCCCAAATATAGTGTCTGGTTTAACAAAGCAAAACGCCACAATAGTGTATTATTTTAAAGTGTCATATTTTTTATTCAATTAAAATGTAGTAATGTAAATTTTCCATAAGCAAGTAAGTAAAACTTAAACCTAAAATATTAATTTTAGGTTATCACCAAGAAAACTGAAGGAAAAATATGCCAATGAAAAGTCCAAAAATGAAGAATTACGAAAAAAATACAAAATTACTCTGCGACACGAAGATCGTCTTGAAAGAAATGTATCCAATTTGAAAACAGTTATTTCTACATTAAAGGCGAACAGAATGATTAGTAATGATGTTGGACATGTTTTAGAAACATCTTTCTCAGGAATACCATTGACTGTTATGTCAAGAATGCTCAAAAACACGAAGAAAATAACAAGATGTAAGTTTCCCGCAGCTTTAAGAAGTTTTGCAATGACTTTGCAGTTTTATAGTAGCAAGGCTTATGAGTATGTTCGGAAAACATTTCAGTTTGCTTTACCTGCCCAATCTACAATTAGAAAGTGGATGTCGAATGTAGAATGTGCTCCAGGATTTTCAGAACCTTCATTTACTTCCATAAAAGCTATAGTGCTTGAAAATTTAAAAAAAGAAATGCAAACTATATGCAGTTTAATGTTTGACGAAGTATGCATCAAGAAGCAAATAGAGCTGTTCAATGGCGAAACTTGGGGATATGTAGATTTAGGTACCCATATAAATAATGATGAACTTCAACCTGCCAAAGAAGCATTGGTACTGATGGTAGTTGCAATAAATGGGAGTTGGAAGTTGCCGATTGCCTATTTCAATTCACTCATTGACTGCTGTTGATAAGGCAAATATTATTAAAGAAGCACTTATAAAGCTTCACGAATGTGGTGTTACAATAATTTCTTTAACGTGTGATGGACCAAGTGTAAATTTCTCAGTAATGCAAGAATTAGGTGCTATCGTTAATGATATCAATGATATTGAAAGTTTTTTTATCCATCCCTCCGATGACTCCAAAGTATTTGTTATATTTGATGCTTGTCACATGCTAAAAATTTTAAGGAACAACTGGGCAAAGCTACTAAAATTTATTGATCCTGAAGGGAATTTAGTCGATTTTACCTACATTTTAAACTTAGACACTATACAAAATGATGAAAACTTCAGGTTTGGAACTAAATTAAGAAAAGCGCACGTAGAATGGGAGAAACAAAAAATGAAAGTAAGTGAATAAGAACACCACTCTTTTTAACAATCTTTTTTGTAATATGAATAATTATGATTTAAACAGTGGGAATACCACTTGCTTTAAATATTAATCTTTTCTTTAAGGTTCATTTGGCTGCCCAAACTCTTAGTAAAAGTGTAGCAGATGCCCTAGAATTTTTAAAAGAAGATGTGAAACATCCTTTATTTGTGAATGCTGGTCCCACAATAAAATTTATTCGATTGGTAGATGCTCTTTTTGATATACTTAATTCGAAGACACCATTTGGAATATCTTATAAAACACCAATAAGAAAGAACAATATTCATATTTGGCAGCCCATTTTTTCAGAAGCTTTGTTGTATTTTTCTCAATCAACTACAGTGGGGGGAACATTATTAATCAATACCACAAAAAAAACTCCTTTCAAAGGCTTCATTGTCACCATAATGTCCATAATTGGCATTTATGAGACCTATGTAGAAATTGATAATGCACCACTAAAGTTTTTAATGACTTATAAATTAAGTCAAGACCACCTTGAACTATTCTTTTGTTGGATGAGGTAAGTTGCATTTTGTTAGCCAATTAATATATGATATTGATTTTAGTATTATCAATGACCTATGAAAATTTTCAGATCTCGCAATGGTTGGAACAACAATCCTAGTGCCCTCCAATTTTGTCAAACATATAAAAGGTTACTTTTACATCATGATATAAAAAATTTGAGAGGAAATTGTGTTGAACAAGATGACACAAGTATATTATATGTTACAAAGGGTAAGAATACTGTTGTACCCATCACTGAAGATGATGTGAATATAATGAGGAAATATGACATTGATCTCAACGAATATATTATTAATGACCATGAATACTCCATGCCTGTTACCCCAGCCTTAACGGATATAAGTGAAAACGTAGTAGCATATATTTCAGGATATGTTGTTAATATGTGTAAAAAATACATCAAATGTGAAGAATGTATCGATTTACTACAAGATCGAGTGTTAGAGAAGATTCAGCACTACTATTATTAAAAAGAAAAAAAAAGGGGTGCTCTAATTGTCCCTTCAGAAGACCTATTGTATATCTGCAGCAAAGCTGAAATGCAATTCAGAAAAGTACTGACAGTTACAAGTGGAAAAATGCCTAATGATGCAAACTTTTTGAATTTATTTTCTTTATCACTGGGTTCATCGATATATTCAGAAAATAAGTGTTTCCAAAGTCATGCACTATATGCGATAGAAGATCATCGCTCAAAGTTGATTAAAACAATTATTTATAATTATACAAAAATTAGATTATACAATTTAGGAAAACATCAAAGTGCCGAGGTCATGGGAGAACCAATACGTCGTAAATTAACAAAACTTATATTGTTTAGTAATCAATAAAATATAAATATTAACATGTGTTTTTTATTTTATCACAGTAAACTTTCATATAAATTTTTCTTATCGTTTGCAAAATAAGACAGTTTGAGTTGAAATCTTGGTATAATTAACTTTTTAAAAAATTTCGTGGTATGTCTCCATACCAACAGCAGGACTTCATATCAGCTGAACAGTCCATAGACATGACGTTGCTTTCAAAATCAGCATAAAATTTCAATCATACTCTGACTGACTTATTGACAATCTGGCAATTAAAAAAAAAATTATAAGATGCGTTATAACCTTGGTTTGGAGACAAGCAAAAGCGATGCACTTGTAATGATGGTGACATGCACTGGTATTGAAACCCACCATTATGATCGACCTAAGACCTAGAGTTACAAGTATAAAACCCATCTTAAATTAAATATCTCCTATAAACACATTCACAAAATTTCCCCCCAGAGAAATTTTGAACTGACAACGGTTCTTAAAGAAATTAATATTATTTATATGTCATCAAAAATATTTTCATGCATGATTGGTTGGATTATAAATTAAACTGAATTTTATTCAATCGCGTGCTCCTTCCTGCTGATTGATAGTAAAAATCTACCTTTACACAGATATCGAATTGCCTAATTATCATAATTAGCTTTATTAAAAGTTTTATATAAAATAAAACGCAGTTTCATTTGAATTTCAAATTATACGACGATTGCGCGTGCGCAGCGTCGGTCTGACCGTTCTTCAATTAGTGTCACTTGCAAATTGAAAGAAGAGCATTCTCCCCTCTTTAATGTCTATGGTAGGCCACCGGTGTCATGACAGTGGTACGTAAGCTGAATAATTATGTGACGTCACAATTAATATAGTCCCTTACAACGAATATTTCTAAAACAAAAGAATTTTACTTAACAGTAACGGGTAGTTTTCGATTTTTATTTAAAAAATGCGTTTTAACTTAGTAGTGACCTATCTCAACAATACTTTAAATGCAATATATCTTTTTTCAACGACAATTTTAAAATATACGCATTTTGATACAATTTTTAATTACGGAATAGCTATATTCTGAAACTTGCTATAGAATAATTATTCATTCTGACACTTGTTATAGAATGAGTAGTAATAGCGACTTCTATTGGTATAACTATTCCTCGAATATTTACGAAGTGTTTTACTAGAACTGCAATATAGACGGGGGTTTGCGCACCCTTAGCCCCTACCGGAACACGCCACAGGTTACGGATATTTGAACATTCGGTATAACTAAGCCTGGCCAAGCGATGGTAGATTCAGGGTCGGGCGCAATACCAATGCCATCGCGCGCTTGTTTACGATGACGATGACACGACACACTTCAGTTGTTATCTGTCGGTCGATGCATAGAGTACTAATAAATAATAAATAATGTTGAGCGTAGAGTTGAGAACGACCGTACGCTGATAAAGTGAATAAATTTATCGGTGAATTTCCGGATTTATTCTATGATAGATGTAAAATAATTTGTAAAGTTTGTGATCAAGAATTAATGTGCTGGAATAAATACGGCTGCAAAATTCATGTCAATAGTAACCGGCATAAAAATAAAAAAAATGGCGTGTCTTCTTTGGAACCCCAGTTTATGTTTGATTTACTGTTAATGCTGATTGCTTGTGATGCTCCCCTGCACATATTGAATAAACCAGCATTTCGGGAGTTCTGGAATAAATACAATCCTCAGGTGAATTTACCAAGTCGTTCATCGTTACGTAGATATGTACCAAGTGTTCGTGAAGACATTGTAAATAGGATTAAATGTGCATTAAAAAATACACGGCTGTGGTCATGTGTTGACGAGACGACAGATTGTAAAAAAAATTCTATTTTAAATGTTATAATACGTGTACTCGACCCTGTTAAACCAACATTTCCATTTTTACTAGCTAGCAAAAGGCTAACTGCGTGTACTGGCGAAACAATTACGCGGGTGGTGCTGGACTGTCAACAAGTCAAGTGTTGATGTTTGTGACCGACGGTGCTGCGACAATGCGTTTGGTGGGCAGTTTTATTCAAAGAGACGATTGTAGGTTTTTACATGTTACGTGTAAAGTGCATGCGTTCCATCTTGTACCAGAAACGATTCGAAAATGTTTTCCAGAGGTAGATGCACTAATAGCAAATACAAAAAAGTATTTCTCAAATCTCCTAAACGGCTTCGAGCATATCACACACTGTGTCCTGGTATTCCGGAACCACCAGAGCCGATTCTTACACGTTGGGGAAACGTGGTTGAAGGCAGCTTTTTATTATGCTAAATATTTTCAACAAATAAAAGCTGTGATACTACAGTTCAACCCTAACGAGGCTGCAGCTATTAAGGAAAGCCAGACAAGCTTTCAAGATGTTTCCCTTGAAACAGATTTAAAAACTATTTATAACAATTATAGAGGACTACAAGACGCAATAGAAAAATTGCAAAATACTTCGTTGTCGTTAGTGGAATCGCTGCAAATAGTGGACGACGTAAATACACAGCTACAGACTATAAATGATGCAAAAAATAAGCCCATTATTGAAAAATTCGAGTGTATACGGAAAGATCCTGATTTTACCAAATTAAGACAAATTAGTGATGGTGCATCTACAGCTGCGTTAAGTGAGTTCACAGAGTGTTTTACTTTTGCCTGTATTACTTTCGTAGATGTCGAATGGTTTATTTTTAAATACAAACATATTTTTTCACCACAGCGAAGATCGCTTACTGAGACAACTGTAGAAACATATCTGATGCTACACAGTTATTACATTAAAACTTGGAAAATAATGTGATTATAACCTCAAAAATACAGAGAAGTATTGGTTGCAGGTTGCAATACGACTGCGAAATTGTTTTAAACAGAATAAACAACACGCCCAAAGCTGCACAGTTAAAAAATTAGAAGAAAAAATAAAAGCGAGTTTTCTTCGAAAGTCATTCTGAATTTCATGACTGATTGATAAATGCAAAACAATTATGGTAACTTTAAGTTGTTATTACCTACTTATTATGATTATGAATTATTTAAAACTTTAGATTAGACTAATATGAAAATATTTCCAAGAATCATATACGTATATTTTTAGAAATCTTTAAAATGCGATGTTAAACTTCTTCCAACCAGTTAATTTTTAAAACAAATCATTAATTTGTAACTTTTTCAATATGTTTTTTTTTGTTTGATATGAATAAATGAGTTGTGTCTCTGGCTTCGTTTTAATGAGGGTTTTACAGATTTAGATCTATTTCCAGTTCCATAAATATTGGACAATTGCCATAGATAAAAGCTAATCGATTTTCTGATGTTTCAAGGGTAGTTACACAAAAAATTGTAGTTGTTGGGACGTTTGAAATAAATCTTCGAGTTTTATTATTTAAGACGAAAAATAATTACGTATGTACGTTTTTTAGAAAAAAAGTAAAATATGTCGCGTTAATAAAACAAATAAATATAAATGTTAACAAATATATACAATATTTAAAAAAAGTGTATTTAGCCACAAAGAAAAGTTCTTGATAATACCTGAAATCTATAAAATGCGTTTTTTTTTTCAAATACATCTTTAATACCCAAGATTTTTAATGTTGTAAGACCCGATTGTAAAACTAATGGGCAGATCAATTATTTTTGAAAAAATTGAATCGAAATCGCTAATCTTCCTGCGGATATATTGCTAAGAAACTAAAAGTGGACAAATACATCGACAGAAGGTCATAAATAAAAAAACTCATAAATTTAATTTCGACGCTCAGGTGACCTAGACTTGCTCTTCCGGAAAACAGCCCCTAGAAAATTTTACTAAAGTTACGTTGCTAATATATATTATATTATTTCTGCTGTTTTATGTCAACATTAGTTCTAATAATTACACTTAGACTCCCTGAATATTGTATTGTATTAAAATGTACAAGTTTGTCGCTTTTAAGTGACCGGAGGGGAGCTGATATCCATGTGTTACTTGTGGCAATATTGGACTAAGCTTATTGAAACAGGATAACTCAATGGTATTAAAATGATATATCACATTAATGCTTTTTGTACTAACCTGTTTCAATACCAACCTTGCGCCGCTTCGCAAAGCAAACATGGATATCAGCTCCCTTCGTTCAATTCTAGATAATGTCAAAAAATTGTTTTCCACTAAGTTGAATATTAGCAAGAGGATTTCGATAATTTATTTCGTGTCGGTAAATAAACAATACCGATCCGCCTCGTACTATTATGGTAAACTTTACCAGCAACCTTAAGCGTTCTGAAATATTTAATGCCAAGAAACTTTTAAAAACCAGTGGTGTCCATATTCGAGGATCTCACCAAAAAATGATTTTATTCACTTTCAACCGTTAAAAAAATGTTTTATAATAGTGAAAGTGATCTACAACTTTATTGAATTGGTAGGAATATAACCTATTTTGTATTTATTTCCATTTCTGACTTTTTATTCAGATCGTATTTATGCTTACTTATCTGTCATTTTTTTTTGTTTTTATATTTATATGGAAGAAAATTACAAATAAGAATTATTACCTATAACTTTGTAAATTATTAAATTGCACATTGGTTAATATTAAAATTTATACATTTTTATTAATTATTTCTTTTAATTTCGGTGTCTCAGTAGTTATTACATATTACGTGTTATTTAAATACTTATTTTTTCTGTTTAAGTGTACTACGTTTGAGTTTCTTATTAATATACAGGGTGGGACAACAGTGCGTCGGACTTCGATATCTCGAGTTCTACGAAATTACAGGATCAAATGCCTTTTTTCTTAAATGGAATGCTATGTATATCAGTACATTTTTTGAGGTCTCTTTTTACACGATTCATTCCTATATTATTATTGACTATTTCCCAACCACTTTCATGTAATTAATTTTTTTGTTGAAATAATGCAATCTGCAGATGCATATTGAAAAAATCACCAGTCACAATTATCGGTTTTAAGAAAAACTTCTGTGAATATCAGTTACAAGACATTGAATTAATGTTTTTGAATCATTTTTACTTCCTAAAAATGCACAGGGTGGTCAAACATTATTTTTCAGTTAAGAACTGTTAGAATTGAATTTCCAAAATTTTTTGAAATGGAACACTGTATATTTTTCGATGATGTGATGTAGAAATGAAAAACGAACGTTTTTTGTAAGTGTTTCCCTATGGCTAATTGCAACCATTTTCGTTTTATTGAGTAATAAGTACAAAATTCAAAAATAGGTTTCATTAAATAATTCATTAGAAAAAAATTATAATAAGTGCTCCACATGTTGCCCATTTTGATTGACACACGTCTCCATGCGCTTTTGAAATGAGGTTTCTATTGTACTGTAAAACTGCCGGTGTGATAGATCTAAACGCAGTTATCCTTTCCTTCATATTTTGTATTGTTGTTGGTGTGTCTTTATAAGCAATTTCCTTCACGTATCCCCATAAAATAAATCCATTTTTGTAAGATCTGGGGATCTAGGAGGCCATTTAGTGGGTCCATTTCTTCCAATCCATTGAAGTGGGTAGGTATTATTTAAGTGGTCTCTAACTGCATTTAAATAATGTGGTGGAGCACCATCTTTCAGAAACCATATCCTATTTTGAACCCTTTCAGGAAGATTCACCAATAATTGTGGCAGATAATTTTCCAGAAAATGAAGATAAATAGCTCCAATCAATGTACCATCAACGAAATGTGGCCCTATTACATGTACTCCAATAGTTCCTCCCCAAACGTTTACAGACCATCTCTGCTGGTTATCAACTTGCCTAAAAAAGTGAGGATATTCCGAAGCATAATAATGGAAATTGTGCCCATTAACAAATCCATTTTTATGAAAAGTTGTGTCATCAGTGAATAAAACATTACTGGAGAAGGCGACATCTTGCATTTTATCTCTGGCCCAATTACAAAACTGTAGACCACTTTGAAAATCGTCATCAGATAGTTCTTGGTGCATTTGAATACGATATGCATAAAACTTCTTTGTCTTTAAGATTCAACAATTCTACTTATTTCTATTAATGAGCTCATTTCTGACTAATATGGGGATTCTCAAACGTTACCAGCACCACAGAAAACTCATTTTCTTCGTTCACTACACGTTTTATTCTTTCACTTTTTTTATATTCGACATTTCCACAAATCTATCGAGAAGGTTTTGGAAGCTGCTAAGCTGCTAACATCAGGAGTCCTTCTTTCAGGATACCTTTGCTTATAAATTCTATTGGCACGCAAACAATTTCTGTCTGACTCGCCTAAAACAAACGTAATGTCTACAAGTTCCGCTTTAAAATCATTTTGTAAAACTCGAAATATTTTAAATTTAATACAAATAACTGACGACCGATAAGTACGATAAACTGTAGCCTGAGTATGATTAACTTCTATTTGGAAGTGATTTTAACGTAGACATGTTTAATCTTAACAATATAAATACGTCTAGATTAGTAAATTTTTTAAACAATTAGTTTGCATCAAAATGTTTCGGATCCTACACGAATTACTGCTTACTCAAGTACATTCGTTGACCTTTTAATTTCATCCTATTTAGATTTAGTGATTCATACTGACATCAAAATGGAATAAATCTCTGATAATTCTTTTGTAAAATGTACCATCAAGATTAAAAAAAATAAAATAAACAAAAACCGAAATTTTACACATACCGAGATTTTTCCAGTTTTGACTATAATCTTTTTATTCGCGACTTGTTGGAAATTCAGTGGGACTACATTTTCTTCTTAATGACGCTGATGATATGATTAACATTTGGAATAAGAATATTGTATAACATAATGGTTGGATATTCAAATAAAGAACTTACTGATATCCATTTTTATTATGGAAAAGCCAACGCAACGCACTGTTAACCAGTAGATTGTATATTGAGGATTTCTCAAACCCACAACTGCCCTGCGCTCAAACTTTTTCAAACATCCACAGCAGATTGAGAGAAACCGGTACTGTAAAACCAAGAAAACAAGACTGCGGAGTACGGAGGACGATTAGGACACCACCTGATGTTGAAGAGAGAATCTCACAAAGAGTGACTAATAATCCCAGAATCAGTGTTCGAAGAGCTCCTCAAAACGGGATTCCAAGTATTGTGTGAGAAGTTTTTCATAAGCAGCTACTCTATCCATCATGTGCAGAGGGTAAAAGTTATGTAAAAGCCTTGAAAGTACAAGATTACTAGTCTAAGTTAGATTTTGTCGATGGTTGGAAGAAAAATGCTGCAAAAGTTCAACATTTACTAATAAAATCCTATTTACTGATGTAGCAGGCTTCAATTGAGATGAAATTGTGAATTTTCACGAGAACCATGTATGTATGGCCCGAAGAAAATTCTTATGCCTTCTTTGAATCACGTTACTAGGACAAATTTTCAATTAACGTTAGGGCGGCTGTGACGGATGATTATTTAATTGGGCCCTATGTTCTTCCGAATCGCCTAAATGATGCCAACTACCTAAATTTTCTTCCAAATGAGCTAAATGGATTGCTAAATGTTGTGCCCCACCAGACACGGGCAGCGATGTGGTTTATGCATGATGGAGCTCCATCACATTTTATTGTAAATGTAAGGTGACATTTGAATGATGTCTTCCTTAAAAGGTGGATTGCTTGATGTGGACCAGTATCCTGGCCAGCTCGCTCACCGGATCTTATTTCCTTGGATTATTCTGTTTAGGGTTATTTATGGAGTGGGTTGGAACCTTTGATGTGAACATAACATTGACGTTGTTTTCCACTAAACACCATATACTGTACATGACGCGCATTTCGCCTACCAAGTTGGCATCATCTGGAGATTAGAACAGTTTTAATCATCTCTAGATGATGCCAACTTGGTTGGCGAACCGCGCGTCAAGTACAGTATAGTGTTTTGGTGTTTCGTGGAAAACTACGTCAGTGTTGGAGTTATTTAAAATTCCTCGTTTATGCAGCACTCGTAAATACTGTAGAGAATTTAGAACGGGTAATTAATGGTTGTCAAATTATTCGAAATCAACAGTATTCCGAAGAGTTCGGCGTTCATTGCAAAAAAGTTGAATGGCTGCATCAACATGAACGGGGGACACTTTCAAAATTTTCTTTAAATTTGACTTTTTCTATTTTTATAACAACTAATTTTTGGATTGAATATCCTAGTGCTTAGTTTTCATTTATTGCAAAAAAAAACATGTAGCTTTTATTTCTTCAAATAATGTTTATAAGTATTTATGACCCTACTAAATGACAAAAATAAAATATTAAACATTTTTCACATATCAAATCGAACACCTACTTTGGTTTATTTGAAAAATAGAAATTGGAACTTTTTCAATGCAGTAATTTTATTCAATGGGGTTTTTCTCATAAACGGTACATCCTACGGATTTTTATTAAGAGTACCTTTTTACATAATTTTGTTCAAAGAATCTAATGCCAGTGCCAAAAAAGTCGAAAAAGTTTGAGACCAAAAATATGACAAACTTTGAGAAGACGGGTCGCACGCCCATGGTGCTTTACGGTCCCTTTTGATAAAATCATTGATTCCTCATGAAAGAATGTACCCCTTGTATGAAATTTCATTATTTTACTAAAGTACTTTTTGAAATAAAAAATGGAAACTAGATTTTGGGTGTCACCTTCAAACGGTTGTAGCTCACTAGAAAACTAGAAAACATTTTTTTGGACACCTCTTGACCTGAACTTTTGTTATTATTTTTCAGTGAGGAATCTACCTTTTACAAATTCTGATAATACCATGTATGCTGTTTTAAGGAAAATGTCACAAATTTGGTTTTGGATTTATTAGTAAGGAGGTTTTTATCATGCCATTTTTGTATTTGATATACGAGCCCAGCGTCATATCATTTGGCCCAACAAATAATTTGGTGTTTTGATAAAATCCGAAATTGTAACGAAATAAAGTTTTGCGTTTGATAAAACTTTCATTTGTTAATTTTCCCATGTTTAATTCTGACAGATACAACATATAAAAAGAAAATTAACAAGGCGATATTTTTCAAATAAAACTTATGTCTGATTTATTTCATTTGGCCTATAAGATTAAAATGGTGTTTCGTTTATCGTACTACCCTTGAGTTGAAACAAAACAATTGCTAGATGCGGGGTAAAGCCTTATCCGACGATTTAGACAATGTTATTGTTAATTTATATAATAATTCCGCTCATTCGGGTGGTAAAATGGCCAAACAACTGCAAATATCTCGTTATACTATACGGAATATCGTAAAATTATACAGAACTACAGGCGCAGTAGAAGAAAAACCAAATTTAGGTAGAACGTCAAGTATAACACCGGCCAATATGAGCACTAGAGCGTATTTTGAGAAAAAAAATCGTCTTGCTAATTGTGGTGAATTAACTGTAGAGTGGAATGAAGCAACTGGAAAAAATGTTTCAAGATCAACTTGTCATAGGAGTATCAAACGATTGGAATATAAATTCTACAAGGTAAATTTTTTAATAGGTAGAAAAATGTGCATTTTATATTTAACTTTTAGGTGATAGAAAAACCATTGTTAACTACAAAACAGAAAATAGATTAATTTGGACGAAAAAAACATCAGAATTGGTCACAGATGCAATGGAATAGTGTTATTTGGAGTGACGAATCCAAATTTGAGGTATGTGTGGGAGATAACCGAAGTAGGGTTTTACGGACAAAATATGAAGCATATCAAACATACTGTTTGCGCCATAAAGTAAATTTTCCGGCGTCCGGAATGATTTGTGGCTGTCTGTCAGCACAAGGAGTTGGAAAATTGCATATCATAGAAGGCACTGTCAATGCTGTTGAGTATATTCAAATTCTTAGAGACAGTTTATTGCCATCTACTGAGATCTTGAAGCCTAGAGAAAATGGGTTTATATTTCAACAAGATGGCGCTGCATGCCATACCACTAAAAAGTTAAGGATTGGTTGTCACAAAATAATATTGGGTTTTTAAACTGGACATCAAGTAGCCCAGATCTCTCGCCAATTGAAACGCTTTGGCACATTATGAAAAAAAAGTTACAAGCTCAGCCCGTTAAAACCATCCCTGAATTAAAACGTACGCTGACTCAAATTTGGAACTCAGTCACACTAGAATAGTGTAAAAACTTAGTTGGCACCTTGCCAAAGAGAATTCAAGCTGTAATAAAGCAAAAAGGCGATGTTACACAGTGGTGACTGTAACCGTTAACATTGTATGTTTTTGTTGCCAAACAAAATGAATAGTTATAATAATTTTTAAATTACTGTTCCCTAATTATCTTTTGCTTTTTTTCCCTTAAAAATTTGTCATGATATTCCTAAAGTTAATGTAATTAAAATGTGAAAGGTTCAACAGATTTTTCTGTTGTGTTCACAAATAAATCTATTTTATACACATAACCGCTAAGTAACGGCTGAGCCAAATGATGTGATTCTGGGCTAGTAGTCCTAATACGGCCTTGTTTCTTACTTACTCCCAGTTTGCCCCAGAAAAAAAAAACCACAACTGTGTCGTCGTTATGAGATGACTTTTCCAGGGATGTTTAATTTCAGCATTTCATTATTTAAATTTGAAATAAAATCTGACCTGTTACTACCACTTGTGGGATTCCATATTTAATAATTTTTTTACCACTTTTAAATTTATTGCGATTCGTTGCCGTCGATTTGTTAAATATCCTCTGACGAAGTTCTTACATACACCACGAATGCCATATTTAATCAATTTAAATAATAACTTCTCATGGGATCGATGTAAATTTTTAACTGTACTTTTTTAGAATTTCTCGAAAATTTTGCTTGTTGGAAAAGCACATTTTCAATATACTACAGTGGTTTAGTAATAAAACAATAATTTAAAAGTGGTGTCCGAACCGTTCGGACATCAGACAATATTGAAATAGTCTGTTGCCATTCAGAGAAATCCAATGCGATCTGCAAACAAGCATCCTACAGTCTTGCAAATTTCTGAAATGAGCCGGTTAAGAATTCTTAATAACAATTTATATTTCCACCCCTATAAAATCAGATCGTGCAGCAGCTAAATGATGCTGATAAAGCTGTTCGTAAGACATTCTGCAGAGAATTCTTACAAATTCTGAACAAGAATGAAAATACGTTGGACTGCTTTATAATGACGGATGAAACTCGCTTTCATTTAAGTGGTTACGTCAAAAACAAAATTTTCAATACTGATCGTCGGAGAATCCTCAGCATCTTCATCAGAAACCGCTACATAATTTAAAGGCGACTGTATGTTGTGGAGTGTTACGTTTTGGAATCGTTTTTTGAAGAGGATAAGCAAACAGTCACTAATAACTCAAATCGTTATATGAATATGTTAAAAAAAATTTTAAGAATGGAATTGCAAAGGTTGGAACAAGATACAATTTGGTTTTAACAGAAGGGTGCGACAGCCCATACAGCAAGGCATAACCGTATTGTTTTAATGGAAAGGTTTCCTAACAAATATGGGAACATAAATTGACCGCCAACATCTCCTGACTTATCGGCATGCGATTTCTCTTTGTGGGGACATATCAAGGAGAGTATACAGTCGATCCCAGACGATTCAAGAATTAAAAGATAGCATTTATCGAGAAGTCATTGAAAAGCTCCATTAGAGTTATGCAGAATTTCAAAAATAGATTAGCACCGTGTTTAGAAGCCAACGAATGTCATTTAAAGGATATTATTTTTTAAAACTAAAACTGCATAAAATATAGATACTGTTTGGTACAAGCCTCGGTACAAGCTTGTTCTAACTCGTTATTTATCACCCTTTTTTATCGCCTTATGAAAATATGACATACCAGTTGCTGAACCCTGTATTTGCTGATTCTTTAATTAAGTTTTAATAATTAGTACTTTTAATATTCTTTAGTTCAGTTACACATTCAAATATTCGGATTATTGAGATTTCTTTTCCTTTAATACTATTAGGTAAATTTCGCGAGGTTGAATTAGATTTCTATCGGAGCAGAAACCTGTCTACATATCTATCGGTCTGTCCATCTACCTGTGCCCTTTTATTTTTCAACGATAACTGAAGGATATCGATTAAATTTATCTAATAAAACTACCCGTTTGGAATACGGGAAATAGCAAAAAATTGCTTAACAAAATAGTTATTAAAAAAAATCATCTCTAACTCTTTTCTTGGAGTAAATTCACCCGTTTTTATTATTTCAGTCTAGGTGATCTGAAATCTGATTTCTGTAAATTTTTCTAGCACTCATTAAAATTGTCCAGATATAATACCTATAAGAGTTTCCCAAATAGGTTCAAAAATAGAATTATGAATAAGTATGTCATTTTAATTTTTTTTATATTATCTAGACATGCACTAAAATTTATTAATATTGTTATACACAATAAATGTTAGTCATATAACATACAAAATTATCTCTTTTAAATAACATACACTCAATTCATTTATATTTCCTCAACAGTTTCATCAGACAAGTCTCTACACTTTAATTTAACTGCGAATCATTAGCTTCGTTGAATTAATTAATCAATAAGAGCGGACATTGTGATCGTTTGCATACATATTAAACAACTTGCCATTTCAAATTCAACATGTTCTTATAAAAGGAAATTATATCACATTTTTTAATTACATTGCATATTAAATAAATAGATCTTACCTAGTACAGGTACTGAGTACACTTTGTAATAAAATGACATGTATGTATAGTGTATTTCAATAATGTAATCGGAGGATAAACAATTAAACCTTTGGAATTATTGCAAGCTGCATAAATGGAGTACCCAGTATAGTTATATATTATTGCATTTTTTCGCTTGTAGATCACGTTCCATATTTTTATGATTATCACGATAATTAATTATGGGTAATCGACATTTTCTGGAACCACCCGATTTGTAAATTACCTGTAGCTCGGATCTCCAGGTATTTCATTAAATTTTGTATTAATTTATGCTTCTTTAAAGTTATTCATAAGCCAAAATTTCAACTTATTTTGAAACTTCAACTAAATAAGTTAAAAGTTCAACTTACAAATGAATGTGTCACAACTTGATTTTTAATTTAGATACGACTAGGTGGTGCTGTTTAAGTAGCAATTTCAACTTGTTAACTTGAAATTTCAACTCAAAAGTTGAAATTTCGACTTGTTAAGTTGAAATTTCGACTAAATTTTTTTTCGTCGTGGCTTCAATACGCTTCCGTAATTTCGAAATTGGTGTTGTAAAATATCAGTAATTTATTGATAGTTGTTAATATCGGGCATATTCGAGAATTTTTCGAAATATTCAAAAATATTTAATTTTTTTATGAAAATAGATATTTTATGGAGAATATATAAACTGGATTATAAAATGGGTTAGGTACATCAATTAATTTAATTATAGCTTTAGTGGTATCAAAATAATAACGTTTTATTAAATTAATGTAGGGAATTATTAAAACTAAATATTGTCTGAATGCTATTTGTGGTATTCCTTCATTTTCTTTTTTTTTTTTTGGGGGGCTTAGTACATGAATAATTCTTGAATATTTTTCCAGTATCATGCTGGGTAACTGTATTTTTAGATAACCAAGAATTATTCATGTGGTAGTAATCCCCACGAAAGAAAAAGAAAAAAATATGTCCACACTTGCATTAGTATTGTGAAGTGTGACATACCTTCATCTTCTGATGAAATTGAATCATCATCGTCACCGTCAGATATGCTCCTAGATACTGCTCATAGATTAAGCATACAGGTGGGCAAATTTCGATGTTTGTATAGGGTAACTCGGTAACTGTGAGATACAAAAAAATTGAAGACAAATTCTCTTTTTTCTCTTTTTTTTTTGAGACAAATTAACTAGCGAAAAACAAAAATTTGCTATCGTCTTTTGTTTTCGAGATATTAACAAAAGTTCGATTTTTCGACTTTTAGACACGTCAAATCTTGGTTGTTTGTAAAGTTATGAAAAAACAACTTTTACATTTTTCAGGCACTTTTTTTTGTATAATACAGTGATGTCGAGAAAATTTAAAAAAAAAGGTGCAATTTCGAGTCATGGCATCAAGTTGTATTTTTTTAAATGGGAATCATAGTTGGCTATGGTTTAGTTAAAAAAGAAAAATTTTTCCCTTTCAAACTATATATCATACGTGGGGTCGCTCTTGATGTGTAAATATTTAATAGCGAAAATAATCTTTTAGTAGATAACTTTTCGCGTTTTTTTTTATATATATTCCAAGTAGGCGCGTGTCATCTAATACAGTGTTTATCCGTTTGTCAGTAAATTGCATATTATTAATAAATTTGTTTCCGTTATAATTACACCCCATTTAATCGTAAAAGTGAAAATGCCTTACAAAAATTACGAGATATATGATATGCTAGAAAGCTTTATTCAAATAATAATTGTGATATTGCATCCGAAATATATTTCAATCGCTATCCAGAAAGAAGACAACCTAATAAAGCTATTTTTAAGAATTTAAAAGAAAATCTCATTAATTGTGGGTCCTTCAACAAGCCAAGACCAAAAAATTACAACAATAAAGATGCTGAAAGAACTTCTATAACTGTAATTGGAATGGCGGTTGTAAATCCTGCAATTTCAAATCGTCAAAATGAAGCCGAATCTGGGGTTTCAAGACCTCGAGCTTTGGGTATTTTGAAGATTCACAAATTCAGGCCTTATACAATAAGGAAACAACATCACCTGATTTTCAGCGACGATTGGAGTTTTGCATATGGTATCGTTAAAAAAGTCAACAAGATCCATTATTCTCTAGAAATATAGTTTGGACAGATGACGCCTACATTAACAGTGAAGGAATTTTCAACAGGCATAACGAGCACTATTGGTCTAATATGAACCCTCACCGTACCGTTGACGTGCGATCTCAGAGACGCTTTGATTTTAGTGTTTGGTATGCTCTACGTGGCAATCGTGTTTTAACATTTCACATATATCAAGAAAATCTTAATGGCCAACGGTACTACGAAATCTTAAACCAGAAAATTATTCAGGAATTTATGGACAATCTACACTTAATTCAGGCAAGAAATCAGTTCTTCCAACAAGATGGTGCACCACCTTATAATATCAGAACCGTTACAGAATGATTAAATACCAATTTTGGAAATAACTGGATGGGAAGTAACAGACCAGTGAGGTGGCCACCACCATTGCCTGACTTAACACCACTAGATTTTTTTATTTTGGGGCCACATTAAAGACAAATTATACAAGAAAACTAGTACTGACATAAATGAACTAAGACAAAATTGTATAGACTGTGAATTGCATTTCAAATCTTCATATTTATAATGCAGTTCAGTGTTATGAAGAGGTGTAATTTATGTATCAAACATAACGGACATATGTTTGAACATTTATTTTAATTTGAATTTTTATTTTATAATTGTAATGTATTAAACTGCCTATAGAATTTATAAGCTTTTTTTCATAACTTTACAAACAACCAGGATATTGACATGTGTCTAAATGTCGAAAAATGTTGTTTATAACTCGAAAACTAAAAACAATGGCAAATTTTTGTTTTCGCCAGTGAATTTGTCTTAAAAAAAGATATGGAGAATGTGTCTTCCATTTTTTTTGGATCTCTTACAGTTACCGAGTTACCCTATACAGACATCGTAATTTACCCACCCTGTACATAGACAGTTCCATCCCATGTTAAAATTTACCGCTCTAAAATCTGGAACCCAAAATTATTATATCGTTATGATCAGTACCTTTTTAAATTTGCATTAGTTTAGAAACTGTTAATATGTTAATAAACCATTTGTACGCATTTGCTATGACAAAATTAACAATATTGTACTCGTAAATAGGCGTTGTTTATGTCGATATAAAAATTTCAGGGTCCAAGATTTAGAGCGATAAATATTTACATAAGGATGGACTATCTATGTACAGGTATTTACTCAATGTATTGCTCATTCATTTGGTTGCGCCATGACTTCCTTATAAGAGCAAGTTGTTTGCGAGGTTGCAACACGAGCAACATTTCGGCCTCGGGGAAAAGATTAATAGAATTGGTTGGTTTTTTGAGCAATTTTGTATCGTATGACATTATAATAATTTATCTGCTCACTCTGTAATCAACCGATTTTTTTCTTACACTGCACATGAGTAAGTACTAAATGACATCTCAGTAGCTGCTGTTGAAGCAGGTAAACCTAAATATTTTAATTTTCTCTTAATACACATACCTTTCCACCAATTCATACTATTTGACTAACCGTTGCCAAATAAAACTCATGTCATACTCTACAAATGACTTTTGGCTAAATATTTTGTGGATTCCACAAAAAGTATTCCTATAAAATCTTTATATCCAAATTACATAACCTTTGAACAAAATTTTGAGAAACATTATCGAGAACATTCCTTAGAATATTCCCGAAAAATTCTCTGAACGTTTTGGAATTATTTCTTTGGCCCTTCTCGGGAGTGCGAATATTAACGTAACTTACGCAATATTCGGGAATATTCGCTAGAAAATATTAGGCCCTCACAGCACTACATTTAATCAACTGACACGTTCGTAATCTACTTTCTCAAACACTAAACCTTTAAGGGTTGAGATAGAACCAATAGTGAATTTAAATGCCCCCATTGAAAAGAAAATCGAACTGTGCGTTTTGTCTAAAGCAAAACCTGGGTGGACTGTTTTCGGTGAGCCACCCCGTATATTAAACTCTACAACCGATAAAGCTGGCACATGCCTAACGATATAATATATTGACAAAACTATCAATGATTTTGTATCAGTCCGTATAACCGTATAATATGATAAAAGACTCGATAAAAGTCATATAAAATCACGTTAAAGTTACTTTCAAAAACTATAATCGCTCTTGCATCTGCTCCGAGGGGTGCGACACTACTGTAAAACATGTAAACCTCATTCTATTTTTATGTAATTTAAGTAATTTTCCATAATTTAAAATATTTTGGTAATTGTAAGTAATGGACTAAATACTTAAAGCAATTTTAGGTAATTTGATATAATTTTGGGTAATTTTATGTAATTTTAGGTAAACATGTGTTTTTCATATTTTGCAATTCTGAGAAAAAAAAGTCCCAAGGAAACACAATGGGCCTTTTCACAATTTTTTTTTTATTGCTTTATGTGATAGTGTTTTATAAAAAAAACTTGCCGTATTTTTTTTTTTTTGAGCACGATTTCTATCGAAAAAAAAAATAAAAGTGCCGAAATAATGCGCGCGCTTTTACGTGACGTCACGCAACCCACCTTAGTGACGTCAAAGGGACTACGACCTTGAACATGACACATCGGAATATTGCAAAGTTGGTTCCCTGCTTTTTGACAGTTGATGTCGAAATTGACTTTGACAGTCGTTGCTTTTTAGTTTGGATTGTTGTGTGTGGAACATGTTTAAAAAGTGCTTTGTACCAACATGTACAAATAACAACATGAATTGTCGAGTCAAAATTTTCGTTTACGTTCCACCAGATGAAAATAGACGAAAAGCATGGTTTAAAATAGCCAAAGTTGAGAAGCAGTTGACGAAAACGAGAAACATTTACTGTTGTGAAGATCATTTTGATGTAAGAAAAGTAGTTGTATTTAGAAATTGATGCTAAATTATTGAAATTTTACAGTTAAAAGAAGATTCAGAAAACTGGTGTTACTATAAAACCATTGGTTCCAAATTTATTCTTAAAAAAAGATGCTGTGCCCCATCGCAACTTGGAAGCAAAGGTTGGACACGTTCAGTCTCCAGACCAGTCGTCACAATTAACGCCATCAGCAAGAAAAAGAAAGAGTGAAACCGTAATAAGTCTATCGTCCATTAAAAGTGAAAAAAAACAGTTATTTAGTGTACATGATGACATACCATCCATTTCTAGACAACAGCAGACTCGACTTACTCCTACAAAAGACAAACATACGATTGTTGCTCATCCTCCGTCGGGATATTTTAATGTTACTCCACAAAGATTAAGTGTTGCTGTACAAGTCGACATACCTGTTAGAGAAGCAAAACATGTACAAAAAAGTAGTGTTGCTCTACAAGTCAGCATGCCAGCTAACGAAAAAAAACATTTTCGCAGTGTTGGTGTCAATACTCGCATTAGACAAACTGACAAAGCAAGTTCACCAGTGAAACTTCCTAAAGCAAAACATAAAATTACTGTGAAAGTTATATCTCCAGTGAAATCTGAGTCTGTTTCTTCCTCTGCCAACACCAACAGTTATGATTCGATATCTAGCATCGAAGAACATTTAAAGGTACCATCCATGGGAAGAAGAAATTCAACAGAATATTTATGTGAAAAGAAGAGCAGGTTCTATTTAGGATTGCCGGAACATGTTTACCAGGTTGTTAAGTTTATTGTTGAAGTGGAAAAAATTCATCACGTTGATGTTTTAATTACGTTAAAGAAAATCAGAACAGATGATGTATATGCTCGGCTTGCTGATGACTTTGAGATGAGCGTTACTTATATTCACAATATATTTACCAGATCAATACCAATCATTGCAGGAGCTTTACAAGAACTCATTTTTTGGCCAAGTTCTATAGAAATTAAGAAACGATTACCAATTCCATTTAGAGTACGTTACAAAAATGTTGTATCAATTATTGATTGTTTGGAAATCGAAATAGAGAAACCTTCAAATCCTATTTATCAAGCAATGACCTGGTCTGATTATAAGAAATGTAATACTTTGAAATTTTTAATATCTTCAACCCCAGATGGCATGATCACCTTCATCTCCGGGGCTTTTGGTGGAAGAGCTTCAGATAAGGAGATAATTTCACAAAGCAATTTTTTGAATGAGTTGCCAAATGCATGTGCAGTTATGGCTGATAGAGGATTTAAGCAAATTGATTTTATGTTAGCAAAAAAAAACTGCTTTTTAGTTAGGCCACCGAGTGTTGAAGAAGGGCAAATCTTATCAAAGGAAAAAATAAATGAAAGTAAGAGGATTGCATCTTTGCGTATACATATTGAACGTGTCATAAGAAGGTTAAGAGAATTTGCATCACTGGACATTCACGCTAGAGTGAACACAAATCTTTTATACCTCGTAAACCACATGATGTTAATAGCTTGTGGCATTATTAATGTTCAAGGTCCGTTGATAAAAAAATAATGTGCTATATTTTTAAGGGTGTTATTTTATCGGTCACCAATTTAATGTGATTTTAATTATCAAATAATTAGATTTGTTCTCAGAATGATAGGTCTGTCACCAACTTGTTAACACCAAACTATTTCAAAACGATTATCTATAAATTTATGGCAAATCACCCGAAACCGTAATTAGTCACCAAATAATCAGATTTATTCTCAGAATGATAGATCTGTTACCAACTTGTTAACACCAAACTATTTCAAAACGATTGTCTATAAATGTATGGCAATCGGATGATGATCTGTAATTGTTGTGATAAACAGGTATGTCTGTCCTAATTGGAAGTTAAATAAATATACAAATTTCTTAAAGACTTGTATTTATTAAAAATTTAAATATGAAAACTATGTACGTTATGTATGGACATAACTAATAGTAAACTAACGGTAAACCTAAAAATAATAATTGAACAAAACATTTAGTTATGCAAAAGAACTCACTGAATAATAAGAGCTGGTTTTGATTTTATGGGCGCCCTCTTTTCCTTTTTTGGCCAATAGGCACATTTTTTGCCTCAAGCGGGCAAAAAAGAATAAAACATACATCGTAATAAGGTTCTGAAACATTTTATTTGGTGATAGGTCTATTATTTTGAGAACATAGTTATTATTCCTAACGTAAAACAGATTCATTGGACATAAGTTACGATGATTATTCGTTTATTTTGGATACAAACTTTATAAATTTGGATAGACATGTTTGGAGACGCTTATGTTAATGTGAGATAAAAAATAATTTCTGTGATTGAATTTCATAATCAGAGGATGACAAAAATTTATTATGGTGACAAATAAATTTATTCTCTATTTTTAATGTAATCATTTGCTTTCATAAACTATTTTTTTACACTGTTAGTAAGGGCAAATTTATGTCATTTGAATATAATAATAAAAATAATATAATGAAAACAATAGTTTTTTAATGTTATTTTGATAAAAGCTCATCCCTATTCCCTTATGGAAAAAAGTACAATGTTTATAAAACATTTTATTCAATAACAAAAATTTAAGAATACAGAACTTTATACTACATAAACATATACTACTCACAGGGAAAAATGTGTGTGATATTTTACCACAATTGTAGAAAATTGTACCCATCCAAATTGGTCTTAAAAAAAGTGACAGGAACAATTTGTGCAAATAAATAATACATTTTTGGAGCAATGATTTTGTACAGTTTATGCATTAACATTGTTTGAAATTTTTGTACAAACTTAAAAATCACATAAATTGATTTCTTTACAAATTTGAATTATGGTTGCATAAAAATACATCATTTTATTCCACTTGTGGAACAGATTTCTGAACAGATTAAGTTAGTTTCTACAATTTGTGTAAAATTTTTAAATATATTGTGAAGGTTTCCTAAACAAACTTTCGCATCTAAACCTCTTCACTTGTAAAACATATTTACAAAAAATAGTGCTCTTAAATGACACAATGTTTATAGTTTTTTAAGAGAGTATGTTTTTAGTTTTCCACAATTTCTAAATGAGAAATCTACAGATTGCGTAATTTCGCGACACGCGTTACCTATATGCTTAGCGTGGCGGGCGCGACCTCTACAATTTTTTAACCAATAGCAGTATAGAATGATTATCTTTATGTGAAACAAATGAAACAATTATGCAAAATTTTATAACAATATCGCCAAATTCATTGTGAATAGTAGTATGTTATTAAATTACCCAGTTTGTGAGGGCGGCATCGATAAAATTAGGCATAGATTACTATTATTGTTTAACGGAAATAAATACGTTGGGGCCCATACTTTGACAAATTTGTCAGTATCCGTTTATAAAATCACATCTTTATGTTACACAATTTGTACAAACCTTTTAAACAGTTACTTAAAACTAACTGTAAATAGAATGGTAACAAAATATATAGTTTAGGGACACGCTTAACAATAAATTAAGCCTAATTTGCTATAACTTGTTGAATAAAAATAAATAAATTTGACTCTAAATTTCGCGAATTTGTTAGTCGAAGTTTCCAACAAATTCATTGTAACTAAATCTTTATATTGGATACATAAAACGTACAAGAAATATGCACAATTAAAATGTATAAAACTATATAACGTTGTGCCTTGAAATTATACAATTGTTTAAAAAAATGCAACAAGACGTTGTTCCACAACATTGTGCAAAATGTTCCAAAGGGATTTCTCTCTGTGTAGAATGTTACAACTTGGGAAATATCGCAACTTTCCAAAATGATTGAGCCGCTTCCATCAAATTAAAACAAATATTTTCGTCAAAAGCAACTTCTTTAATTTGTAAGTCCCTGCTTTGTTCAAAATTAGGTGCCGCAACACAAAACAAACCCCTTGTCCTTTTACTGAATAGCATTTGCAGTTGCATTTGCGCTAAGTATTTTTGGTTCACTATACCATCACTTATATAATTTGTAATAGTTTTTTCTGAATATGGACACTTCACTTCGATGCAATGTTCATCAGTGAGTCCATCAGGCGAAGCACCAAACAACGGAAAGTCCTTATCCAATAATAGCCCACACTTCTGGATTTTTAACTTCCTTATTTCTTCCATTTCTTTTAAAACTTTGTCCTCCAGTAACAGTCCTCGTTTAATCGGTTCTGTAACGATTGGTTTTGTTGCACCCAAAATTTTTTCCATTAGAGCACCCTCAGTCGTTTGACACCTGGAAGCCTCAAATAGTCGGGAAGCAGTGATCCTACCAAATCTCAGTTCGTACCAAACTGTTGATTTGTACTGGTCCCTGGTAAGCAATTCTCCCCTCTGACAATCAACATCTGTCATAGTACGCTTCATGAACTCTATGAAGTCATCCGCAGTTATCAAATTGGCGTTTTCTTTGAATTTTAAAGCTAGCTGGTACATTGACGTATTCAAAAATGCTGGTGCCTTCACATAACTAAAAATACGCCGCTTGCGTTCAGGGTTTTTACTTTTTCTAGAAAAATTCCAGTCTTTGGCCTCAAATCAGGGATTTTCTTCCCAGTCAGTGCCTGCAGGTCCATTACTTTTGTCTCCTTCACTGCTTTGGACAAGGCAGATTTCCGCCAGTAACAATCTTGTTACTGATGGTTCTTCACTACGACGGTGAACCCACATCAAAAATGCTATTGCATGTTTACATCCACCTGAAAATAAATAAAAATTTGAATGTCACCGTTGGAAACTAAAACAGAAACTCACCTGCTGAAGCTGAACAGTCAAGGCACTTGCATTCCAGTATTTTTTCTTCCTGTTCTTCGACTTTCATTATAATACTATAATTTTTCTTGTGTACACTGTGTTCTGGTGTAATTCTACCTTTTACTACACAAATTGCTCCATCACGCTTTACTTGCACATAAGCAACTGCGTTGTCACCGTACGATGCTCTTGTTGACCTGGAAATTATTAGACATTAGTAAGTATAATTGAAATAGGAAAAAATATTGTAACAACAATTATTGCATGTTAAAATAATGGTAGTTCCATTATATTTATAAATAAATTACACGAAAATAAGATTACTAATGACTTACCGTTTTGTTTTAATATTCCTGACTTCTGCTGATAAATAATCCAAATTTGACATGTAAAACTCGTCCACCATAATAAAATCAACTTTCGGCAGATTTTCTGCATTTCCTTTAGAAAATCTTGGCTCCATTTTCTTCCAATAATGTGCAGAAACAAAGCAAAACACAATTCGTAAATGAACACGCCGAACATAACCACAAAACTAACCGTAAACAATGTAAAATGTGTCAGGTGTGGTGTGATATTAGGCGTTCTGGCAAATGCTACCAACATGATTCCAGTCTGTGTGACGTCACTCAGCTTCAAGGTCAAATGAGTGTTCAGATTGCCATTATAAATGTTTATTTTTTTATTAAACGATGGGAGACTTATATTTCAAACAGAGTTGCATAAGGTGAATATCTATCAGTTAGGTTTCAAATAAACATATTTGTTTTGAGATTTAAGAAGTAGTGAAAAGGCCCATTACGCTTTAAATTCTTGCATGCAGAAAGAAATATCTCTCGAAATATCTCTTCAAACGGGAGTAATCTGATTTTTTTTTATTTTGCAAGATTTTATTTCTTCCCGGTAACGTGTACATGTACAGGGTTATTCATTATAAATTACCCACCCCCTATCATTGTTATTATTGCCTATAGAAAAAAAAAAGTTTTAAATAAAAATTGTGTGGTTATGACTGCATTTTGTTAAAATGCTATCAAAAGTACAGTAGCGTGTAGATTTCAGGGGATACAAAAAAAATATGTTTTTAATGGGACACCGTGTATATTATTAAATTTTTGGAATGACGCTTTGTTCCCGATTTCAAAAATATACCATACGTTACCCCTACCATATACCTTTTTTGAGTTATTAAACGTCGATTATCTTAGTTCAACTAGTTACTGTAAATATGGAAAAGTTAGCATTATTAAAGTGAGCTATGAAAATGACAACTATTATGTTTGATAAGTGACATTTCTTTAATGAAATAATCAAAATGGTTTACAGTGAGGAAGAAAAAACTAAACATTTATACAAAATAGATAACAAAGATTTATTTAGGAAATTTAAATATAAATAAATGATAACTCATAAAAGATGTTCGATGTGTCCACCATTATTGTCAATGCATAATAATTGATAACGTCTTCTTATATTTATAATTGCACCGGAAATGGCTTCATTATTTACATTCAGATTGTTTATTTAAGTCGAATCCTGTCTTTAATGACTTGAATACTATTATCATTATTATTATTGACAATGTCTTTCAGAAATCCCCTATAAAAAAAAAAGAATCCATAGGGGTCAAATCTGGACTGTTAGGGAGCAATTTAACAGGTCCATTATTCCCTATCCATATTGGGAATACATTATTCAAATGATCTCGAACTGGTAGGACACTATGCGGAGTTGCCCCATCCTGCATCGAAATCATATCAAGTTCGGCTTCCGGAAAATTCTGCAAAAGAATATTTTCTGCTTCTGGGATAATTATTTCCACATAGGTAACTCCAGTTAAAGTATAATCATGAAATATAGACCCAACAATTTTATTTCTGAAAATTCCACACCAAACGCTAACAGTTTTTCTTCCTGACTTTTTTATTTGTTTTACTAATCTTTTTCTGTTGTGCTTGTTTTCCCACGACCCTCGAATTTTCTTATTAAAACCACCTGCCGTAGAAAGGTATGATTCATCAGTTCATAATATTTTAGTAAAAAAATAGGGATCTTCATCCAACTTTTGAATCATCTGGCGGCAAAAGTCCAGCCTTTTGCCTTTATGAGCCTCCGTTAAAACTTGTACGGGTAAAATTGTATATGGTCTATAGCTGTTACTTTTTAACGCACGTTAGATTTTGGAATAACTTACCTAATCGATCGACTGCATTATTTATACTACATTCAGAATTTTCAAAAAATAATACGTTTCAAAAAAGTCTTTTCGCGAATAAATATGGATGGGCTTACGTTCGAAATGAAGCAGTAATTTAGCTGTTCATCCTGGTTTGCTTGAAATACACGCTTTTTTACTAAAACTGGATGTATTATTCACCTTTCGGTAAATATTTTTGAACGTATTTTCTGATGGTGTTGGACGATTTGGATACAACACCATATATGCTCTTATTGCAGCACGTTTATTTTTATTTTATTATTTTGTATATAATAAGTAAATATTTGGACTTTCTCTTCCTCACTTTAAACCATTTTGATTATTAAAGAAATGTCACTTGTCAAACATAATAGTTGTCATTTTCATAGCTCACTTTAATGTTAATTTTTTCATATTTACAGTAACTAGTTTAACTAAGATATTCGACGGTTAATAACTAAAAAACGGTATATGGTAGGGGTAACATATGGTATATTGTTGAAATCAGGAACAAAGGATCATTCCAAAAATTTAATAATATACAGGGTATATCAATTAAAAAATATATATTATTTTTCTGTATCCCCTGAAATCTGCACGCTACTGTAATTTTGATAGCATTTTAACAAAATTCAGTCATAACCACACAACTTTTATTTAAAACTTTTTTTCTATAGGCAATAATAATAATGATAAGGGGTGGGTAATTTATAATGAATAACCCTGTAGGGTCAATGAGGGTAACTGTGATAGGAAAATCACAAGTTTATGTTTGTTTTTAGATTACACAGACATTGTTGTAAATATCTAAATGAAATTTTAATTGTGTAATCTTAGTAATGTTCTGTTTAAACATTTTATGCGGGATTATCTCTAAAATGCCTTCTCTTTTTTTTTACATATAATTCTTGTTTTGCCACCTACTGTCACAGTTACCCCATCATGTCGGGGTAACTGTGATAGATGATGGGGCTAGTGTGATAGCCGTGCATTTTCTTAAAAATTATTCATTTGACTGTAATGGGCTGACTGTAATAAAAAAGAGCAGATTTTGTTTACTTAGTACAAACATTTTTAAAGCTTTATTTTAATATTTAACATTACAAAAGAGCAAATGAAAATAACTTCATATAACTTTAAAGAGAATAATGCACACAAAATAAGACAATGGTTCAAATACGTCTACAGGATCAGGAAAAACATATTTTATTCGTGCACCTTGGGTTAAAAGTAGGGGTTCTTCTAAAATTCCAACAATTTCATTGGTAGAAATAAGAGACTTATCTTTTTCGACTATTACAAAGGCAGTTTTATTATTTTCTACACTTTTTAAACCCATTACTTCTAACTCGTTATTTGAATCAACTTCCGATTGTATAATACAAACAAAACGAAAAGTTGTTTGATTTCTTTTGTCCCCTTTAAAACAAACTAACACGAAAGTTCCCTTCTTTAAATCCTCATTTTTAGCGGACAATACCTTCGTTGGTTCCATTCTGGGATCTTCTGGTGCATAATCGCTATCTCCCGATGATGCTGTTAATATTTCTGACTCATCTGTATTACTACTGTCAGTATTCTCAGCTTCTCTTGATTTCGGTTTCTTCTTAGGATCCGTCTTAATATTTTTCTTCCTTTTTACAGACAAACTTTTCTTTTTTTGCCACCTTTTCTTCCTTTTTCTCTTTAAGTTTTGCCAACTTTTCTTCTTCTTTCTTTTTAAGTGTAGCCAGGTAACTTTCTTTTGTTATAATCTCTGCTACGTCAATCCTTCTTTTTACACTTTTTATTACTGCAGTTTGAGTGACTTTTTGTAATAACAAATTTTGGAAGCATGTACCAGGACTCGATTCCATCTCAGAATTATTATCATTTAAAGATATATTATTGGGTTCTCTGGATGTACTCGGCATATCTTCAGATAAAAGTGAATAATCTATAGAAGCCGTTTTATCAACATTTTGTTCACTTGATCTCTTTTTTTAAAAAATCCCTATACCTCTTAAGTTTGTCTGGATGGTAACTGCTAACAAGTCTATTGCATCACAATTACCCCACCTGTTGCTATCACAGTAACCCCCTGTGTATTTATAAGGGGTGACTGTGATAACAAAAAAAAAATTTTTTTAGCAAGCTAAAATCGGTTTTGCTATTAGAATTCATCTAGCATACCTTTCAGATCAAAACAATGTAAAGAGGTCATCTAAATAACGTTTAACAAATGAGATACTTAAATTTTGAAGTAGCGTAAATTAATTTAAAAATTGGAATAAAAATTACATATGAAAACTACTTGACAAAACTTTTATATTATTTGCTGTTTATTTTTCATATTTTAATTTCAGTATTATTACCTAACATAGTAAGCGTTAGTGGCAAAATATTTCTTGTTTCTCAATAAATTTTAATTTTATTTGCGGGTATCGCACTCACCCCGAAATCACAGTTACCCCCATTGACCCTACATGTATGTACTTAAATTCAGTACCAACTTTAATTTTGGAAAAGCTAATTTTATTACGGTATATGAAGATTTGGCAAACAGCGATTGATATTTTTTGGGGAATTATACACAAGCAAATACTGCTGTTAAAGTCATAAATAATAAATTAGAGGAAATATTTGAAAATAACATTCCCAAGAAAATACATACTTCTAAATCATATCCTGCTTGGTTTAATAGTCAAATTATACACAAAATAAAACAAAAACATAAAGCTTGGTAAAAATATAAATGAACTTCAAATAATGAGTATCTAAATAGATTCAAATTATCGAGATCTCAAATAAAAATTGATGTAAATATTGAAAACAGTATAAAAAATAATTCTAAGAAATTCTGGTCGTATATAAATACAAGGAACAATAACTTATCTAATTCTTCGATATTAAAATATAATAATGAAACCATTGAGATCCTCAATTATTAGCTGAGAGCTTTGTATAATAATGAAACCATTGAAGATCCTCAATTATTAGCTGAGAGCTTTACTGATCATTTCTCTAATTCCTTTACGCAACCTGGTAATAATAATTTAAATGCTTTTAATTCAGAAAACGTGTTGTCCTTAAATATTAGTTCTGTCACGCAAAATGATGTATCAATGCTATCAAAAAAATTACGCCGACTATGACTATGGGTCCTGATTTAATACCAGCATTTCTAATAAAATACTGTGCATCAGTTTTGGCTGGCCCACTCACTGTGATTTTTAATTTAATATTAAGAACTTCTTGTTTCCCTGATTCATGGAAACTCTCAAGCGTATGCCCTATTTACAAAAAAGGAGATAGAAATGAAATAACAAACTATAGGCCAATAACTATCTTTGGTAATTTTGCAAAATTCTTGGAGATTGTTCGACATGAAATTCTATATTATCATGTGTCTGGTATGATATCGCTTGAGCAGCATGGATTCGTGAAAGGCTGGTCTAGTTACAAACCTTGTGTGTAAATCTGACTTCGCCAAGGCATTTGACAGACTTGATCACGATATTTTATTAACTAAAGAGAACTAGATTTTCCAGGCCAATTGTGAAATTTCTTAAATCCTTTTCGCAAAATTGGTATCAATTTGTTCAATACTGTGTACACAAGTCTGGCAAATTCTTGCAGAAGTCAGGTGTACCATAAGGTTCGAAATGGGACCACTTTTATTTGTCTTGTTTATCAACGATATCACATTTAATCTTCATCGGGTACATTATCTACTATATACAGCCGATTTAAAACTGTTTTGTGAAATTAAATCTGAGACAGATTCTGAACATCTTCAAGCAGCAGTAGATACTAGAAATCTCTGGTGTGCGAATAACATATTACCATTAAATGGAAAAAAATGTATTACAGTATATTATACTGGCATTCACGAGGAAGGTAACTTCAATGAAATATGACTGATATAAACTGAGTTATTTAATACTACAAAGGCCAGATTACATAAAAGATCTTGGAGTTGTTTTTGATCCTAAATTATCTTTCATAAGGCATTTCGAAAAGACTATTTCGTCGGCCTACAAAGGCCTTGTTCTTCTCATATGCAATTCAAAGGGGTTTGGTAGCTTGCATGCGCTTAGAGTGCTTTATGTTTCATTTGTTAGATCGCGGTTGGAATATGCATCAATAGTGCGGAGTCCCATTTATAATGTACATATTTGGTCTTTAGAAAAAATACAACGATGATTTGTAAAATCAGCAGTATACCTACTTGATGAATATCCGGAAAGAGGCATTCAAAACAATATTTTACTTGCACTTCTCAACCTATCCGAACTTGCAAAACGTAGGGCGGCACAGTTTATCATTTTTTTTTGTATAAGGTGGTTAATAATTTAGTTGTCTGTATATGGATATTAAACCAAATTAATTTTAAAGTTCCGAGAATATCATCAATCGTTAAGTTTTGAGTAAACGCGATTTATTTGTTCCTTATAAAAGTTGTATTTTTAGTGGTATTGATGCTATTAAATATATGAAAAGATATATAATATACAAATAAAGTATAGACAAATATAATTTGTTAAAACAAAAGTGTTTGAAAGAGCAGTTATTAAGTAATATAATAAACTTTGACAATGAATGAGTGCGCAAGTTGTCATAAAAAAAATCAGTGAGACAAGCCGACCTACATTGTGGTTTTTCTAAGAACTTTTTTCACAACAACTGTGCAAAAATAAATGAATTAGTGATAAGAGCAATAAATACAGAACCGGATTTAATCTGGGAGTGTGAAAATTGTAACAAATTCATCGACATTGAATTTAGTAAGTGACTGTGAAAATGGAGATCTGAAGCAGTTAAAACATACATGTGAAGGGTGTACAATACTTGCATCTTTACAAGCTTGCATTGCTTCTTTAACCGAAGCTGTAAAGGCTTTAAAAACTGAAATTATAGAACTGAAGGAAAATAGAAGAACAGTCGTGTAAAGAAGATATTATAAACGAAATGTTTGAATAAGCTGAGAGATCTAGAAATATAATACTGTTTAAGATTGACGAAATCTCTGCGATAAATAAAACCGATGAAATTAATAATGACAACCTTAAAGTCGGAGAAATTTTAAAATATATATGTCCAGGCTTAGAGATAGGAAATATTCAAACCTTCAGACTAGGTAAAAAAAGTTCAGATGTAAATGTTAGTACGCCAATAAAGGTTTGTTTGGGAAACAAAGAAAAAGCTATGAAAATAATAAAAAATAAAAAAAAATGCGAGATAATTACAATTACCAAAATATATTGATTGCCTTAGATCAGACAATTATGTAAAGACATTACTATGAAAAAATAAAACAAGAATTAATTACTAGAAAAGGAAGAAAATCTGTACATCAGAGATATGAATATGGTATACCAAAAATTGCAAAAAACTGCCAATAAAAAACTTCAATTTAAAACTGAGCCATATAAATATACGTTCTTTAAATTCTTGTTTTACTGATTTCAAGGATATTCTTGTAGAAAAACAATTTGATTTAAAAGGTTTGTCAGAAACGTGGCTAACACCAGAAATGGACTCTAAATTTTTTAACATCCCCAATTATGACTTCATTCGTTGTGACGGTGAAACAAGAGGAGCTATATATAACTTATAATATCAAAGAAATGATAAAACTGTAAAACAAAGCATTAAAGAAATATAAAAAAAACTAATGCAAAAAATGATAAATATTATTATATTGATTTAAAAAATTGTCACAACTGCAATAAAAGAGAAAAGGTTGCTTATATGGAATATTTACACAAAAAAATCTAAAAATGATCAACTATTGTGTTTTAAAAATTTTTTACATAATATAACTCAAGTTGTCCAATATGATAATATTTCGAGCAAACTCAATACGAAAAGTAGAGTCCCGCAAGGAAATATCTTAGGGCCAATATTATTTTCGATGTTCTTAATTGATTTGCTGAAATTATTCAAAAAATGTCGATTACATTTATATGCAGACGATATACAAATATATATTGGGTCACGTGTTGATAATATTCTAGAAAATGTAGCTGCATTAAATCACGAAATAAATAATTTTTCAATTTGGTGTTCTAAAAATGGTTTACGCATTAATTCTGATAAGTCTGTGACGCTGCGCATAGGTAATGATAGATATACAAAAAATGTATATCTAGATTAATTGATATTGTAATTAATAACGTTAAAAACCAATCGTATAGCATGCAAGAAACCTTGGTATAGTTTTTGATAACTCACTGAGTTTTAACATACATGTAAATAACATATAAAAAGTGTTTTATGATATTAAAATCAATATATCAATTTAAGTTTATCTTGCCAGAACAATTAAACTTGAAAATAGTAAAAACTATAGTTTACCCTAGGATAGAATATTGTTGCAATGTGTATTATAATTATTTGAATGAAGAAAACAAAATTAAATTACAGAGAATTCAAAATGCCTGTTTCAGATATATATGCAACATACAATTTCGTGATCACGTAAAAACGTTTATTAACAGGCTACAAGAATTAACTATAAAAAATAGGGCAAAATTATTATATGGACAGTTTATGTTTAAATTAATAAAAAGTGAAACAGCGGATTACTTATTTGAACTGTTAACAAAACGTTCTGCAATACATGAGGTTAATGTCAGAATTGATAATTTTACTATACCTCAGCACTCAAGTAAAAAAATTCGAAGGTAGTTTCTCGTATACAGAAGCTAATATATTGAATGAAAATTATAATCTACTAGATTTAAGTTTTAACAAGTATAAAATTTGTATGAGGGAAAAATTATTTAACGTAGGTAGGTTGATCCCATATGAGTAATTATTCATGATAAATCAAATAGAAAAATTCTCATAAAATTCCTTTATTAATGTGACCGGTTTCGTGAACAAGTAATTACTTCACATCATCAGACACAGGAATTTTTTATAAATAAAAAACCAGGGTAGTCAAATTAAAATTAAAATAGTTTTGCAACATAGTCAAATAAATGTAAGATATAAAATTTTTGGTATCTAAATAACTTTTAATAAAAATGTCTAAAATTTAACGTGCTTGTTCTATTAAACACATACATACAAGTGTATGTATGTGTTTAATAGAACAAGCACGTTAAATTTTAGAAATTTTTATTAAAAGTTATTTAGATACCAAAAAATTTTATATCTTACATTTATTTGACTATGTTGCAAAACTATTTTAATTTTAATTTGACTACCCTGGTTTTTTATTTATAAAAATTCCTGTCTGATGATGTGAAGTAATTACTTGTTCACCTAAACCGGTCACATTAATAAAGGAATTTTATGAGAATTTTTCTATTTGATTTATCATGAAAAATTATTTAATTTACAAATAGAATAGAATAAGTTTAACGTCACGGTTTTTTTTTATATACAAAATTTTCTTTTTACACAAAAATTTTTTGCTAGATAAGTCGTAAAACTAGATTCATTTTTCTTATTTATGTACCTATATGTAAGTATGCTTTTTTCTTTTTATGTATGTAAAGGAGTAGATGAAAATCAACTATGTTGATCCATATTTTCTTTTGTGTAATTTTGAATTAACACAATAATTATTACTATTATCACGTCACAACCACCGCTAATACCAATATTATGATAGCATCCCCTCTATCTCAAATGATCTCAAACTCATTGCAACGTGGAGGGCAATATTGACATTTTTTCTTGTACCATTGACAAAATTAAAAATTTGTACTTAATGAGTGAATGGCAATATTTTAATTTGTATAGTTTCGTATAATTTATATTTATTTTTATAGCTATTGTGTATTGTTGTTATTATTGTTGAATAGCAATAATTCGCAAAGTATAACGTATTGTTAGTTAGTGTTAATTTATCAATATGTATTATATTAATGTTTATTATTTCATTTCCAGTGTAATATTTATATTTTTTTAACTCTAATTGTTGGTAGATTTTATATTTTTTTGCTTTTTGTTACTTAATTTTATTTAAGTGTTATTGTATCTTGTAAATGGGTTCTTCCTGTAGGATACGTATATGAAAATAAATGAATAAAAAACGTTGTTTTAGTAGTAATGATTGAGGAACGATTTGACTGCCAACGAAACGAGATTTTAGAAAGAGAAAACGGATTAAAAATTAGTTAAATAAATTAATGAGTTTTGAATTTGACCATATTTTCCAATTTCACGTACAACTTGAAAGAACACCAGAACACCATGCCTGTTAACATTATGGGTTATGACGACTTGAAATTATTACAAAATATACACAGGGAGCGGGCGATAGAAATAATAAAACTTTACACGCGCTATTAACTAGTCAAATGTGCTATTAGCTTATATACGATACCGCTATAAACGTAAAGTGCTGCAATACATATTTATGTTTATTTACATACCTACTTAATTATTTATGGTCATATGACATTTGTTATTAAATTTCCCGTTTAACAGCAAATTGTTTCTTCTCTTCCACACGTCATCGCAATTTCCGTTACACAAAAATTTCGTTTTTAACGAGAATTTGTAATAAAAATGTTATTAAATAAGCGCCATCTATATTGCATGTCGATGGTGTAGCGCATACGTGGTAAGTGCATTTATGGGCAAAAATAAGTTAAATACACTAAACAAACGCACTTGTTTAGTGCATTTAACCCATTTTTCATAAAAAAATCCACTTACCACGGGTGCGCTACATCATCGATGTGTCCTACACAAAATTAAAATATGTCTATTATTTTTGTAGATATTTTACCAATAAATTTTCAAGCTCGGCTTCAATCATGCAGTGGTTTTTTTTGTACCTACATCGTTAACATATCTGGGAGAGAGTGTGGTCTTTTAAAGAATGAGAAAAACTTAATGCAGTTTCTCTTAATTTTTCTTATACTTCACGTTATTATCTGTAAAATCTCCTATTTTCATCCTCCAACATGCAGCGTTGTTGCAAGGGGTTATATTGCAAAGAGGGGGTAGCTCGCTTTAATAATAATAATAATCAATGGGCCCACGGCATTATTAAACTTCATGACTTTGAAAATATGGACTACTAGAACACATACGAGTGAGATTATAACTAGAAAAAATGACTTCCGAGACCTCTGACTTTTTGCCGCTATTAGACGTTTTGGCATCACTGCGACGGTCGCGTTACAGACTCTTAGTTTTATTTGCATGAAATTTATGGCTTGAATTTTATTGAAGTACAAACGTTTCTCTAATTTTTTTGAGCAGTGTAGAATAATTTGGGAAATTCTGTGTAGTCAATTCTCATAGAGCAAATAATAATCCAGCCAACAAATGCTCAAAAATGTAGACAAACTTGTGTGAGCACTTTTTTTTAACTTTTGAGCTGAATTTGGGGGTGTTTGTTGATGAATATACCAGGGGTCTGCAAATGAACCTAACTACAGGGGTTCCCAAAATGTGTATGTTTTTTGTTCTTCGCTTATATCTCGATAATGGTTGGTCCTAACGAAAACGTCATTATATATACAATATTAAAGTAAAAAAAATTTGGCACAGATAGTATCTATTCATTTTTTTCTTATCTCTAATCGTTTTCGAGTTATAAGCCGTTGAAAATTGTAATTTTTTTCAAAAATAATGTTCACACCTTGGTTTTGGCTGTACCTTCTAAACCGTTATATTTGAGCAAAATTACTCAAAAACGAAATTTCAGGAGATAAAATTATCTTCAAGCTGGTATATAAAAAAGTTAAATCCGTCCATAAAAAAAAAGACTAATTACTATTTTGTGCCAAATTTTTTCAACTTTATATTGTATATGACCTTTTCGCTAGGACCAACCATTATCAAGATACAAGCGATAAACCAATAGCAGGGACCTATTTTGGGAACACCTGGAGTTAGCTCCCATCGCAGACCCCCAGAATTTTTGGTATATTCATCATCTTCAAACACCTTCAATGGTCCAAAAAGTAAAAAAAAAAAGTGCGCACAAAAGTCTGTCTAGAAACCATTCCTAGACTGGATTATAAATATATTTTGTGAATAACGCCCTCGGTAACGCTGCTATAAATTTGTTCGCAAACTTGCTACTTTAATTATGGAAGGATATATTGAAAATTTTAAAAATTATAAAAATATGTGATACTAATTATACAGTGACGCAAAAGTTCCAAAGGAGTTTGAAAAATGATTGTCTTGTTTTTATTTTATTTTACACTTTTTAGGAATTTATAGAGGACACTTAGGAAATTAGTTATGGAAGCCTATATGACAGACTAGCGCATCAAAATAATTGAGTTTTTACTTTAAAAATCAGCGTTCACTTACTTTAATGCAGCGGGCATACCGCCGTCATTTTAATGTTGAATATCGCCATTCGAGTCAACAATTAATCGTTTGGTGGAACGTTTTTGACAACAGAATGGTGACCTTCCACAAACCGGAAAATCACATTCTGCCGTAAATTGTCAAACTATTTAAGGCGTGAAGGAGACTGTTGAGAATAATTCTGAAATTTCAACAAGAAGTTGAGCCCAGTTGGGGGTGTCGTGGAGATCATAGCAAAGGATTTTAGACAGATTAAACATGTTTCCATACAAAGTGCAGCTTGTATGGAACTAAAAGCTAAGGGATATTCAGGATCGCTATAATTATGCAGTTCATTTGCACCAACTGGCCACTGAAGAAAATGAATTTATTCATAATTTGATAATGAATGATCCACTTAAGTGTAGTCTGGTGCAGGGTTACCTCAAAAACGAGGATGGTGCTATTGTGACTGTAATGGTGCCCAATACTACATATGAAAATTTTTTAGCTGTTGAGGGCCGTCAGGAGATGTGGTTTTAAAAAGATGGGGTCACAGCTTACAAGGCACGAACCACTATAGAGGTTTTGAGGGACATCTTTGACGAACGTCTCATTTCAGAAACTATCTTTAACTGACCTTTGGGTTTGTCAGAAGACGACCCCCGATTATTTACTTTGGGAAAATTTGAGGGTTTACATGAACAAACCAACGACCATCCTTTAGCTGAAGAACAGTTTCCGGAAAGAAATCCGGGCGATGAGGCCAGATATCTTTAGAAGTGTGATGAAAAATGCGCTTGAAAAAGTGACTGTGAAGCTGAAAATGACCGTCATTAACGTGCCGCAATCTTTCACACTTGGCACAAAAAATCTCCATTTAATAAATTTCATTTTGCAAAAAATAAAAGTAAAAATTATTAAAAACCAAAAAAGTTATTAATATTTCAGACCCCTTTGCGACTTTTGCGCCACCAGACGCCTTTATGAGTTTCATTTCGAAGTAAAATGACAATATACAAACTTTTAGACTATTCTGTATAACACCTTGATTAATATCATAATAGCAAAATGCCCACAAATAAGTTGTTCGGTTTTATTACCAGAAACTGTAAAAATTTTCGATATTAATGTATTTATGCTTTTATGCTATTCATTAGATGCAGACTTTAAAAGTATTAGGATAGCCTTCGACAGCTAGAAAATAGTCTCCAGTTTACCATGTGCAGGAAATTCTACAATACTTGTCATTTATGTGATATTAATATTTGAACTTTAAAACAGCAAACCGAAAAGACAGTAGATTTCTTTAACGAAATATTTAAATTTTGTAGTAGTAATAGTTTTTCTTAATATTTGACAAGATTTAGTTTTATAATAATAATTATTTTTTTAAACTTCATATTGGCACGACTGCAAAACCTTGTATGTGCCATTTTCTGAATTTTCCAGGAGGACCAAAAAACAGGAGGTTGATTAATGCATACGAGTTTTTACACATTGCTATATTTAATTTTGTGAGGATTCTATGAATGCAACTTTTCATATACCTCATTACAATGTAGCCAATGCAACAAAATTCTCGTTTTCAACAAAAATTGCAGATGAGGTTTTGCTGTCTCACCAATGTTATATTACATTCTTTCTATAATTGTGTATTTATGCATATTAAATTATTAATAAGTTAAGTTTATATCGAGGGTTATATTGTTAAATTAAAAAGCTATTAGTATTATTACTAAAAATAATTAAGATGCCATGAAAAATAATCAGATACCGATTAAATGCAGAGTAACTTTTTTTATTTCTAGTATTACACAAAACAGAAATACAGAAGTAGTTCATTTTGTAATTCTTTAGGAAATATAATCTACTATTACCTATCTACCATCATCAAGACTTCGCATACTAAGATAGCCAAATACTAAATTATGGATAAATATATTACACATTTCCCATATAACACATAAAATTAAAAAACAAATCTTTTCAAATGAACAAAATTTTTACATCAAATATTCATTTTTCTTGTAATTTTAATAACAATAACTATTCTTTAGAAGTTGAAAAAATTATCTTTTAATATTTTTTTATCATATTAAACTCATATTTGGGCAATTTAATGGAATAAAAAAATATTTCTCAAATCAATTATTTTCTTATGTTTTAAATTTTTCCAATAAAGTGAAAAATAATGAGTAAAGTTAAAATACAAATTATATAAATCTTACCTGATATGTGGTATTCCTATGCCACCATGCAAAATTTTATATAATTTACTCTCATATAAAAGCTGAGGATGTCTTGCCCTAATTGATTCAAGTTTTACAGCTACTTCCTGTTAAAAACGAAAATAAGCATTTAGTAAAAAGTAAATACTACCTACCACAGGCATTTCTTTTTTGTAAATCATTCGGCCCCGAATATTCACCTAGAAAATGAATAAGGAACTCTCATACACTTGTGCCCTTGAATAGTAATTAGATATAATAATTATGAAATTATTTTAATCTAATCATGATTACCTATTCTATTACCTTGATTTTTAGAGAATCTTAAATGATCGATCTAAGATACTGTACTTGCATCGTTCATAAATTTCATAATAATAGAGAATCTATATATATATTTCTTCGTTTTGTACAGAATAAAGAAAAAAAGAATAAGTTAAATAACAAAAATTGTGAAATGTGTTGTAAGAATTTAATATCCTGGTAAAGTAACCTACTTTTTAAATATTACAAAACAGAGTAAGTTAATTATCCAGAGATATATTTGAAATAATTTTACACAGAAAATGGTTTAAAACATTGTAATTTTAATAATGTACAGGCAATGTTAATTTGAAGTTATAACAACGTAAATAAAGAAAGAGTTGGGGACTGATATGGCTGCCATTGCAGTTGGGTTGTGTCAAACAAGTTAACATTTTACACAAAGAAAGAATCATTTATAGTTTCAAAACACCATTTTTTTATAAAATACACAAATGATTAATAGTAGAGAAATATAATTACCTCTCCATTTGTGATATTAATTCCCAGGTATATGTCACCAAAAGATCCACTACCGATTTTGCGAACTAAACGATATTTTCCTCCAACTATATACTCTGGTTTGCCAATAATATGTGACGCCATAATAACAATTTGAAATTAGTCTTTTTGAAAATAGTTATTTAATTTGGAATACCGCAAAAACCAATATTTTTACACAATAACTATCACTTGTTCCTCTAGCACGCCGACATATTTCTCTGACTGTTCGTTTTGTGACGTCATAATACACGCTCTCTAGCGGATGTTTTGCAATTTATTCATGTGTAGGGCAAACAGAACAATAAAAAAATGTAAATTCCCTACAACTAAGGGAGAATTTTGAAACAGAATAATACAAAAAAACATTTTAAATGGCACAATGTTTAAATATTAACCGATCATTATGAGTAGATGGTTAAAAACAATTTTTTTAAAGGTCGAATTTTATATAATAGGGTTATTATTTGTGACAATTTGTCCTTCAACATAATATTAATTCGGTTGTTGCATTAAGTCAAAATGTTTGTAGAATCTGTGTTAAACAATAACATTTCGTCTTAAAAAATTATTAGAAACATGTAAAAGTTGAAAATAAAATCTTATAATATTCAATATGAATTAATAAAATACATGCATTTCAAACGCCGATCACAACCACGAATTCACATCACATCCAGTGTAGCCAATAGTAAATGCATTTTTACCCTGAATATTCACCAAAAAATCCTCAAAATTACCCAATGTTTAATTCAAATCCCATAAAAATCCCTGATGAATTTTTTTATGAACAGCAACAAAATACAAATGTACTCGAACAATACAAGACACTTTTTTATAAATAATTTATTGAAAATATACAAAAGTAGGTAAAAAAATAATACTTACTTCGGTTATAAAACATTTCTGTAATAAAAAAAATATATTAAAAAACGATATTATTAAAAACATATCCAAATACAATAGAGGAAAGTAATTTGAATAAAAATAAGTAGGACATGTCGCATTTCTAATAATATAAATTACTATCGTGTCATTAATATGGTAATATTGTTACCATGTCTTACTTATAAACATAGACTTATCCGAGGTCTGTGCTCATAAAATAATTACGTTATAAAAGTTAGGTTAGGTTTCGTGTTACAATTTAAATTATGGATTGAGCCCATTTCAATTGATATACCGGTCAACTCATCTAAACTGATGCAATTCATTCATTTTTAAAGTGATTTACAAATAATAACTATTTTGTTTCTGATTGCTAAATATCTGGTAAAGGTTGGGCTATTTAAACAAAAATCCCCAAGAATTCCCCAATTTAAAATAATACCCAAGGCACTAAGGAATTCCCAAAATTTTGGGTAAATACCCATGTCAACACTGAACATCGGCAGACTGCAGAGAAATTAATCATAAAACAATGAAAGATGGCTGCGAAGTTAAAAACTCATTGCCAACCTTGGAAGAAGATGAAAAAACGATTCGCTATAAATCGTACAAATGAATAACTCAAAATTTACCAATGTATGTAAAAGTTATGATAGTTAATATGAATAAAAGTTTCAACTTTGACAAATTGAGGTTTTCGCCAGACATGAATTTTTGTGTTCAAGCCAAATTCCTGAATTATTCCTTTATTTGATTTTCGCTAATAAACAATAACAAGAAAACTGTAAGAAAACGTTCACATCAAATACAAAACACTGCTAAGGTTTGTCTATTAGTATTTCTAGAATCAGTTGATTTTAAAAATCATATATGAGCAGATCGTTTTGAAAGTTGACAGGATTTGCAAGCAGATAAATTCAATTGCCCCTCAGACACAAACGAACAAGGAAAATGTGCATTTTTATAGAGGAAATTTTTATTTTGACATTTTGAGAAAAATGTTGTGGATATAAAAAAAAACATTAATTATTTAAAGAAAATCATAATAAATTATTGTCAACAGGCAATGCGTATTATAAAATAGAAATATAAACTAAAATGTATTTTTCTTTTCCAAATTTCAACTACCTTCAGATTGCAGATGTAACATTCCCCACAGTCACATTTAAAATAATCTATTGATATTTTTGAGATAATTTTGTTGTCCTAATGAGTGATGTGATTTGATTGCTCGACCTCTAGATCTCGAGCAGAAAATCAGTGATTTTACTGACATATGAGCAGATTGCTCAATATAATAAATGAGCAAAATCAGATCATCTGTTCCGACACAAATTAATAGCATACCTCTAGTTAAATGTCTATCATAGATGAGTCTATGAATGACGTCCTTCGATCATGTGTTTATGATCGAAGATGACGTCCACTTAACTTTTGACAGATAACAGATGAGGTTAGTTTCTTAATTGTCAACTTCTTCCTCTTCTTCTGTTCTGCATATCATTTCATATCTAACTACCGATATGTCACTACCGTTTTCACGGCACATTCAGATAGCCGAAATCTCCCTTGGAATTTGTCTTCCAAATTAAACATATAACTAAATTAATGTCTCCACTATGATTAGAGTCTTATTATAATTATTTCGTACACCAGTAAACGAAAAACTTGTTAATTATGCCTCAGTCTTGTACAGTTCCATTTTGTTCGGAAACAATAGGCAGACATATGTTTCCGAGACAAAACTCGCCTAAAACAGTGGTTGGTAGCGATTCGCAGGGATAACGTTACCCCTTCGAAACATTCGTGCGTTTGTAAGAAACATTTTAATCTTGACGATTATGAGTTACCAAAGGAGCCTACTACAGAAAATCGTAAGTAATAGTCATGCACATTCGTTGTTTTCATCATGCTCATGCCTGATATAACCTAAATTTAATGACATAAGACACCTCTGATATGTACAATAATTTCACTACTGAACAAGTAAATTACTACTTTCCCTTTCTGTCATCACTATGTGTTAAATGTTTTTCAGCCAATTTTTATAAAAATCACTAAAAACTCGCATTAAAAAGCCATAATAAACATTAACGTTCAGTGACAATAACCTTACTCTACACTAGTACCTCTCGTGGTGAATTAAAGCGTTGTAGCCAGCGAGTGTATTAGGTCGCTGGTTGTAGCCCTCATTGGCTAAGTTTGTCTCTTCCATTCTAGTGTTAAAATCACGAATTTCTTAATTAAGAAATTCGTGGCATTTTTCTGTTCTTCTGTTCTGTGGTGAAATGTTCTGTGTTGGAAGCTTCGATCGTGTTTAAGATCGAAGGATATAATTGGTCTGTGATCGAAGGTTGGAAGTGGGCAAGGATGGTTAACTAGGAAGGATAGCTTATCAACGCCGATTTATTCCCCCAAGGTCACACGGGCCAGGCCGGTTGTGACGTCGACAACGGTCCCGGTCCGCTAGCGGCTTGCACCAGTGGTCCTTTTTACTACATATTGGTGAAGTGCCGTTTCATTTTTTAAGCTAAATAGATCTAGATATTTTATGGACGGTAAAATAAAAATTCGTAGATTTTTATTTTACAGTTATCATATACATTAGGTAGGTACTTTTATATATTATGTATAATGAATAACAATTATTTATTGGTTTTAAAAACTTAATTTTGAAATTAATACAAATAGTTATGTATAGGTTACCTATGGCATAAAAATAAAACACATTCTTTAAAATAAAGAAGATAGTTTTAATACTAAGTATTTAAAAAAAAACTTAATGAAATTTTAAATTGTAGAAAGTGCAGACTGACGTACACGTTATATTTTAATTTATTATTTTATTTAATTTACAGATTTTCCCTCTTTTCGAATCTGAGGAATCACTATTCTTCCTTTTCAATTTTTGTTTCTGGTTGGCCTGAAAATTATTGAAATTTATTTTTATTATTCTTAATTTACAAAATTCTGATATAATTTCAAATGCGTCTGCAAACATGTATATATTCTGATTGGTTTCTGGATGCGAAAAAAAGCTTGTTTCAACATTCACTCCCAATTCCTTCCATAGTCCAACATTTCCGCCGCCACCATCACTTACACATGCCACTACATTATAAGAGATGTTATGCAACTCTTTGATTATGGTAATCAATATTTCTTTAGTAATTTTTTGATCAAATGCTACATATAATGGTTGTTTCCATTTTGAAAAAAGTCCACGAGCTTGTACCACCTGCATTTGACTATGAGGTCCTAAAAATAAAATAGAAATTCTTGCTTTTGTAAGTTCAATATAATTAAATCTAACAAAAAAAGTGAAATAAAAAAAAATTACAATGAGAAACCATTTACCTAACACCTGATCTTTGGCTGTGTTATATTCCTGTATGGATCTTACTTTGACTTCATCAAACTGGAGTATTACAGTTTTGTCAAAGTCAGTCAGATCTTCTCCAGCTAATTTCATCATCATCAAGACATCCTTGAGAACGCCTTGACTTACATCCAACTGACATGCCCAACGGCGAAGACTAGGGCAATGGATACTTTAATATATCTCGTAGATATAAGTAGCATTTTTTACTATAATATCTTATAGTAAATGCCACTGAGATCTCTTCTCGTGTCCAAATTACCTTTTTCTTTCGTTTAGAAAGCAAGTCGATTTGATTTTTTGTTAGAACCAAGTTGAGTATTTCTTCTGCAATTTGAATCTTTGCAGTCTTCTTACTACTATTATAATATTTGAACTTATAATATTTCAACATTTTATTTAAATATTTTATTTTATTGCATGATTGCAGCTTTAAAGAGTTATATTTTTTGAGTAACTGTTCATATTTATTTTTATAATTTTCCTCTAAAGGCAAAAGACCTTCAACAGGGAATTTTTGCTCATTATTCAGCGGGGGGCTTGGGAAAGAATCAGTTAGATGCTGCTTTGAAGACGCCTCAATAAACTCAGACGTGTTTTCCACACCTGGACATTTTGACGTAGATGGCCTAGGAACCTCAAACGCTGAAGTCCAAGGTGACATCTCAGGCTGGGCGACTTTATTAGTCTTATTTTTCTCTTCAATAATTGTTTCTAAGTTTAGTGTCGGAACTGCAGTTTTTTTTTAATTTTCGACGCAAAGGTAGGCCTAGAAAAAGAAAATAAAAAATACCTACCTAATTTCAATAAAATAATTTTTTTACCTAAAAGCTCATTTTGAAGGTATCGTTCATAAGCCTCTTTGGTAAAATGATTAGAGCAAACCCAAGCGTTTTTTAAATTAAAAGAATCTGCTTTCTTACAGCGACGAATCCATTCTTTCTGGATGGTATTGGACACCAAATCTCGTGCAACAGGGAAACAATGGAAAATGATATCCGTAATACCCGCTAAAGCCAATTTGTTATTTTTACAAGATGCTACAGCACATTGACGCCCAGGCATCTTCGTTATACTTCAAATTAAATAATTGAAATTAAAAGTGCTTTAAAACCCGTAAAAAACATACTTACACGACAAAGTTCAAAATCCACAAAGAGTTCAAATAAACAAACACAAATTAAACTGAACGTCCCAAAAATATGCTGTTAATAAGTTAAACAATAAGCAAATTGTAAAACAAAAACACCCTCAAAAACACACTTTTCATAGAGTCGAAAGAAACCAAAACACAGAGACGACACCGACGCGACGTATCGTATTGTACACAGAACAGAAATATTGTACTGTAACCCGTGGCGAAATCAACTATCGTCGCACAGACAATTCAACCGTTTAATACGTCACAAACGGTACCAACGGCGTGGGGGGGTGGGCAACGTTGCGCTTATGGAGATGAGCGATCCTTCCTAGTTAACCATCCTTGGGAAGTGGGTAGAAGATCTGTTGTGTGGGCAGTAGTGCCACATTGAAGAATATATCACGATTCGAGGGATTTTTGAGGTTAACAAGGGAAAAAGAGATATTCATGTAATTTTGAGGGATTATTGAGAACTTTGCAATGAATGAATTAAATAATATATCTTTTGTTAATGAACGCTGCTTTTGTTCTATTTAATTGATCATCCCCACCATCTTGTGGTCATAAAGATAATCAACAAATATTGTGCTGGTTCATTCGGGTGTCTTTTATGTCTAGTGGAAATGTGATGAACTTGAACCTAATATTATACGTATGTAATAAAGCATATGCACATGATGTCACGTTTTTCAAGGCCTTTGCTTGGAGGATATTCAAATAACAAATCATAATCTCACTTCATTCCTTATAATTAATATAAAAATACCACTGTTTTTATTTATTAACTGTCAGTTTTTGTCTCCTTACATTTTTAATTAAAATGCCAAGTTTTTGTAATTTTGTGGGTTGTCAAAATGACGTGGCAAGAGACAATGTCAGTTTTTATATAATTCCATCAGTTCTTGATAATCATAAACAAAATAATCAATTGACGTGTGAATCACTATACATGATCAAAACCTAATTTTCTGACAGCAAATACAGGAATAGGTTCACAATAAAATATTACAACAATCACAAAACTATTATGTGACTAGATAGCATTTGAGGTTATGGCCTCTTCTTAGTTTTACCTCCAATCAAGTTAACCACGTCCATGAGGTAATGTGCCGCAGATGCTCTATTATGTTCTTCCCCAGAAAATTGATGTGGCTCGAGGTTATAAACACAGAACAGGTTATAAATAGACCTCGGGAGATTTTCAGTGTCTCACGTTTTTTATATTTTATAAATTTTTATTTTATATTATAATATTTGACTATCTAATTTAAACTAATTGGAACATAATTTAAACTTAGCGGAATTTTTAAAGAAAATTTGGGATATTTTATGCTTGCACGTGGGATGGTTTGTTGTTATGCTCAGATGGCAACACTGTATGTGGGTAGAATTTGACGTTTATTTTAAAACCGTGCAGATTAATCTCTTTCAAGTTTATTTCCTTAATTTGTAATAATAAGTGTAATAACTAGCTATAAATTAATTTTTTTGCAAGATGTTAATTTTGGCAAGAAACTTACCCAGGATATTAATTTCAGTAAGTTACTGACATTAAAAGTAAGGTTATAATGTGGTGATATAACAGCTTTCAAAATGATAGGGCGAGCCTCCTTTTTAATTAACAATAATTTTTTTCCAGACTATTCAAAACACCGCAGCTAGAAATATACATAGCACTGTAAGCAGTGCGACCTCGACCGTAAGTAATATTCTCATAAATTCAAATTATACTTAATTGTAGGATTTGTAGGTACTGAGGTAAATTATTTTATTTTGACATTTTTTTAAGGTGGATTTATGCAAACACATTAAATATTTAACATGCTAAATGTTAAATATTTAAATGGAAGATGACAGTACGCATTTATGCACAATTCATTTATTAATTCATTTAAGATTAAGATTTCTGCTTCTGCCCAGATGATGACAACTAAAATAATTTGGTTTAGGTCCAGTACATCTATGTTCTAGTAGAGTGGCAGTTAGTTACCAAACAGATTTATATTGTTACGTCTACTTTTGCAAAAAACTGATCACAGCGAAGTATAATCATATATGGAATATCTGTTCAGCGAAAACAGATAAATAGTAACTAATGTTTTACTGGTTTAACAGTTTTATCCTCAATGTATTTGTTCAGCGACTACCAGAAATTGGATATAGCAGCCCTAGTGATTGTAACCTAACCTCACATGTTTTGTGCATGTGCAGTATGATTTTTATTTAACATTAATCTAAACGTTAAAAGTTGGCCAACTCTTAAACGTTAATTGTAAAATGCTAAATGATAAATGTGCTACATTAATTGGTTTATTAAGATATGAGATTTTAACTCGTAAATGTTAAATTCTAAATGTTAAATTTTAAATGATAAATGTTAAATGTGTACATAAATCCACCTTTAGACGTGGCTTTTCCACAACATTGTGATTCCATTTGGACTATTTCGAATGCAGCAAAAGTTGAATGAGTAACCGAATTCAGGTTACTTACAATGAAACACAACTTTCATAGCAGTTACAGGGTGTTTGATCATAAGTGCTCCGACCGATGGCGATTTTATTTTTAATTGAACACACAATAAAGGCATTTTATGTCATCTATATTTCTTTTGTTAAAATTCAGTTATACTAAATTCACTTAAACTTTGCAGCGTTAGCCAGGATAGGGAACAAAATGCGCGCTGATTGGTGCAGACGGCAGGCAGATGTACACAAGTGGAAAGTTCCTATAGCAGTTCATTTTCATTGTTTATTTTATTTCGTATGCATCGGTCTTAGTTGGACGTTTGTTGATTGTAATTTGATATTAATTGAATTGTGTTTTGCTTAGAAATAAGCAACCTAAAATACAAGCAATCTACAATACACTTGCTACTTTGCTCATTGTAAATTGGGCTCACTAAGTCCAACCCACCGCTGCAAAGTTTAAGTGAGTAGAGTTTAGGTAAAAATAAAAGTAAAAATACCTTGAAGAATACTAAATCAGTTCCAGCTACTTAGATATTTAATTTTTCCTAAAATACTTTTTCAGTTTTTGAGGAGCAGAGGTACCTACCCAATTTGCAATTTGAGGTGTACTAGGAAATCATGTATTACCCAAAATGACTGCAAAAGTGGCTCATTCATTTTTGAACTAATTGATAAACTTATTGTTTTTCAGCGCTTTCCAACTCCAAAGATTTTTAAAAAAAATTGCTTATTCTGAGAGATTTAATTAACATCAAATTACCCATCAAATATCTCTGTGTTTCAATTGTGGTGCTGTATAATAAATAAATAACTGATTTATTTATTTTAATTCTTAAACCTTTTTAGGCAGGCATTGCTGAACGTCCTGATGCTAGAACAAGTTGTACCCTAATTCCTGGTGATGGAGTGGGTCCAGAACTGGTTTATTCGGTTCAAGAAGTTTTTAAAGCAGCAGGAATACCTGTTGATTTTGAATGTTACTTTTTCTCAGAAGTGAATCCAACTCTTAGCGCCCCTTTGGATGATGTAGCTGCATCAATTTCAAAAAATCGTGTTTGTTTAAAAGGTATTTTAGCCACACCTGATTACAGCCACACTGGGGAACTTCAGACACTAAACATGAAGCTAAGAAATGCGTTAGATCTGTATGCTAATGTCGTGCATGTTAAATCACTACCAGGTGTTAAATGTAGACACAGTAATATAGATTGTGTTATTATTCGAGAACAAACTGAGGGCGAATACTCAGCTTTAGAACATGAAGGTGTAAAAGGTATTGTTGAATGTCTTAAAATAGTTACTGCAACGAAGTCTCAGAGAATTGCAAAGTTTGCTTTTGATTATGCTACCAAGAATAACAGGAAGAAGGTTACTGCTGTCCACAAAGCTAATATCATGAAACTTGGAGATGGATTGTTTTTAAGGAGTTGTGAAGAAGTAAGTGTTTATTGAATTTTAATTTATTACCGAATATTTATTATTTTGATAAATTTAAATATTTTGTTTTCTACATTTTTGTTAAAATGTTCATTTGACTAAAAAAAAAAACTTGATTATCTATACCTAGTTTAATAATTTAATGATTTTTTCCAAGTTTTCTAACTTGTACATTGACCAAAATATCCAAATCAAAGGATTTTTTATATTGACAGAAAGGATCTAATAATTGTAGCAGTCATCTTCGCCTGTCTTAAAAGATTAGAAGACTGCCAGTTGATATTTGTTGTGATTTCTGGTACTTAGCTGAAATTTGATAATATTTTAAAAATTTATTTCTTGATATTCACCTAAATGTTGTTATTAGGAAAAGTGTTTGATTGAAATTTTAGATCCATATGTAAATTTACAGCAGAATATTCTACAGAAAATGTTCTATTGTTTTTTGAAAAAAGTTATAACTTATAGAGATGTGGTTTTCGTGGAAAAGTAAATTGGGACACGTGTCCACGACATGTCCAGACTGTTAGGACTAGTCGGAAAAGTTGGTCCTAACATCAAAGGTAAAAATATATTGGAAACATCAATTAAATAGATTTGAAAAAGTTAAATCTAAATAAATTTAAAAGTGATATAAAAAAAGTTGTGATAAATCCACATTTTAATTCCTAGTGTTTTATTTCCTTCCGGGTAAAAATATTTGCACTGCCAATTTTCTAGTTATGATTTTGACTTTCACTTTATTACAGTTTTAACAATATTAAAAAAATGTTGCTCTTACTGCTTAAGTTTCAAGTTTTAAATGTAACAATGTGTTGCCAGATTATCATACTCAACATAAATGGCACGCCTCTTTAAGGATTTTATGTTTATTATTAATGGTATTGACTTTTAATATTAAATAACATCTTTAACTTATTAATTACAATTATTGTTACATTTATTATATATTGATCTAATAATTATTATAGTTAATCGCAAAGATAAAAACTAATAAATAACTTGGTGAAGCTACAATATTCATAAATATGTAAAAATGGATAAAAGTGTCGCTTTGACCAATTGAGGTTTTCACCACAAATAAATTTTGTTGGTATCCAAGTCCCGAATTAATCATTTGGTTGATTTTCGCGAATATAGTTTTATCGTCAATAAACATATACATTTCTTGAATGCAATTGCACATTTTGGCAACTCTGCTCAAATTTTAAACTCCCTATTTATTGCGCAAGCGCGTCCTACGTTTTCATATTGAAAAGTGCCTAAAAACAGGTCCACTTTTCCAGACATGCCTGAAGGACTTTTCTAATGGACTTATCTCACCCCATATCTCTTTCTAACTGTATTTTTTTGTTTATTTAGCTGATGGTAAATCAGGAGTATTTGAGAAACATATTTAATGTTTCTTTATAGTTTTATTACCAGAAGTAGGATTTACCAATCGGATATGACGTAAAACCAGAGTTGGCTTTGGGTGGTTATATGTCAGACTTGCATGCATATATGAAACGATACCTTACCTTGTTTTTTTAGCGAATTCCATATTGTTGATAAAGTCGATTTATTATAAACACTCACTCAAAGAGAACTGAAGGTATAGGGATGTGCTGGTCAGGGCACTTAAATGGAAAACTAAAAATTATATAAAAAATATTGACCTTTGAAATGTCACTTATTTGGTATCATTGGATTCAGAAAATTATGCAGAAATCAAAAATTCAATAATATACAGTGTTCCATTTAAAAATCGAAAGTTAGTTTCACTTCCAGCGAAACCGGAAATAAAAAAAAATCACTTGTATGTCAAAAAGTGCCGCTTATTATGTATATAGGATATCCCAAATTTCAATCAATTATGTTTAAAACTAAAGGAGAAAAGGGGGGTGTACCATGATCCTGTTACACCTGGTATATGTATGACTATTTGGTGCTGTTGCAATCCTTGGACCACAAGGAATTCAAAAATGAACTTCTCTCAGCTGATGTTAGTTGGCTAATAATCCACATAATTAGGTCAACCTTTATTAGCTTGCTAATTACCCAAAACTGATACAGAGCAAGTCCAGTAACACTATCTGAAATGAAATACTTTTGTTTCACACCTCATCCATAAAATAAATCTATTTCTTAGCCTACTGTTCCCATTAATTTGCCTTACGAATTGAATTTCATTTCAACACTAGCGGGAAAAGTAAATATAAGTAAATTAAGTAAAATCTTTACTTATTATAGATTTTTATTATGCAATTTATTAAATTTATATCGGAAGTTGATTGTTGAGAATGTTGAGATTTTGTAACACAGTTAAATCATTGTTGGATACTTTGATCATTATTTTCAATCATTCCTAAAATTGTTTTTACAATTTTTTTGTTCTTTTCATGTGACCCTTCAACATGCCTCTCAGCCACAGACTTCTAGCTCCCATGTCGTTTTAATGTTGAAACGTCCTATCCCTGAAGTAATATGCAGTATATTGTTCAAAATTTCATAACTGTAAATAAGAAGCTATGTTTTATAGTGTGCTTTTGAATGAATATATTCCTATAGATTGCTTTGTGCTTTCCCGTTTCTAAATCTACCACGTCCAACATTACCAGTTCTTAGATTGACGTATTTTCTAAGAATATTCACTATATTCAATCCTTCGAAATTCCCAGCTGTTACAAAAAAACTCTCGGACGATTTTTGTTTTCGTGTTAATTAATGTATATTAAAAGGATTTCCTTCGTCCCTGACATTTTATACAATAATGTTTGTGAGTTCTTCCTTTCGGCAACCACTAAAATTGTAACTGTTAATTAGGTATGTTTTGTAGGTAACAAAACATACCTAATTAACAAAATTGAAATTTAGAAAAATTAATATATTACTTTCGAAAATATTTTATTTGTCATCATCTTCTCTTAGGAATTTAAAAACATTTTATTAGGTAAAAACTTTGGATTCCTTTGCTTAATAGTCTTCTTTTCTCTTAAGAAAAGTTGTTAAGTTTGTATACTTGCTAATGTCGACAATCATTTCTTAAAGAAAGTACAGTTCCAGCAAGGAATAGTTATTCCACAATGAAGAGAATTTTTGAGCTTTGGATTTTTCTTAGTAAACAAAAAGGACTTATTCAATAACAATATTATTCACTTGCTTTTCCTTGCACCATTTTTCAAAGGATTAGTAGTCCAATTCATATTTGACACGCGATTTTTCGGGCAACAATGACTCCTTCACGGCGTTTGCTGATTCTTCAATATTCTATAGAACACTATCTAAGCCACTTATTTTAACTAACACAAGCTAAAACTTTGTTTCAAACGAAATATTTTTTTCACTGAAGCGTTGCTTCAATCATCCTGGTTACGAATGATTATGATTAGGTGATATGATTGATTTCACATTTATATTATGTTCCGTAAGCCAACCAAGCTTCCCAGGGCAGTAATTAGCGATAACTGAGAAAACGTAACAGTGGTTTTTTTTGGTATTCGGTTGTAGCATTATTTATGGGATGCTTGTCGTCATGAAAATGTTCTGTACTGTTATCTGGTTTAAATGTAAAGTATGAAGGATTTATAATTTACATTGTCCCACTTTAAAAATGGATGAAGCAGTTGCATTTGTTATTAATGAAATATCGTTTACCAGTAGTAGATAGCGATGATGATGAATATTACCTCATATGAGTAAATTTTTTTATCTCTGATTAAATTTTGGATGAAAGTAAATAAACGCAATAAGGGGAAAAATAGATGACAGAATAAAATAAATTCCCCAGAAATTTGCCTACATTACTGACCAAAAACCGGTCATTTTGGTAGTAGCTAAAGTACCAAGTTTTTTAGGAATGGCGTACCGTAAGTCATCCATAGGTAACAAGACTTTCAGCAATTTGAAATTTACGGAACGCTAAAACAGCAACCAAAGTAACCAATTTGGCTTACGGAATATATCATAAGTAGAATAAGTTTCAAAAAAATATGACAACAATCATTTGATATTTATCAATTTAGATTTTTCTTCAAGTTTCCTTTAGTTTTTGGCACGAAAATAAATTAAATCTTGTATGTGAGGTGTGCGAAAATGCATTATTTCATTACTTGTGTACTTACAGAACTCGGTTTCTCCTTGTTTTGCAATATGCACACATGTATGGAAATAATGTCTTTTTTCGAATTTGTTACATAAATAGCTATTTTTTTTTTGTATCTAACGATTTTTCATTATACAGGGTATGTCCATCTAGTGTGTATTTATTCCATAACTCTATAACTATGACAGATAGAAAAAAAAACGGATTACAAAAGTTCCTCAGCATTCATCATTGCATACTCTAAAAATATTTTCAGTCATACAGGGTGTTTCGTTTCGGCTGGGTAGTAATCAACTTTGTTAAGTTAAATGAAACACTATTATGTTATTACCTATTTGGTTAGTGAACATCAAGAACTTTCCAATGAACTACCATAACATGTACTTCCGTTTTCGTAGTTCAGGAATTATTTGAAATTATGTAGAAATTTTGACGTATGTACACCATTACAAGAGATGTATTCGTCAAATTTGAAATACTTTCAAATGTTTCGATGCGGTAATGAATTTTAATTGAAAAGGGCGTTTAAATCATGTATTTGGTTTTAGATTCTTTTCCTATAGGATGTCTATAATTTTGGGTCAAATTTGAAGATTTAAAAACCTTAGTAATTTTGTTATTTCAAATGGAACACCCTATATGTTATTTCATATTCGATTAGAGAATTCCAAAAGCTTTCCAATGACCTACCATACTTTATATTTTCAATAGTTTTGAGAATATGGTCATTTATGTCCAAATTTTGAGAAATAAAAAAAATATTTTTTGATACATTTTATGTAAATTATAACCAATAAATAAGGAGGTTAATATTTTGACTCTTTTAAACTGTTTTATAAAATAACTCGTTCATTGATAGGTAATAAATGAGCAACTTTCTTTTCATACATAAAATAAAAAATAAACAAATTTTAAGAGGAAAAAACAGGAATAGCAAAATGAACTTAAATATATATATATATATATATATATATATATATATATATATATATATATATATATATATATATATATATATATATATATATATATATATATATATATATATATATATATATATATATATATATATATATATATATATATATACATACATATATATTTCCAAAGTTTTTATTGTTTTTGTTGTATTGTAAGTTTTTATTAATGAACAAAATAACAAATCTTAAGATATTTTCTTGTTCATTCGCTCAATATGTAAAAATTATAAGTTTACTTTCAAGTAAGCTGTAGAACCAAAAGATAAGAGACTGCAAGAAGTCATAATTGACTGTGACAGTTATTAATTGTTTTTTTTTTCCTGTACGGTATATATGTAGATGCATTTAATATAATAGGAATAATTAAAAAAAAAAATAATTTTCACTATAATGAATTATTGCCTAGGTAAGGGATTACTTAAATCAGAGTTTACCAGAATGCTGGATTAGTCGAGGTGGTCAGTACTTGGCCTGCAAGATCGCCCGATCTTGCAGGCCAATTACAAACAGTTTCTCGAGACTTTCTGTGACAATATAAAAAGAAGTTCTTCATCTTACTCAAGGATACATTTCTTAAACATAAATTCTTTTTTTGTCTGGTATTATAGCTATGAACATTTTCCTGTGTTTGAATATAACGCTGTTTACTCTTCTTTTTATTATAAATCAAACAATAATAAATATAACATGAAGGTAGAGCCATAATACCCATATTCTTGAATAAGTATACTTAGTAGTTTTAGCTAAAACTCATACCACCCTCTTTTGGAGTATAAAAACTTGTTCAGCGTGATAAGTTTTACCCCATAGAATAATAGCATACACCATCGCTATCTTTAAATAATTTTCACTAAATTTACTTTGTAACTGTCTTATGAGAAAAATGTGTGTTGATAGATGTTTACAGAGATCATTAGTATGGCGAATAAAAGTTATAGAGGTATCAAGAATAATACCTAATGATTTCATAAGAACATTATTAAGAGCACTAGATGGTTTTTTACTGCAAAATCTGCAAAAGTTTTTTCCAAGTTTAAACTTAGCAAGTTACTAGAATACCATTTCTACAACAGCTCTTCTGAGATATCAATATTGTTAGTTATCTCAACTGGAGATTTGCTTCTAAATAACAAATTTGTGTCATCTGCATAAGCAACTTGTAGTACATTACCATGATCCATATTCGAAGAGATCATTGACATAAATAATAAAAAGTACAGGGCCTAAAACATATCCCTGCAGATTAACAAATTTAATATGTTTCTCTTTTGACATTTCATTGTTCCATTTTATAAGCTGACGTCTATTATTTAGATATGAAGTAAGTAGATTACCTCGTACACCTAAAATTCAAGTTTAGTCAGTAAAATATGGCTAACAATATCAAAACTTTGGACAAGTTGTATAATTTTGCCGTACAAAATTCCTTCTCGTCGAAATCTTCTAATATATTTTCAGTTATTTCACACAGTATTGACACTGTTGATTTGCCTGATCTGTTGCCAAATTGAGACTTAGTAATATACTGATGCTTTTCAAAATAACTTAATAAACGATTTTTTAAGTACAATTTCAAATATTTCTCCTATGACTGATATAATAGATGTTGGTTTAAAACTAAATGGTTCATTATCATTGTAGTCGTCCTTCTTTTAAATTGGAATTACCTGTGAAATTGTTTAGAGTCAAGAAAAATACCATGTGTTATACGGCAATTTATCAGGTCCTTAATCGGTTCAATTAATGTTTCATGTACTAGTTTTATAAGTTAATTATTTAAGCCATAAATATCATTTGATCTCAAGTTTTTTAGTTGAGTAATAACATCTTTAATTTTTTTTTTAATTGTGTACATACGTCAAAATTTCTATATAATTTCAAATAATTCCTTAACTACTCAAAGGAATAACATGTACTTCATGTTCATTGGAGGGTTCTTGATGTTCACTAACCAAATATGCAATAATATATAGGGTGTTTCATTTAACTTAATAACATTGATTACTACCCAGCCAAAACGAAATATCCTGTATAACTAAAAATATTTTTAAAGTATGCAATGATGAATGCTGAGGAATTTTTGTGTTATTTTTTTTTTCGATCTGTAATAGTTACATAGTTATGGAACAGACACGCACTAGGTGAACACCCTGTATATTATTATCTATTTATTTATTAAGGGCTGTTGCTGCCAGAGGATCTGAACACACTCTCATCCAATAAAGCTATCAATTTCATTAAGAGGCTGAACTTATTGGGTAAAATAGACTTAAGAATCAGCCATAATAAGCCTGCCGGAGGCCACAGTGGAGGACCCACAAAGATCCACTCACAATAACTTAACCTATTTATTTATTTTGTTAAATATACAAAACATTAAAATGGTATTATTTTTTTAGATGGCTAAACTGTATCCAAAAATTGAATTTGAAAAAATGATAGTTGACAATTGTACTATGCAGATGGTATCTCATCCACAGCAATTTGATGTAATGGTGACACCTAATCTATATGGAAATATTGTCGATAATTTAGCCTCTGGTCTAGTAGGTGGGGCTGGTGTCGTAGCAGGAGCATCTTATTCTGCCAACTGTGTTGTGTTTGAACCAGTAAGTAGTATTTATCAGTACAGTTCATATTTTTGAGATGTGCTTTGGAGTGAAATGAAAAATTTAATATCCATTTTTTTTTTTTTTTTGGAATGTTTGTCACTGTTTTCAAAAGGTGTATTATATAATCAAAAAAAGGTTGTGCAAAAGCTAAAACGGTTATTTTGGCATCTTCAGGATCTTCAAGCGTGTCAAAATTTTGGAAAAAAAGCTATTTTTATCAACACCTAATTTTTTTAGGTTTTTCTTATTTTTAAGATCAAATTAATGTCACAGTTACCAAAAGGTGCATTTTGCAGTCACAGAGCACTTTACACAAACTGGACGCGACATCTTGTCATCCTCAGATTCCTCAAGAGGCTCAAACTGTGCGTTAAAAAGCTACTTTTTATAAAATACAAATTTTTTACACTATTTGCCTTAAATATTTTACCTTAACATTTTGCCATGAAAGGAACAAAACTTAAATGAATTTAAACACAAAAATTTATTTAAAAAAACTTACACACACAACTAAAATAAAACTCAAAAGTAACGCAAAAAAGTTTCATTTATTTATGTTTAAAATAATTTGATTTTTTTTTTTTCAAATGATGGCAATATACGTCTGGATTTTATATGGGCTTGAATAAGTCCTTCGCAGTTTTCACGGCCATAGACGGTTAGGGATGCCTCCGTAACAAGGCGCATGCATCGTTCAACTGCTTCTGTGTTGTATGGAAAATTTGGGAAATTAGGAAAACTTAAATCTTCTGAGGCCTTAAGTAAGCTGATTTCCTTGTTTGCAGCCATTGGTCGCTTAGTCATGTTTACGTTTCATTCCAAAAAATCAGTTCGTAGTAATGCGTTGCATTAAAATTTATAACAGGTACAGTGAACTTATGTAGGTACTCCTGTTGTCTTAATAGCCTTCAGAACGCGTCGAATACCTAGTTTCCTGTATATCTGTTCTTCATCTGTAAGCAAGAAAAGCAATACATTTGCTGTATGTGCAAAATTACCATTGTGTTAAATTACGGGATGAATAATTTTTAGTGCGTTTTCTAGTTTTCCATTAAAACTTATAATGTAAACTTGCTAGATACGTTAAATTTTAGAGCTGAGGAGAAATCAGAAGACATTGAAATAATAAAATTTCGTTTATAGTTTTTTTAACACACCAAAATAATCATTTTAAATTTTGTGACAAACAGTTATTCATAATTTCTGTTTAAGTCGTAACCACGAATTGCAAAAAAAGTTAAATTCTGCATATTTCGCAATAGTCGATCTAAAAAAAATATCTTAGATACTAAAAATCTTCTGAATGTCTAATACACCTTGGCATATTCTCAGTTAAACTATATGGTAATTTACTGGGGCCAAACAACTGAATTGATTCATATTATTGTTATTCAAAGAAGAATAATACGCAAAATTTTTTCTGCGCGCTTGCTTGGATGAACTGAGGAGGCTAGCAGTCAGCCACCCCCATTTCAATACATTGTTCGTCACCTTGAATTTTTGGCGCTTATCTCAGCAAACATTCTGTATCTGTTAGTTAGGGCAGCTAGCCTCTAGCACCCCATCTCTTTCTAGCGTATGTACACTTCAGTTGAGCGTTGATCCCCTCTCTCACAAGAGAATAACAGTTATAGAACAATGACAGTGGCAATTTGTGATTTCGTGGGAAAACATAAACATACATAAAATATTTAACAGGTGGTTGAAAAATGAGTGCTCTAGGTGAAAATATTCTCAACGACATGTCTTGTTGTCCAGACGTGGTGGATTTTTTGTTGTTAAATGGATTTGGTTCTCTTAGTTATGATCAAAAGGTAAAAATTAACCTACACCGTCAATGCCGTCATTAGTTTTCACAAGTGATAAACAAAACAGAGGGTTTAATGATAGCAATTAATTATCAAAAAATCTAGTGGTTAACGGCATCAACAATTAAAAACAAATTGTATTGTTGCAAATGTTTGTTATTTACTAATGATCAATCCTCAATTTGGGGCAGGGCCGAGTTTAATAATTTTCCAAATTTGTCGCGAGGTTTAGAAAGGCATGAAAATTCTCAGGAGCATATTTTATCTTGCATTAAATTCGAATTGTTGCATAAACAAAATATTGTAAATTCTTGGAGTCTGCACATAAAAGAGAAATAGAAAATTTTAACTGAAAAAAGCCTGTGAAAATTGGGAAATATTAAAGAGACTAATTGTGCCGTTATATATTTATCTTCTCAAGAAAATTCTTTTCGAGGACATGACGAAAAACGCGATTCGTATAATAAAGGAAATTTCAAGGAGCTAATAGATTTTTTAAAAAAGTGATCCAAAATTAGAGAACTTTTTAAATAACGCCACTGTTTTTTCCGGGACGTCTAAATTAATTCAAAATGGCCTAATTATTAAAGGCAAAATTTAGAAGAGCTACATAATTGCCAATTTTTCTCACGCCAAATTGATGAAACGACGGACATTACTTGTAAATCTCACATTCCATAATTTTTAGATATGTAATGCACGGTGAAGTTGTTGAAAGTTTGTTGATTTTTTTGATGTGAATAGTGGAAGAAACGCGGACAGTTTAATTAAATTATTAATCGACGAATTTGGTAAATTTGATTTGAAAAATAAATTAGTTGCGCAAATCTATGACGGCGCTGCGGTTATGTCAGGACATCTTAATGGACTCCAAACTAAAATAAAAGATATTGCTCCTCAAGCTTACTTTACTCACTGTTACGCACACAAATTAAATTTGGTTTTGAGCAATGCCTGTAATGGAATTAAAGAAGTTAGAATATTTTTTTGAAATATTACTGGTTTTTTGTCATTTTTTTCAAAATCTAGCAAAAGATCTAATATTTTAAATAGAATAATGGAACATATAATTCCAAATTATGCTCCCACTCGTTGGAATTTTTCATCTAGAGTTGTTTTCACTGTTGACATACAGGAAAAAACTTATTGACGTTTTTAATTTTATTTCGGAAAGTGAAGACATTTTAAATGACGATCAGACTTTAAGAGCAGCTTACGGATTATAATCGTTGTTGTTGAATAAAAACTTCATATTTTTTCTAAAGGTTTTTAAAATGATTTTTGAGCAAACTGATGTTTTCCAAATTTTACAGAATAAATTAACTGATATAACATATTCTAAAAATAGACGTAATTCACTTATATCTAAATTAAAAGAATTTCACAATAACGAAATACATTTCAATACTTTATATAATGTTTTTTTAGAAAATATTGAAGAATTAGATGATGAGCCACAGTTAAAAAAAAAAAAGAAAGACAACATATAACTTTGACAGGACAGACATACATTACAAACAAATTTATACAGAAATTTTGGACACCATTATAGTTGAAATCGAAAGTAGATTTTCCGATTTAAATACTTTGCAATGTTTCGATTTAGTAAATCCTAATAATTTTATAAGGTTTTCTAAATTATTTCCTAACAGTCTAATGGACAAATTAATGGACCAGTATCCATTTTTTAACCGTATTTCGTTAAGAAATGAACTATGTGACCAGCAACTTTTAGCAAATTTAAAATTGCCTCAAGAAATGCTTACTTTTATATATAATAATAATTTAAAAAGCTGTCTCTCCAAACTGTACAAACTTTTATCTTTAGTGTCAACAATGCCGGTAACCTCAGCTTCTGTAGAACAATCGTTTTCAGAATTCAAACGCATAAAAACATTTACTAGAAACACAATAGCTCAAGATCGCCTGTCAAATGTATCGCTTATTTCAATAGAAAAACGTTTTTTTTTGTCAGAGTTGAAGAAAAATGATTTATTTTCATTTTATGAAGAAGTAATCAACCATTTAGTTTAGCTAGTTCTGAAAATCACAGGTTGCCACTGATTTATAAAAATATTTAGACTTTACACCAAAGATCATTATAGTTAGTTATTATTTTAGAAGAAATATTTATTTACGTTATTTATTTTTTAGAAAATATTTTTTATGTAACTTCTTTTTCAAAACTATTTTAATTTTTATTAAAAGTAATGATTTTACACTCTGGCAGTGACAATGAATACAATTTTTTGTTTGTAGATAAACACTTTTACTTATCAATTTTTTTCCAAAACTATTTTGATTTTTATTAGAAGTTATAATTTAATTATAAGTGGAATAGTAGGGCTACTCTTCCGATCAACCCACGACAAAAAAATTTAACGCGCCGTAGTACTACCTCAAGGGTGGTGGGGAAACGTGCAAGTTGTAATCATATTGAAATTTAGTTGCCTTTTAAATTTCGAGCCTCCTCTGTGGACAATATCACGAGCCGCCACTCTAAAGCGCTACCTTCTAGACAACTGTTTTTACTCTCTTCAGGAATATTACGACAAATAATCTTCACATATTTTAATAGTAAATAATTACATGATATTTTTTTATTAGGATATAAAACTGTTTTAAATAATTATTTTAATTGTATTCTCGTTTAGTGAGTGTAATTTATTTTTCTTATGTATTTTAATTATTGTACCGTAATTTAATTTTCAAACTGACGTTGTCAATATTTTTTATAGATCAGACAACAATAAAGTATAGTTATTATTATTATATTATTATAAAAAATCGTGAAATTCTTAAAACTTTAATTCCCGTGAGGAACCTGAAAATATTAAAATAGGTCAACCAGCTTCAGGGACTCTTTTTTTACTTGTCTAAAGGTACGTTTTGATGCCGGTGGCAGAATGATTTAAAAAAATAAGCTTTTTCGTTCCACCTTAATGTACATGGCTGGATCCTACAAGATGTGAAGTGATGGAGTAGGGTAACAGTTTTGTGTAATTTCCAACATTAATAACAGAATAGTAACAAAGCAGTAGCAGTTGAGGTATTAATTACTCTTAATAACAGTAACAGTTGAAATATATCTCTGTTTTGTTATCCTTGTACATCTCAGAAATATGGTAGTTGCTATATCACTTGCCTTAAAATAATTCATTTTACATTTTATTACCATGCCATGTTGCTATTAATAGAACCGCTATAGTGTCAAATTTATGATTTTTAGATGATAAAAATAAAATTTAATGTTTATGTTAAGTGAATAATCTTCTGTCTGATTTTTTACAATTTGCTATATGTTATTACAACATGGTCAAAAGAGCAGGGTTGATAAAAAACATGTTTTTTTTTAAACCAAAACATCCTGTTTTTTTGTTTTAAATCTGTTTACAACACCTTGCTAAAAAAAATATGTTTTAAACCGTTTAAAACCGTTGAGTAGAGACATGTAAAGAGGCACAACATATGCATATAAAGGCGTTCTATATTGCTCTCGCATTCATCTTAATTCCTGGCACCATAACTCATTCTTTTAGTAATTTTGATATTCTATGGTTTGAACAGGACAATACTGTTTTGCTTCCGAAACTAGTCTTTTGGAAGCCTAGTATTTGTAATATTAAATAAGATTTTAAACGTTTTGTTTCCATAGGTATTTAAATAATGTTTCGTAACTATTAACCCTTTTAACTGAAAAATAAAGATCTTGTTTTAATTACAAATAATTTCTTGTTTACCGAAAATAAAAAAACTATAAACAGGCAAATTGATAAAATTTTAATAAACCCAAAACCATTAAAAAAAAACGAGATAGCGTACATTTTGGAGAGAATATGAAATATCGCATTTTAAAATATGTATTTTTTTAAATAACATACCTAATTTAGTTAACTACATTAAAGAAAAATATTTTAAAAAACTTTTTGTCAGATTAAACAGGAAAAAGACATTTATGCTAAATTTATTATATTATAAAGATATCAAAAAAAAATATTTTTCTACGACCATGTAGAAAATCTGAATTTCTAATATGCAAAGCATTATAGAAAATGTGTGGAAAAAAAGTTACTTTCTGTAGTAGTGTCTAGTGTTATTTTCATTTGAGGTGAATATAAAGTAAAATAAATAAATGTTTACAACATAAAAAAAAACATGTTTTAAACTGTTTAAAACAACATTGCCTTAAATATTTTGTTTGAAACATAACCCTGCAAAAGAGCTGTGCAAACAATTTTGAAGCAAAATGTTACTTTAATCACCCATAAATAAATTGATATACATCCTAGGATTGAACAAACTTTTAGACTTAGTAAATTAAGTAATACAGCATATTTGGAGGAAATTTTTTTATAGATTTTCGGTATACACTTTCTGACTATGCTGATATCAAGAGAACCGAAAATATGACATTATTTTCTGTTTTTGTTTATAAGATTTTTATATTATATTATGATGTGCTGTCAAGGCATGTTTTTAGCTTTTATCTTTAAAGTGTTTTAAATCAATATTATTTTTCTTTACACCTTATTTCTCCAGAAAGCAATATATACGGAAAACAAAACTAATTATTTTTTTTCTCCTATGCGTCAAAAAATCTTTGAATCTGTTGAACCTAGATTCATGAAAACCATGATTATGTACTATATTTTTATATTTCATCGTTTGTTTAAACGGTTTGCAGCGTTTCAAAGCTCCAGCTACGGGGTACAGTGGAAAATCTCTGGCATCTATGTATTGTAGCTATAGTCAGGGCTGTTAAATGAGACAAACGTCCATGCATCACAAGAGTTTTATTGGGTACTTTATTTCTTTTTTCACATCAGAAATTACTGATTATGATTTTTTACCCACTGTAAATAAGAGAGATACTGACATTAAGTATAGAACTATTATATACAACATACATACTACATATAACATACATACTATGTATAACAATATAAAACATACGTATTATAAGCTGCACAAATGTAAAAAACTTTACAAAAAGAATACCAAAGATAACCTAACCTCATGCCCCGGCATGGTTAGAAGGCTAGAACATATTTAATTGTTAATATATTCAAATACATACCTAAGAACTGGCCAAAAAGCCCTCAGTGTTTAAAATTAATGTTTATAAGGCAAAAGGAATTGTGGCCTCTCTATTTTTTCGCACCCAGCTGACCGCTTGCCCGAAATCTGCGATCACGACTCATCTACACACTTGCGGCGTTCAAAGGCACTGTAAGATATGCAGCCAAACATACTCGGCCCCGAAATGAACTACAAGTTCAAAATTTTCAACTTATTATTGGATAAGATGTTTTATGGTGTAATGGAATTTTTACGATACATATTTTAATCTGTTTTTTAAAATTGCTGATCACTATTTTGTATTGTACTGTTTGTCTTTTATTTTATTGAGTGATTATTTAAATTTTTAGATTGTGTTTAGATTGTTCTTGGTCATATATTTTTATAAATGTTTATGTAAGAATTTGTATTATGCTAGGTTCTGTAAATTTTATTTAATTTCTTTCATTTTATTTTTGTGTATAAACTTTGACAAATCCTATACATTTGTGAAATGGTCAAAAGGACAATAAAGGTATTATTATTATTTGCGAAATCCAATGGCCATTTGCACCATAACTGTTTAACACTAACATTCGATCAAATACCATAGAAAACAATAATTACTAATAATAATAATAATAATTGGTCTTGGTATGCACAATCGGACCGGCAACCTCCACGCGGTGCACCCTGGACAGACAAAGGCAACTCTGCCTGACAGATGTTGGCCAGGGATACCAGGGCTAACCACCCTGGTATCCATATAACCTAAAAGGAAGGGGCCCCTCATGACCAACCCCAAACTGATGGGGGTCAAAGACAAGTAGCCTGCCCCCCTTAGAACACATTCCCCTAAACTTTTGTGGAAAATATATATATCTCTTTCTCAGACTCATCTGACAATCAATAAAGGCGTGTGTAGTATTCAATGTGAAAAATTTTCGACAAACAAGTAAAGGATTGCCATCTACTGTAAAGTAGTAATGATTGGTGTAAACTTTCCTAGAATTCTCTATATTCCTAGTTTGTCTTTTTATTGGTTGTTGTTTAACATGTGTAGCTACAAACTGACACTGGTCATCTACAGATTTTAAATTCCGAAACATATTATAGATTATATTCCTAGTATCTTTGTTCACGATATTGGAACACTTATGTTTTGGTAGTGCATCACAGGGTGCAGGCAACATGGGTCGACTTGGGTGAACAACATTTCTGAAGCCAACATACTCTTCTCCTTTAAGCCTTTTCTCTTTTTTCATGTTTTTTTCCCAGGCAGATATATTTTTCTTCTTTCTCTTCTTTACTGGTCCTAAAAAGACTTGTACTTTAACTATAAAATTACTTATTTTTCTTTAAGTAATGGCCACTGTTGGTTGCTCTTCTTGGTCTTCACTGCTATTTTCCTTTTCTTAGTCTTCACTGCCATTTTCCTCACTTTCACTAGGAATGTAGCATCAGCAACCGGATCATATAAACTATTATCAGAACCATCATGTTGGTGGCTACACCCTACATAGACCATAAATTTGTTGTTTTTCCTAAGTACTAATTATCATAAACTTAGTTTATCCATCTTTGAAATTAACTTAAATCATAAATTCTGAATATAATAATGCAAATCATTATTTTCTTTAGCACAAATAGTGTAGGTAAAAATGTCTGCTTACCATGTTGAGGATTAATGTCTTCCATTTTAAAACTTACCATCCTGTAATAGATGGACACAAAGCTTCATTATTCTTTGTGTACGATTCATTATGATTCTTTTAGTATCCAACAATCAATTTAAAGCAAAACACCCTTGTTATGAGCATAATATTATGGGCGCCACGAATGTAACACATAAACTAAACTATTTACATTGTCTCCAAAACCAAAATCGCGAATGTACCACATTCGTGCTTCTTGCTTTATAAATTTCGTAAAATTTTCACATACGCGATTTAATACTCCTTTACAGTAGGTAACCCAACACACATAGCACATTCGTGCGTTTGGCGTTGAATTATTTGATATAAAATTAGTATTTTTACACGGAGAAGTCAAAATCACCAAATTTGCACATTCGCGGTTTTGGCACGGGACCAACGACATTATGTGTGTACAGTCATTTAGTTATACATTTTAACATTGTGACGGTTATTATTTTACATAAATTACTGAGGAAAATATGTCAAAAACTAAACAGTACAACTTCAGAAGTTTACATGAGATTTTTTTTTTAACGAAAAATAACTGAAATTAAGAAATATACTGACTGTAAGATATAATTATTTTGCTTTATGAAATTAATTAAAACATGGTAGGCAGTAACCTGATTGTTTGTCACAATCATTGCAGTAACTTATAATTCGTTCTGCTTTTCTATCAGCTTCCTTGCTGGAGAAATCTTTCCGATATTTAGTATAACATCCAACACATATTTTACGTTTGTAACTAATATGATCCAAAGCTTGCAAGATTAGACGTGTCGGCGGTATTCATGCCTGCGTCAAGTGCCGTACAGATGTAATACAGGATTTGTTGTGTACGGCTCTTGACTCCGGAGTCAAGAAATATAATTTTATCATATTTGTAATTTATTAAAGATTTGCTACAAAAAGCTACTTATAACGTTGTTATAACACAAAAGGTAACAACATGGTAAATCCTGTAAACAACTAAAATAATATGAAATTAGCTCCTGCATAATTAATGACCTGTTACTTGACCCCAGGGGCTAGTACCATAGTTTAAAGGTTAACAAAAAACTTTTGACTTTATAAAACCCATAAAGAAATGTGGACTAATAAAGTCGGACGACCTTGTTGGCCAATTAATATTGCCTTGCAAGAAATGAGACATTATTTGTTTTTACTCAATATAAGAAAATTCCTTTTCGTAAGTAATGAAAAGAATATTTTTAATCTATCAAAGTTTCACAGAAAATCAAACAAAGCCACCTTAGGTATTTTTTCTTAAGTTCTGTTAGGCTTAAAATTAGATAACAAATTTAGTAATGGCCTTTTGCAATTTACGAAATGAGACTAATATGTCGAGAAACTGCATTATTCAACCAATAATTGGACGTCTTCCTTAAATCTATATTTTAGTTAAAATCTAGTAGTGAATATTTTCAAAATTGCCAGTACCTATTAAGTTAGGTTAGGTTAGGTTTTTTGTGAGTGGGTCCTTGTGGACCCTCCAGTGCGGCCATCAGCAGGCCTATTGTGGCTCACCCCTAATTATATTTCACCTAATAAGTTCAGTCTCTTAATGAAATTGATAACTTATTGGGTGAGAATGTGTCCAGATCCTCTGGCAACAGTTGCCCTTTGCCAAATATTGAGAATCGGATCTTCTCCACAGCAAGACATGCTTTCGAATGAACTAATCCTGGTAACTTATGCCAATACTGGAGAGTTTACCTTTCAACTCAGATTGAGATAGCCATTTTAGGAGTACTTGAAGAAATGCCAAGTATTGGTTCTGGTTCGATGATTCGTGATCCCGTTCCTTCTCTGGCCAAGGAGTCGGCTATTTCGTCATCTGACCGGGTATCCAGACCAGTGTTACTTTATTGTTTTTGCTCAAATGATTTAGAGCCATCTGACATCCATACCGTTTTGGAGTTACATCAGTAGGAGCCAAGAGCTTTTATAGTTCCTTGGCTATCTGAGGAAATTTTTACTGATCTGTGTGTAAGATACATATATTCTAGCCTTCGTGCACACAGTTCAATAGCATGAACCTCGGCTTGAAAAATAGTTGCATTAGTACAAGTCACCCTTGGTCTGTAGCTATACACTCCGAATCTTGTTCCCTCGGAAGTTTTGGAGCCATCTGTAAACCAGCAACTGTCTGCTCCTCAGTAGGTCAGCTTTATTCTAATCCCACTCATCTCTTTCCGGAGAAAGGATGTTGAAGATCGGCTCGTAGTTGGTCATGGTAAGCATAGTATCCGGGGGCATTCCCAGGATGCTGTGATTCTCTATGTCATCCAGCAACTTGGTTCCCCTTCATGATACTAGTCTGCGGCATATTAATGGCTGCTTGTTGAAGTCTGTAGGTTGCCTACCTGACCTCTCTCTTCAAATATATACGAAGTAGGGGGAGGATGATTACAATTGCAGCTGATGGTGTGGTGCTAATTGCCCACATTGCGGTCATGCATTCCGTCCGTTGTGAACTTTTTGGCCACCAAACAATGGATTTGTATGTTATCATTGGTCTGATGACTGTGACATAGATCCAGTAAATTTGTTGGGGACCCATGCCCAGAAGAAACAATTTCTCATTGACAAAGTAAAAGAGAGCAAAAGTATGAACAAAATAAAACAAAACCAGAAAACAGAGATATAAATAGACGTAAACAAACAAGGCAATAAAAAAAAACAATTTAAAATAAATAAATATCAAATTATATTACATTAAAACGTATCATTGTAGTACTCTTCTAAATTATAATAAGGTTTGACAATTAGCAAACTTAATTGCATTTCTGAATTGGCTATTTGAAACAATGTCTTTAATGTTGTTAGGAAGGTGATTATACATCTTATAACCATTGTAAATAATCGAGTCCTTGACTAGAGTGAATTTTGGAATTTGTAAAGCAAGATTTTTATTTTGTCGAGTGACATAAGATGATGAAGTATTATTTATTAAGACCACTTCTGTGTTTGTGAATTAAACATACTGTTTCCAGAAGGTAAATGGAAATTACTGTCAGAATTCCATGAGCCAAGAAAAGTGGTTTGCAAGAATCATGAATTCAAGCTCTACACAAGTATCGAACAGCACGCTTTACAAATATAATATGATATACCTAATGCGTATTATGCATTAGGTATTTACTGTATTCACCCCAGAAAGTAATACCGTATCTCAAATGTGATTCAATTAATGAAAAGTATGCAGTTTTTGCAGTCATGTAACCTAAATCATTAGATATGACTCTAATGGCATAGCTTCCAGATGTTAGCTTATTACATAGGTTAATGACATGTTCTTTAAACTTCAGGTTGCAATCGACATTTAGTCCTAGGAATTTTGTACATGGCTTACTTTCAAGTACATGTTTTCTGGTTTTTGTTTGCTTTATTTTGTTCTTATACTTTTGCTCTTTTTACTCAGTCAATGAGAAATTGTTTCTTCTTGACAATAAAGTATATTTTGATTTGATTTGATTATCTTGTTGCTCATGTAGTTTAAGCTGATTGTGATATCTAATACCTCGGTCCTATTTCTGGTGACAAAGGTTGATTCGGAGCCAGTGTTATTCACAGTTAGTCCTTGACCTAATAAATATTCAAAAATCGACTCACCTCTTTAGTTAATGGTCGTGCTTCCCCACTCTGCATGGTATGCATTTGCATCACATCCAACAACTAGGTGGATATTTGTTCCTTTTGCTATAGGCGATTAAATCCGACAATGCAGCTGGAGGAGGTTGATCTACAACTCAATCACCCGGGTAGTAGGCCAAGCAGATGATTATATCCATCTTGCTTCCTCCCTCCGAGGTCGATACCTGGACGGCAACGACGTCCTAGGTGCAGTAACCTGTAAATACAAAATAGTTAATGTTATTTCTGATCATGATACAGGCTCTGGGTCTCTCATCAGAGCCAACCTCTATTAGCTTGCCAGAAGTAGTTTTCAGGCCGCTTACTCGGCCTGTGTTACTTATCCCGGGTTCCTGGAGGAGAGCTATGTCGATTTGCTCTTCCTTAAATCTTTGCCGAGGACGTATGTAGCCGCCCTGGCTGTTTGTAGATTCGCCTGTAGACACCTAATATAAGATGTCATTGGGTAGTTGATTTAAGAAATAAAATTAGGGACAAGGGTATTTAGGTTGTGAAGGTGTTGAAAAATGGTTGGGTTAGGTTTTAGGTTTAAAAAGAAATTAAAGGGAGATGATCCTTTCTCCTCCCGAAAAGTGAATGTTTCTCATTCTTCCTGGAGGTGGTTTTATCTGGGTTAGGTGGTTTAGTTCCACTCTTCTTCAGATGGGGTTTATTCGGGAGAGATTTTCCTTTCCCAGATGTTTATCAAGGCTGTTCACTCCTCTTGGGAAGCGATTGTGGTTCACTTTTCCCTGGGAGCGTTCCTGCCACTGCTTTCTTATCAGAAGGGTGTTTACCTCCTCTGACTCTTGGGCGGAATAGGATTTGTGCAAATCTGCAGAAAGGTCTGAAGTTCAGCCCCTCCAGTGTAGTCATGGACGCTTCATCTACCGAGAACGTCCATGTTTGACCAGGGCTCGATTCCACCCAATGTAGTACGGTTCAATCCCAGGTGTTCAGACTGTGGTTCATTTTCCTCAGCCTGTTAAGCACTACCTCGGAAGACAGTTGGTTACCAGCATCATCTGGGATATATACCACACAGACATGAAATTTTGTACAGGTAATGAGAAGCCACCCAAGCCTGTGTGCAGCATAAGAATGTCACCTGAGGACCCTCATCTGGGATTGCCTATACAGCTTGCATTATTACCTTCTGTAGTGCTCTCATCTGTGTATTACTTAGTGTAGCCGTTGGGTAGTTGGAATGGATTATGCCCACTCTGACTCCTTCAACAGCTTTCCTAAAAAGTGATTTTACAGCTTCACCTTTTCAGGGATTTTTTGCCCTCTGGCATGGTGTGGTGACGTCGGAGCGCAGACGCTTACCAGTTACAGCTTACTGAGAGGAAGTTTGCTGCTCTCGCCCTGGCTGCTGTTCTATCGAAATTACTTGTCATGAAGGTCATATGGTACGCATAAAATGACTAATCGGGCGTGAAAAGTGGATGGTCTTGAGGTGGTCGTTACAAGGTCGTTGTCATCTACAATACAACCCTTAACATGACTTAAGGAATATAGTTATATAAAGGTCGTTAAAAAATAATATGACTATTATGACCTTGTAGAAAGATAGTTGTACAAAGGTCATTAAAAAACGTGATAAAACCTCAATAGGACTTTGAGACAAAATAGTACCTAAAATTAAAAGGAGTTGTAAAAGAGGTTATATTGATTTGCATACGATCTCCATATGACCCGTAAATGAAAATATGGAAAAATTGATAGCAGTAACAGAGGTTATATTAACATTGAAAACGATCTTGGCACGACCCATGAAAAGAAATATGGTGCTCCAAAAAGTGGTAGTCGTAACAGAGGTTCAATACGACCTCGGTACGATTCATGAATCATTAATAAAAATTGACCAATTTTTTGCTGTCAATGTTAGTCTATGAATAAAAGTATGAGAATGAGCATATCTTACAAAGTTTAAAAATGAGTTCATCCACACTTTTTTTTTCAAACCCCCTAAGCTCAACCAACCAGTGTATGTAATTAAAATTATAGCCGATGTTTTGTAAAGGCCGGAAACCCAGTTTTTTTGATATATGCCTGCGTGTGGTCAAAATTTAAGAATTTTGCTTCATTGCGTTAACCCTCCCTCACTTAATCTTCTCCTGTATATGGGCCTCAGAGCATCTCTGGTTGCAAAATACCCTAGAATCGGCTTTGATCGCGCATAACCTCAATACACAATATAATTTGCACCAAATTTGTACCAAATTTCATTTTTCTTGCATGTATTATAATCAAGTAGCATGACTATTAAATGATATCAAGTGTGTTTATCTGCTTTTTTTTAATTTTTTTTGCAACAAAACATGCGCGAGTCACCCATGCGATTTAAAAATAAGACTCAAAGGTAGTTTAAAGCATGCAAAATGACAATATAGTCATATAAAATGACAGTTAAGTCACGTGAACGGTGTGAATATGCCATTGGGCAGTCGGTCATATTACTTCTTTATGAATAAGACTATGATCATTTCAAAAATATAAAATGACTAGAGTAATTTAAAAACAGTCTACAATAATGAAGTTGTCTAGTGAGTTAGTAGTTAGTTCTCTTATTAGTTCTCTTTAATTATTGTTTAAATAAATATTACATGGAACATAAAGGCCTAAATTAGTTTACATTTATACATTCAATATGGCTACGACTTTATATGACTCCGTGATAGTTTCACATATAAATTTATAACTATTAGGTCGTAAGCAATTGCGGCCATATTTTTTTGTTGGAAATTTATCGTCCATGTTTAACAAACAAAAAATATTAAAACTTTAAATTTAATTTGTGGATATATATAAATATTTCTATTACATAAACATATTTCTTCGATATTATCAATTATGCTTTACAAATATGTATACATTCTAACCATTTGAAAGCATTATTTAAAATACATTTGTTTTTTATGATTTCTTAAATATTCTTTGATTTCCATTATTTGGAAGGCGAGTTGTTTTCAGGGTATCTTTGCCACTTTTACAGTAAAAAAAAATTCCCAGTAGTTTTGGCATCATAACATAGCTAGAAATCGATTTAAACATTTAACATTTTCGTATAATACCACGTAGGTACTTAGTTTCATACTTAATACAGTTTGATTATTGATGTCTTATTTATCCCTACTGTAGACGAATGAATACAAGACATACATATAGGTAAAATGTATACAATACGTAATTCATTACGTTCTTTTGTTTGAACAAAAACAGATCATAGGTCATATAAAAGTCATATCAACGATTGTTACGACCTTATAATGATTTTATAACAACCTCTATGTGACAATATCACAATCAGTTCTTAGGACGCGACCTAATAGTTCTATAAAGGTCATATTCAATTAAGTTACATGAAAGTCTCAACCGTTTAAATTTGGTCGTAAAAGGGTTGTGACAAGGTCGTCCCGTCTAAATGCAAGTCGTGTTTTAGGTCGTGACGACGTCGTTACGTTTCTTATAAGACTGATAATCTTACTTGGGTCTGGTACTGTCCATACGCATAATTGACATTTGCTTGCCTCAAATAGAACAAAGAGATTTGTCTTGTTGTGATAAATATGTCACTGGTATTAGACAGTATTAAGATTCACTTAGTGGGCAAAACAATGATACAAAATTTATCGACAACGTGTTGTGGGTATAAATTTCAACTATTGGCCGAATTCGGCAATTACGTTCAACATAATGTGCCTTACAATCCGACCTAAATCGTTTTAGTAAATGGTGCAAATATAATCCTCTTTCCTTAAATGTTAATAAATGTACTATTATTAACTTCACAAGATCTGATAACCCCACACTAAACACCTATAAAGTCGACGACACGATCCTCGAAAATACCTCCTCAATTAATGATCTGGGTATTATCTTTGACACTCATTTAACCTTTAATGAATACATTGACTCCATCGATGAAGCCAAGCACTTCTTAAATTGGTAAACGGAATGACCTCTTGTCCTCATCTGGAAGGTATAAGCTTTTTAGTTCCTGCCCGATGGACACAGCATACCTCACTCTTCCATATGTAAAAAGACATGGGACAAATTATAAACAAAATGCATTCGTTGATCGCCCATGCCAGAATTATAACAAATTTTTTCCTAATTTTGATATTTTCGATATTGAAGTGTCGACCCTTAAAAGAAGAGAATTTTTCTTGTATATGTTTAAATTTTTAATTTTTTTTTTTTATGTAGTGCAAAATCTATTTAGTCGAATATTACTGATATTATTTTATTATCTTCTACCTTCTCTTACCTAAGTGTACAAAGTGTAGTATTAATTAGATTAAGTAATTTAATGTACAGTTTATGATTTTATTTTCTGTAGTGTACTTATTGAATAAATAAATAAATAAATAATGTATTTGTATGTTAAAGTTACCGAAATAAATAATTATGATCTATCATCTATCATCCAAACTCATTACAATACATTTCTCAATGGATGATAACTAATATACCTATTATTTGTAGGGTGCACGACATACTTACTCTGAGGCCGTTGGTAAAAATGTAGCCAATCCAACAGCTATGTTATTATGTGCATCTAAGTTATTGAGGCACGAAATCTTCCAGTATATGGAGAAATGATCAGAAATGCAGTTGATAAAGTACTTCAAGATGGTAAGATCAGGACAAAAGATGTTGGAGGACAATCCAGTACACAAGAGTTCACCTATGCTGTTATTCATAATTTACAGCTGCCCTAGACTGTGAAATGGATTGTATAATGTAGTGATATTTTTATTTATTTAAATTAATTTTTATTTATTTATTTAAGTCAACAAAGAATAAAGTATAATACTTGTTTTTGTCTTGTGGTACTATTAGTATTTATATGCTCTTGGGCATAGTAGATGTTATAAAAGTATTATTTTATGATATTATGATTCGTACTAATTCAATTTTTTTTCTCTGGAATTATACAATAATTTTAAAATTTCGTTTTCGCATTGTATATAATTTTCAAGCAAGATTTTTGAAATATTTGACGATTTATGCATTTTTAATGTTTTCAGACATTGTTTTATAAAATATATTATTTAAAGATTTAAAGTGGTTTTGTGTATTTGTTGAAGTTATTATGTAAATGGAACATAACCAAGTAGTGGAAATGACTAACTTTTGAAATGACTCTGTTAGTGGTATGAGAGTAAACTATATTTTGCTCCGCTCTCTTGTTCGATTAACAAAATATAATGCATATAATTGCAAAGGGACTTGCTGAGTTTTAAGTCAATATGTCCAAGTTAAATCCATTAAATGAAATGTAGGTAATAAACCATGATGTTTTGCATTCACGCTAAGTGTGGAAATTAAAACGACTACTTGCTTTATGTAAAATGTTGATTGCTACTTGGATAAAAAAGACGCGCTCTTTAGAAAACTTTTAAAAAAATTGTTCAAAAATGATGTATACAATCGAAAATGCAAAATTGTTGATGAAAAACATTTTTTGTTGTATGTATTATAAAATCATAATCTATTTATAAAACATATTCGCAAATGACCATATTTAATTAAAAAAAAAAAAAATGGTTTTCAGAATTACGTTTTTATTTGTCAACATGTCATCATTCAATAACAGAAAAATGGCGAATTTGGTTTGAGTAACTTTTTAATGGTATATATGTCAAAGTATTTGTCACTTAATAGGGGTGACAAAAACCAAAATTATTTCCCTTCAAAGTTAGATTTACTACCATAAAGTAGCAGATGCGACTAACATAGTTGCTGTTACTTGAAAAAATGGTGACGGAAACTACAACAATTATGGAGTTATGTTTACTAAAAATTAACAAATGCGACGAACGACGTCATGTTCTCGGTAGCTTTAAACTGGCATCTACTATGCTGTTATGAAAAAGCAACTGTAAAGTTCTCACGTACTTTATGACCCCAACTTTTAAGTTGGTAGAGCTGGCTGATTTAATTTAGGCACATACCTAAAGAGATATACCGTGCAAGAGAGACAGGTGCAATATTGGCGCCATTTTGGTGCACTGCGCGCGCTTATGAAGTTAAAAGTATAAAATAGCACAACACAATGTACACATGTTTGTAACATTGGTTACCCACATTCCAGGATGAGGTATAAAGCAACTACAAAATAATAATTTGTGTTATATTCATAAGTTGTGGCTAAAGTAAAATGAGTGATCATCAGCTCTTGCTTTATTTAATCTAAAATAATGAATTTTGCACTATATTCAATGCTTGTCATCCATATTTTCCATGACTTCTATGTAAATTAACATTGTTTAATCGATAAAATTCAGTTGTAATTAAGCATAACGTCAATTTGCAAACCTTGGAAGGAAACATTTTTAGCAACAATTCTCTTATTTTCAACTTGGCTCATTTTTTGCCATGTTATGGCTTGTAACATAGATAACAGCAGACAATGAATAATGTATCCTTTTGTATCAAACGTTTAGAATGTACGTTTTTGTTTACTATTTTAAATTAAGAAAACTATTAATGATAGGGTAAATTAAAAAAACTTTTGGAATTATTCCCTTTATTAACAGGCATACAAAACATTTAAATTTTAAATGCATATATTTATTACAGATATGACTGAAAACAATTTACTTTAAATAATGAAAATAACCCTCGACACTGTTTTCTATTTTTCTGATGAGGACTATGCATAAATGCGCCGGCGCGACTCCCGTGAGGCGTCACAGGCCACGGGAGGACTGACCGACATTGGGAAACCGAAAAAAAAAAAAAAAAAGAAAAGGTGCTAAGGACCGGCAACTTCCACGTTGGTGCACCCTGGACAGGCAAAGGCAACTCTGCCTGACAAATGCCGGCCGGGAGTATCGGGTCTAACCACCCTGGTACTCTTACTGCTATGGGTTACATATAACCTTAGAAGGGCCCCTCACATTCGACCTCAGTCGGATGGAGGTCAAGAACAGATGGGAGGGGCCTTACCGGACGGTCCTAACGATGACGACAATGCTATTGCACATGGACGCTTTAAGTGGCCGAGGGAACTTCGGGATGACTTGCTGACCTGCCGCGAGAGTAGCGAACCTGAGCGAAGGGGATACATGACGCGAATGCATGCACTTTGGTGCAAAATGCATCCAGAGCATCGCGCCTTCTCTCAACAATACCTGAGAGATCAAGTATCCTTCTTACGCAGGATAGGTTATGTAAGGACACCCCGTCAACCGGAAGAACTACCAGCCGCAGTCCCACCGCGGCAATTATCAGCTGATGGGGAACATCCTCTAGAGTTCACCGACGTAGACTTAAGGACGAGGGTTAGCCTTAACACCAGGGCTAACCTAAAGCCACAAGACCTGGCTAGAATGAACGTGGTCAGCGATGAGGAAATTCCGGAAGATGCAGACATCTGGCAAATCAACTGTGCCGTGTACAACGCCGCGAAGCAACTCGGCCCCCGTGAGAGGTCAACCAATCACGGGGTCGAGAAAGCCAAGCGGCGTGTACAAAAAATCGAGGGCAAAATACAGTCGGCCAGACAACACGATTCTCGGATCCAGAGTGTGGTGGAATATAAGACAACTGGGAGAGTTTTTACTCCCAGAATCCGGTGCATAGCAGCCGGATTAAGACGTCAACACCATACTCTCAATCTGACAGTGATGCTTACCATCAAGCAGCACTGTCTAGATAGGATCCGAGCGCTCATGGCGATAAAGAAAACATTGAAGAGGCGGGTGAGGAGTATGAAACACAACAATTTGTTCCGTATGAATCTTTCCCGCCTCTTTCAAGAGCCACAGCGTGCTGTCGAGAATCCGCCGACTGTAGAAGATGTCGAAACCTTCTGGAAGGGAATCTACGAAACGACGCGTCCATTCAATAGCGACACTCCATCAATTGCACACTTCGAGGCTCTGTGTCACAGACATCTTGAAGAGCCAGAAGAAGTGTGTCCGGCAATCAGTACGGAGGAAGTCCAACAAGCACTTGTTGGTACCAAGAACTTCGCTGCCTCGGGCCCAGACGGCATTAACAACTGGTGGTGGAAGAAATTTCCTTCCACTCACCGCCGTCTGGCGCGAGTTTTCAACTCATGGTTGAACGAGGGGCAGCAGATTCCGTACTGGTTTGTCGAGGAACGTACTGTGCTTATCCCCAAAAAGGGGATCTTTCCGACCCGAGGAATTATAGGCCGATCACTTGCCTTAACTCCTGCTACAAGATATTTACACGTATCTTGTATGCTAGGACACTGAGGTCTGTTGATCCGGTCTTCCAGCAGATACACGAACAGCGTGGTGCCAAGAAGGGCATGGCAGGTTGCAAGGACAGCCTGCTGATAGACCGCTGTATTACTCAGGATTCTGTGCAATACAAGCGGAATCTATCGATGGCCTGGATTGATTACCGCAAGGCATTTGATACAACATCACATGAGCTGTTGTTGTACTTGCTCGAATGTCTTGCGGTACCAGCACCACTAGTGAGATGCATAGAACAACTGCTGCCGCTCTGGAAGACCCGCTTCACCATAACGTTAGGTGCACAGCGGGTCACGACAGAGCAGGTGGCATTTAGGAGAGGAGTTTCCAGGGTGACTCCCTGAGTCCTCTCCTCTTCTGCATCTCACTGCTGCCGTTGTCTGTTGGGCTCCGCCAAACCCGCGGATATCAATGTGGGCCACCCAGCGACCGGAGGCATAAGGTCACCCATCTATTTTATATGGATGACCTTAAACTTTATGCCTCCGGAGAGCGCGAACTACAAAACACTCTTAGGGTGGTCGAAGAATATACGCGGGCAATTGGTATGGAGTTCGGGTTGAATAAATGTGCAGTCGTCCACCTCAAAAGAGGACGATGCGGGGAATTCTCTGAAGATGCGCAGCTCGCAGACGGAAGCATCCTAAGACATCTGGATGCCGGAGAGACGTATACATATCTGGGTGTGCAACAAAGGCACATCCAGGATGTATCACAAATAAAAGATTCTCTCCGCGGCTAGTACAGACACCGCCTCCGAAAGATTTGGTCTTCCGAACTTTCGGGGAAGAACAAGGTATCTGCAACTAATATGCTTGCCGTTCCGGTTCTGCTCTACTCCTTCGGAGTAGTAAAGTGGACAGTAGAGGAGCTGCGCCAATTAGATAGGGATACCCGCAAGATGATGAATATTCACAGAAGTATTCATCCTAGATCGTCCGTCCTCATGTGTACCTCCCACGTCAACGGGGAGGGCCGAGGAGTCTTGAGCCTGGAGTGTACGCATGGCAGAGTAGTACTGAGTATGGCATGTAACATACTCAGGAGCTCAGATCCCCTCTTGCGGTTCGTAAAACATCACGAAACTGTAGGAGTGGGAGCAGGATTGTTCAAGGCAGCAAAAAGAGCCGCAGATGAACTCGGTCTCGCATTTGACATCAGGCGAGGAGGCCGGCGAGGTGCTGATGTAGAGTTAGTCACCGAATTTCAGCCAAATCGTCTGAAAGCCCGAATCAGAGCTGCCGAACAGGAAAATCTGTTTCGGCAGCACGTCGATAAACCCCAGCATGGTGTCTTCTATAAGAACATAGAAACACTGGGTTTATCGACCAGGCTGACCTTCGCCTTTCTAAGGTCAGCAGGGCTTAAGTCGGAGACTGAGGGATTCATTATGGCCTGTCAAGATGGTGTTATCAACACCTTGGTCTACCGTAGCCGCGTGTGGCGTGTAGAGGTTTCTGATATCAACTGCAGGACCTGCCATCAGGCGCCGGAATCGCTCATGCACTTACTATCTGCATGCCCTATATATGCGATTTCGGCCTACATCCACCGGCATAACGCGGCGTTACGAGTGCTATACTACCATCTAAGGCACTCGTACGGAGTAGATCAGACACCAGTGCTGCCTTACGTCCCCGGAGATATCGAGTCCGTTGTTGAGAACGAGAAATGCCGGATTTACTGGAACTACTCGTTCCCGACTGTCAGGCTAATCCAAGCCAACAAGCCTGACATAGTCCTTCTCGACCATCAACTCAAGGTGATGTAGTCATCGAGTTCTCGGCACCTGCGGAGGAAAACATCACCTTCAAGGAGGAGGAGAAACGGACCAAATATCGCGATCTCCGGTACGAGCTGTGCTGTACCCAGGCTACTCGGTAAAAATGGTCGTCCTTATAATCGGTGTACTCGGAGGGATAAAGCCTACGCTGCTCTCGGAACTGAAGATCATATCGGCCTGCCAAAAATCAGCCGAGTGGCTGGCAGGCCAAATGCAGAAGGCGGTCATTCTGGGTTCTCTCCGTCTGCTTAGGGCACACGATTCTGGTATCTACAGTCACTAACCCTGCGGGATGTGGGGAGTGGCTGTAGTTGATGCGCCGGCGCGACTCCCGTGAGACGTCGGAGGCCACGGGAGGACTGACCGGCATCGGGAAACCGAAAAAAAAAATAATAAGAGGACGGTAGATGAGCTGCGACAATTAGACAGAGATACGTTTTTGGATGGGCTTATGTCGTTTTGATTTTTGTACAGTGCAATAAAGAATTGTAATATTGCTGTACCGGGATCAAAAGGTAATGGTAGGATATAATAGTTTCTTTTCTTTACAGTTTTACTAGATAGAACATTAATTTTATTGTTGGTAAAATCGGGATTTTCCTCGAAAATATCATCTATGATTTTATAATGGAAGTCCTGCAAGTTGTCCTGTTGAAAGAACGTAATGATATTTTTGTGCTCTTTATCTAGTAATTCATTATTTGAGAACCTAATTTTCGAATAATCGATTAGTGATGTTTGATATAATTTCTCAAAGGTATCGAACTCTTGGGTTATTTGTTCTGGCGATATGTCGTCATCAGAGCTAGTTTCTACGTTAGGGTCGTCGTCAGTGTTTTGAACATTATTATGAAATGTCACGCATTCTTGGATATTATTAACTTTTATGCGCGATAAAGCGTCCGCGTTTTTGTTGATTTTTCCTGGCTTATATATGATCTCGTAATCATACTCCTCAAGCTTGAGCCGCCAGCGTGCGAGTCTGCTTCCGGGATCTTTAATGGAAAAAAGCAAAGTCAAAGGTCGGTGGTCCGTTATAAGCTTAAATTTTCTACCGAAAAGTATTGTCTGTAATGTTTAACAACCCATACAACAGCTAACAGTTCTCTTTCTATAGTGGAGTACTTTGTCTCCGAGTTACATAAGATTCGCGATGCATAGGCAATCGGAAGATCTTTTCCTATGGGGCCTTACGAGAGCACGGCTCCTATGGCATAAGCGCTTGCATCCGTTGTTAGAAGAAAGGTTTCGTTGAAGTTAGGGTATATTAAAATAGGTGTAGAAGTTAAAGCTGCTTTTAAGCTGTTCAAATGATTTTTTTACAATCGGAATTAATATTAAATAAAATATCTTTTTTGAAGCAGAGTAGTAAGTGGTTTAGAAATTTTCGCGAAGTTAGAAATGAAGCGCCTGTAATATCCGGCTAGTCCTAGAAAAGATTTAATTTCTTTTTGTGTTTTTGAATATATTACAATATCATCCATGTAGACGAGGCAACGCTCGTTTTGGATGCCCAAGAGGATGTTATCCATTACGCGCTGAAAGGTTGAAGGTGCGTTTTTTTAGGCCGAATGGCATACGAACGAACTCGTAATGGCCATTCTCTACCGAGAACGCCGTTTTTTGGATGTCTTTTTGATCTATTTCTATCTGGTGGAATCCCGACGCCAGGTCTAACGTGGTGAAGTATTCACATTTACCGAGTTGGTCGAGAAGGTCCGAAATATTCGGCAGAGGTTATCGTTGATGGTTAACTCGTTCAGTTTTCTGTAATCGATGACTACTCTCCACTTTTGTTTGCCTAAGGCGTCAAGCTTTTTTGGCACTACCCACACTGGGGAGGACCAAGGTGAGATAGAGTGTTGGATTATGCCCTGGTCGAGCATTTTTGAAATTTGGGTTTTTACCTCCTCTTTATGGACTTGAGGATACCGATATGATTTAGTGAAGGTGGGTTTGGCATCGTTGATATCTATAGCGTGTTTTATTTCGTTGGTGAAAGTTAGAGTCACCCTCCAGATAAAATATGTCGGAGAATTTAAGACATAAATCTGTGATGGATTCTCTTTCTTCGTCATTGAAATGTTTTAATCGTAATTGATTTTGAATTTTTTCGTGCTCTCTATCCGAAATGTTATTTTGAAAGTCCGACTTACCGTTGATAGTGTTTAAATTAAAGGTTGATTCAAAATTTGTGATGGGTTCCAATTTAAGGTCAGAAAATTTGATTGTTTTCGGGATGTCGTTAGTATTGATTATAGACCTCTTTCATTAATTTTAACTACAGCATTAGGGAGTCTAGCTTTTTCTTTATCCTGAGCTAGCAGTATAGCATCAGTGTTGGTTAAATTGCATTTTAATTTAAAAATTTGTTCCATGCGTGGCTGAATAGAAATTTTATTAATAACAACTATCGCTACAGTTTGTATTAACTGAAGTTTCATTTAAGTCATCGCCTGCTTTAAATAGAGGTACTGTTTTATAATTGGTAATAAGCTTTTTATTTTTTAAGTCTATTATACACCTGTAATGTTCCAAAAAATCCAAACCAAGTAATCCGTCAAATTCTATATCAAGATTATAAATGTATACTTTATGGGTCGCCTGGTTTAAACGGAATAAGTTTGGATTCATTTATAAAAATTTTTTCATTAGTTATACCCTGAATAATGACATTTTCAGAAGTTTTATTTGAATATTTCTCCACAGTTTTTTCTTTAAAGATCAAAATTCCTGCACCAGTATCGATCAGAATTTTGTGTTTATTATATCCTTGATATACTACAGATTTCTGGATTTAACAGTAAACAATGGATTTAGATGAAAGTTTGTTCGGGGAAGTTCAGATTGGGGTTGAACTCGTCTAAGTTCATCGATTGGATCTGAGATTCTAGATCTGAAATCGGATTGAAAGTTTGTTGGGGCGTCATAGAAAATGCGGGGTTCTCCTGCGTGAAATAATCGAGGTGTTGGTTCTGAAAATTCGGGGGATCGCTCGAAGTCTGGGGGACCTATCTGAAAATCCTGAATATTACCAGAGTATTGGTACTGTTCTGAAAAATCTTCCTGTGTATTAAATGGAAAATCCTGTAATTCTTCTCTCGTTGGTTCTTGATACTCTTCATTAAAATACGAGTAATTTGGTGTTTGATAATTAAAATGATGTGTCCTTGGTTGGTTTGAATTACGATTGAAACTCGGGTTTGGCTGAATTACAGATGGTCGAGATTGGTATTGATTAGGCCTGTTAAAGAATTGATTTGGTTTCTGATTTTGATTTGAGAAGTTTTGTTGTGGAAATGGCCTTTGCTGTTGCTGCTGTGGGTGTGGAGTAGCATATTGCCTTTGAACATTCTGATATGAATTCTGTTGAGGAAAATTAGGAAAATTGGGGGATTGCGAAAATTGTTGACGAGCGCGACATTCATTTATGAGATGTCCGTTGCGCTTACAATATATGTAAATTTTCTGAAAACCGTTTGATACACTGGGCTTTTTAACTGGTATTTGAACATTGCGAGAGGGATTAGATTTGTAAAATTTCTGATTTTCGAAGTAAGACAATTGAAGTTCTCGTTTGATGCGTGCACATGCCTCGAGCATGTTTGCAGAGTTTCCTGCCCTTATAATCTGTCCTAAACAAGGTTCCAGTCCCGCGAGAAGTGTATTTAAAGTCATTGTCTCGATAAGTTGAGACAGCGTCTTTTTGGTCAAGTGTTAGATTGGCTTTTTGTATAGCAGCATGCATTTTAGCATTATGCGTCTGTAAACGGGAAAAGAAAATTAATGCAGATTCATTGGGCAACTGTTTAATTCGCTGCAAATCTTGAATGAGAGAAGTTAAGTCACGTGAATCTTCAAAATGGATTGATAAAAGGTGTTTAATTTCGGGCCATGTTGCTGGGTTTCGCGAGTTTATTAATTGAGCTGCTCGCCCACGGAGCTTATTTTTAATGTGTAATGTTAATAATGTTCGTTGGTCATTGACGGCCAAGTGATACGCATGATCGCAAGCGTTGAAAAATGTATTTACAAAGATCTGGTCACCTTCAAATTCAGGGACAATAGAAACAATCTCTGACAGTTTGTAGGGTTCTATATTTGCCTGTCCTTCTGCCATTTTGATTATTTATTATTTAATTGGGATTATTGGATAATTGAACTTTAGTTCGCGTTAAAATTAAGGAAATAATGACCACAAAAAATAAAATATAACAGTAAAATGATTCAATGTAAAAATGCACTTACCAAAATATTATCATTGGGATGTGGGATGAGTTGTACGTTTCTTTTGCTGGTTTTGTTGATTGTTGTTGGAATTGCTTGTTGTTTGAGTTGCTTGTTGTTTGAGTTGGTTTCTGCTTGAATTGTTGAGTGCTTATGTTATTTCTTTCTTGAAATAGTTGTTTACTTGATTGTGTGAAGTCGTTGGTTCGTTTGACCGTTCAAAGGATGATGATCCACCACTACCAGTTAGGCTCTTGGTTCCGTGTTCAAGTAGTGTTTTTTTCGGATCCTACCTACTGCGCCAATTTGTTATATTGGAGATTCACGAATTCGCTTTTTAAAAACAAATTTTATTTATTAAATACAATAATGATTATTTTATGTTTGATAACACATTGTATACTTAAAACTTAGGTTAACATAAAGAGACTGTAAGTGGTAGAGAATATGTTGTTAACTGAGTTGCGAGTGGCTTGCCAGTCGTATTTATAATAAATGGTTTGCTAAATCAGCACGTATGATATTTCATGGTAGTTGCAAATTTAAACGTGACTGATAAAATAGATGATATTAAATTGCAATGGAAATAATTTTAACTTTATCAACAATGGTGTTAAATTACTGTCTGTGAATGATACTGACTTTAACTAATATACAATAATTATAATTTTGATATTACATATATATGTATATATATATATATATATATATATATATATATATATATATATATATATATATATATATATATTAAATTCGTTTTCCGGGTATACTCCCGCGTAGGTGATAGGCCCCCAGAGGGGACCGTGGTTGTCTGAACACGTGTTCAGACAACCACGGTCCCTCTCGGGGCTTATCACCTACGCGGGAGTATACCCGGAAAACGAATTTAACATTCACCACCCGCGAAAACCTGAAAAACAACATATATATATATATATATATATATATATATATATATATATATATATATATATATATATATATATATATATATATATATATATATATATATATATATATATATATATATATATATAGTTTGAAAGAAAGTTGTTTCTCTTTTTGACTTCTTGAACCTTATTTATATTTTTTATAGCAATTATGTTCTTGCGATTTTGGATCTTTAATAATAGATTTGAAAAAAAAATCTAAATTGTTTATTTATTCATAAACACATTTCACAAACGTTTCGGTGGCTGTTTTCCACCTTTTTCAATGTAAAGACTTAAAAGAAAAAGTAATCCGATGTGGCACTTTATAGTTTAACAATATTGCTACTTAATAATTTGTGTGTATAGCGAGCACATCATTTTTTACTGTTTTACACTAACCGATGATGTTTTTGTGTTTACAACTACTACACTTACAACTAGTTGTATTATGTATATATATATATATATATATATATATATATATATATATATATATATATATATATATATATATATATATATATATATATATGTTGTATAATATTTCAGACACCGTATATTAACTTAGAATATATTCTAGACTATCCCAGGATATCATATTTCTCTACGTGACTGATAACAAATTCCTGCTTATTTTATTGCTAATTGCTTAATTCGCATTTCCTTTGTTATAAGCTTGGGAATCATTGTTTATGCTGACCAAGTACAGCCTTCCAAGCTTATAAATTAAATTATTATCATTTGTTAACTCAGTTCTTATACTCACTTTCGACATGTTACATTAAATTATATTCAATTCAATTAATTGTATTTTTACCAAGACTCAACGTTGAGTCCATGTTAATTAAATAAATGTTTTTTAAAAACAACTTTACGGAAACCGCAATCTAACAATTGGCGCAGTCGGTAGGATCTGATAACATTGCAGTTCGGGAGCCTAACTAGTCGTGTAACCCTCCAAGAGAACAAGGAGTCCATCTTCGAAAAGGTGCCTAACTAGTGGACAGGACCTACTAGAACAAGGAGAACTTCTTAGCTGTAGTGGTGGATCCCAATTCTTCAACAGAAAAGAACCTACTCCATGAAGCAAACTATAGAGTAAGAAATATTATAAGAATCATCTCGTACTATCATTTTAATTTTTTTATCAAGCAACAAACAATTTTTATTATTATTTTATTTCACTTTTAATTTTTTATTTTTATTTGGCGCTGACATTTCTAACTGTATCCACTCGCTACATATACGTGTGTAGGTGTGAGCAAGAAGTACAGTTCGATCTAAAGACCAAATTCGTTATATTTCACCTATTAGTTGGCTGATATTTCTAACTGTATCCACTCGCTACATATACGTGTGTAGAGGTGAGCAAGAAGTACAGTTCGACTTAGAGACCAAACTAATTTTTATGTAAGTGCATAATTATTTCTATTATCCATTATTATTATTATTATCCCATTTACAATTATTCTACAAATAATAAAAACCGCATTACAAAGTTAATGCACCACTAAAATAAATAAACTTTAATAAGTGCATAATTTTAATTAAGAAATACTTTTAATATTTTTCCTTGATCACCTAAATTGATCAAATCATTTTTTTTTTAATAATTTCTAAATACTAAGCAACAAAATGCCAGACGCAGTAACAGAACAAGTTGAACCTTACAAACTATCTGAAATTTTTTCAATAATACCGGAGTTCGATGGCAACTCCATCGCTCTACAAACCTTTCTTAATTCATGTATATACGCCCACTCTATGGCTGTTAGAGATCAAAAGTTATTGTTAACCATACATATTAAAAATAAATTGCGTGGCAAAGCTTCTGAAATCGTAAACTCTCGTAACCCAGCTACATGGGCAGAAATAAAATTCTTATTAGAGTCTCATTTTGGCGACTCGAGAGATCTGACATCTCTCATTCAAGATTTACAACGGATTCATCAAATACATAACGAATCTGCATTAACATTTATAGCACGGTTACAAACGCATAATGCGAAAATGCATGCTGCAATTCAAAAACAACATTTTACTGCGGAGCAAAAACAAGCTCAAAGCGAACTAATTGAAACAATGACGCTAACTACTCTACTTACAGGTTTAGAACCAACACTAGGCAAAATTATTCGTGCCGGAAATCCTAAAAATATGCTAGACGCTATAAATCGTATTAAAAGAGAATTACAGCTATCGTATTTTGAAACTCAAAAATTCCCAAAAAATAACGTTGCCAAAAATCCAATTCAAAATCAAGTAAGAAGGCCAAATATTAATTTTCAAAAATTTTGTTCATTTTGCAAAAGAAATGGGCATACTATAAACGAATGCCGAACAAAACAACAACAACAACCTTCAACTTCTCAAAATTTCAATAGGCCAAATTTCCAAGGAAATTCAAACTATCAAAATTTTGCACAATCAAATAATTATCAAAGAACATTTCCACAAAACCAATATCCAAATCAATTTCAAAATCAACAACCGAGCTCTTCTCAACAGAATAGGACTTCAGCCATAAGACCGAATCCTAATTATAATCCACAAAGACAATCTGTAATACAGCACAACCCCAATTTTAATCGCTTCAATAATCAACCAAAAATCCATCATTTAAATTGCGCAACTTACGATAACCAGTACACTGATCAATACGAAAATTATTCCTTTGATAATCAAGTACCAAATGAAACTTGTAATTTTAATAATTTTCAACCTGAACAAAATGAGGAGAATTATACTGCTAATTCTCATTATACTAATTATGGGAATTATACTGCTAATTCTCAGGATACTTACTATGAGGATTATACTGCTAATCCTCAGGATTTTTACCAAGGCTTAGATCATCCAACGAATCCTCCCAACCAAGATTCATCAGACCCAGTTGCGGATTTACAAACACAAATACAAACCATGAACTTACAAGACGACTTGAACCCGTACTTAAACTTCCCAGAACAGACATTCATGTAAATTCATTACTATCGGTAAATTCAAAAAAATCTTTATTATATTGTTACGTGTTTGCTATCCACACAAACACCTCTACTCGTAGATTCGTTGATTGAAAGTCCAGGTAACACTTACTACTTTATTTACTAATTAACAATTAATAACAATAGATTAATTAATGTCTTAACTATAATCACAACTGAACACTTATAAGTCTCTTTCTTATTGCTTCTTCACTCGTTCACGTTCAACTTAAGATTAAATCTCGGCCCGCCGTGCGTCTTATTTATACATCCATTTACCCAGTCTAGAGCACTCCAGAATATTCCCGGCCGTTCGTGTACAATTCCAGCCTAATCTAACCAGTCTGCACAGTCCAGTGGCGTAACACTGCCCCCCTCCTTAAGCCTGAACGTCCCGATCAGGCAATTCATTGTTCCCTGCATACTTGGCTAGTCTCTCTATATGCACCACCTTCATCTTGGATTTTGGGCTTTGCTGAATTCTATATACAACGTCGTTTAATCTGGTGACGACAGTGTAAGGTCCTTCCCAATGGTGGTGAAGTTTCGGGGACCTGCCTTTCTTTCGTTGTGGGTTATATAGCCAAACCAGCTCTCCAGCCTGGAACCCTCCTGAATTTGCCTTAAGATCGTAACGAGCCTTCATGCGATCACTTGCTATGGCAATTCGCTCAAATGGAGCCCTGGTGTTATATTGCTTATTTCTTATTTGTGGCCCCATTCTTGCCGCGCAAACTTCACATTGGCGGCACCAAGCCTCCACATCTTGCCGACTGTTTACCCAGTAGAATCGTTGTCTTACTTTTTGTCAGGGTTTTGTTGATGCCAAAATGTCCGCCAGACGTTCCATTATGCACTTGCTGTAGTACATTTGCTACGTGACACCTGGGGATTAACAACTTCCAAGTAACTTTCCTCCCATCTGGACTTTCCCACGCTCTCTTCAGCAGTCCATCCTCTACGATAAGGGAGTCCCATTGTGCCCATAAAGCCTTCAGCCCCACTGATTTATTTGAAATGTCCTTTCAATCGGGTCGGGTCCCTCTTTCTTTCCATTTCAGAATAGGACCAGTCTCGTTATCGTTTAACTGCGCTTCCCTTAACGACCCTTTTTGTCCAATAATTCGGAACATCAATCTTAACGGTCTTCATTATTTGTATATTCTGTTGTTCTTCCTTACGGTGGCAAGGCTTGCAATCTTTCTCACACGGTCTTTTGGAAAGGTCATCTGCTATATTCCGCGAAGTACCAGCTCGCCAGTTTTCCTGTGGCTTCTCCATTACTGCGACCCTCTCAGGGATGCGCTGACGACAGTTACTCTGAATATGGCCCACTCTGCCACACTTATAACAGCGCATACGTCCTCCACCCTGTCTCCCACTATTTTGTTGTTGGGTTTGTCTCGGATCTTTAATGTTGAACTCATGACACTTCCTCTTAATATGGCCCAATTTGCCACACATATAACAACGGATGTCTCCAGTCGGCCTCCCACTACTTCGTTGTTGGTCTTGTCTCTGCTGGGAGTTTGATTTTGTCAGTAGTTGGGTCAACATCTTGTGTAGATCAGATATCAGGTTTTGTGTTCTGTTGTCTGGCTTATCTTCCTCCACACTCACAGCTCGTACTCTCTGATTTTGTTGTGTAGTATCCTCATAGGCAGCCTCAATTTCCAGTGCATGTACTAAAGCCTCACTACAAAGCTTATGCCTGGCCAACTTAAGAATTCGCCTAACTTCCTGGTCCCTTACTCCATCAATAAATGTACCAACTGCTAACTGTTGTTGAAATTCCATTGGTGCATCAGGATAGGCTAGATGGGCTAATCTTTCTACCGCAGCTTCGAACTCCTGGAGGCTTTCTCCACCTCGTTGTCTGCGTGATTTGAGCTGAGCCTGATATACTTGGGCGAGATGTTGGTCGCCATATCTTAGTTCTAACGCTGCCTCCAAAATGCTAAAGGTTTGCTGCTGTGCGGCAGGAATTGTTTGGAGCAGATCTAATGCTTGGCCCCTTAGTGCTAATACCAATGCTGTTGCCTTTTCCTCATCGTTCCAGTTATTTGAACGTGCAGCTGCCTCAAACTGTCTCTTATAAGTTGACCATGAACTTTGACCGTCGAAGGAAGGTGGTTGTAACCTAGCACCAGACGACAGTACTAATTGGCCACCCTTCTCTCTTAATTGTTGTTTGAGTCGGGCTACTTCTTCCTTAACTTCAGTTATTTCTCCTTGAAACTTTCCTCTAAATTCACTTACTTCTTCTTTAACTTCATTAACTTGTCCTTCGACTTCACAGACTTTCCCTGCGACTTCCGTGACTTTTTCGATAACATCTTTAAATTTTTCAGTGAGGGAGAAAATGGCTGCCTGCTGTTCATCTAGGCTTCTTTTGAAGTCGTCTCTTTCCTCGAGTCGCCACTTTTCTTGATCCTCAAACATTTTTCTTAATTCTTCCTGCCGTTTTCTTTCTTGTTCGTCGTTTTCGGCTTGACGTCTTCTCTCTTGATCTTCCATAATTTTTCTCTGTTCGTCTTTCTCTTCTTGTCGTATTCTCTCTTGTTCTTCTTTTTCTTCCCGCCGTCTTCTCTCTTGTTCTTCTTTGTCTTCCTGCCGTCTTCTTTCTTGATCGTTCATTCGTTCCAACAACGCTGCTAGCAAGTCCTGTGTTTGCTTCTCCGCCATACTTCTTGTTGTTGGCATTAACTCACGACACGTAAATCAGTTCAAAATAAAGTTTATTACACTATAAAATCCGTAAAATATTGATATCACGTCTATTTTAATAATGGATTGTTCCAGAAAAATCTTGAAACAGCACTAGAAAGTCTTATTTAGAGTCTATACTTCTTTTGTGTTGACAAAATTCACTTATCTCCACTAATTGTGCAATGGAATGTTCGAGAATTTTCACGAAATATCACTAACAAGTCTTGTTCTGAGTCTATAACACGTCTCCGTTAACACAGTTTACGTATCTCCTGTGGTTTCCAAATCGAATGTTCTAGAATTGTCACTAAAAGTCACTTATAGTCTTGTTTTTAGGTCTACAGCACGTTTCCGTCGACACAATTCACGTATCTCCTGTAGTTTCCAAATAGAATGTTCTAGAATTTTCCCGAAATTGCACTAGTAGTCCTTTTTCTCAGTCTACAACACGTTATTACTAGCGGCACTCGCGTATTTGCAACTATTTCTAAATCGAATGTTCTAGAAACTTCTCGAAAATCCACTTTAAAGTCACTATTCAGTCTAGAAATAGTCCTCAAACACTGTCCAGTAGTTTAAATCTTCGTGTTACCACTAATTTCTGCGAAGAACACTGTGGAACCTTTTCGATTATTCCAGAAATTTCTCTTCCAATCCACTTCCGACACCAAATTGTTACGTGTTTGCTATCCACACAAACACCTCTACTCGTAGATTCGTTGATTGAAAGTCCAGGTAACACTTACTCACTACTTTATTTACTAATTAACAATTAATAACAATAGATTAATTAATGTCTTAACTATAATCACAACTGAACACTTATAAGTCTCTTTCTTATTGCTTCTTCACTCGTTCACGTTCAACTTAAGATTAAATCTCGGCCCGCCGTGCGTCTTATTTATACATCCATTTACCCAGTCTAGAGCACTCCAGAATATTCCCGGCCGTTCGTGTACAATTCCAGCCTAATCTAACCAGTCTGCACAGTCCAGTGGCGTAACAATATAAAGGATATCACAAACAGATTTAAAATTTTAATAGACACCGGTGCAGGTATTTCTATTTTTAAACCTAAAACAGCCGAAAATTATCGACAAAGATTTTCCGAAAATGTAATTATACAGGGTATAACGGACCAAAAGGTAAAAAATAAGTGAATCAGCACTTATACCATTTACAGAAGGCAATCCACATAAAGTTTATGTTCATAATTTAGATATAGACTTTGATGGACTGTTAGGCGCGGATTTTTTAGAACACTACGAATGTCAGGTAGATATAAAAAATAAAAAACTAATAACGAACTTTAAAACTGTACCGCTATTTAAGGTTACAGATGATTCGTGCGTACAATTACCTGTTAGTTGTAAAATTGTAACGCAAGATCAATGTCAAAAACCCCATCCAGAAAATCAAAATTTAGATAATACCAATAACCAAAATTTAATATCTATTGAGCCGCGTATAGAAAAGATTTTTAAACTTAAATGTAATTTACGAAATACTGATGCTATACTGTTAGCTCAGGAATCGGACAAAGTACGTTTGCCAAATGCTCTCGTCAAAATTGACAATAATGGAGAATTTTTAACATCAGTTATAAATCCTAATGCAATACCTAAAATAATAGATCTTTCAAATCTTAAACTAGAACCTGTTGAGAAATTTAGAGAAATATTTAATTTAAATTCCCAAAATCTCGATTCCCAACAGACAGACAGACATTTCGAAATTAAAAAACAATTACGCTTAGAACATCTTAACGACGAAGAGAGTTATTTAATTACCGAACTTTGCTTAAACTTTTCTGATATTTTCTACCTAGAAGGAGATAACTTGAGTTTTACGAACGAAATAAAACATTCGATTGACACAAATAATGCAAAGCCAGTTTTTACAAAATCATACCGTTATCCGCATATTCATAAAGAAGAAGTCAAAACACAAGTTTCTAAAATGTTAGACCAAGGTATCATTCGACCATCAATCTCGCCCTGGTCTTCTCCAGTTTGGGTTGTCCCAAAAAAACTCGACGCGTCCGGAAAACAAAAATGGCGAGTCGTGGTAGACTATAGAAAATTAAACGAACTGACAGTTGACGACAAATATCCACTCCCAAATATTTCTGACTTACTAGATCAACTTGGCAAATGCCAGTATTTTACAACACTAGATTTGGCATCTGGTTTTCACCAGATCGAGATAAATACGGAAGACATTCAAAAGACTGCTTTCACCGTCGAAAATGGTCATTTTGAATTTGTGCGAATGCCATTCGGACTTAAAAATGCCCCATCAACGTTTCAGAGAGTGATGGACAACATTTTGTTAGGTATCCAGAATGAACGCTGTTTGGTTTATATGGATGATATTATCATCTATTCACCAACCATTCATGAACACATCTCCCGTTTAACCGAAGTATTTCAACGTTTACGAAAAGCAAATCTAAAAATTCAACCGGATAAGTGCGAATTCTTGCGCAAAGAAGTCGCCTATCTTGGTCACCACATCACTAAAGATGGCGTAAAACCAAATCCAATTAAAGTTGACGCTATTCAAAATTTTCCTCAGCCAAAAAATGCCAAAGAAATACAATCATTCTTAGGTCTAGCTGGTTATTATAGGAGATTCATTCCTAATTTCTCTAAGATATCCAAACCACTGACAAAATTACTACAAAAAGACATTCCTTTTAATTTCGACAATAATTGTACAAATTCCTTCGAAAATTTGAAACAAGCCTTAACAACCACACCGATTCTAATATACCCGAATTTTAACGATACTTTCATTCTAACCACGGATGCTAGCGCATTCGCGATAGGTGCAGTACTTTCGCAGGGCCCTATAGGCAAGGACCTACCTATTGCATATGCGTCCAGAACGTTATGCAGTGCGGAAACAAAGTACTCTACTATTGAACGTGAGCTCTTAGCAATAGTCTGGTCAGTTAAGCACTTTAGACCATATTTATTCGGCAGAAAATTCACGTTAGTTACTGACCACAGACCACTTACCTGGCTGTTCTCTATAAAGGACCCAGGAAGCAGGCTAGCTCGTTGGCGCTTAAAACTGGAAGAATATGACTACGAAGTCATATACAAACCAGGTAAGATTAACAAAAACGCCGACGCGTTATCTAGAATCAAACTAAACCATGTTAAAGATTGTGTCACCTTTCAAACATCTATTTTAGCCGCTAATTCGGATGACGAACAGAATTCCGACAATGAAGATTCCGATGATAAAATCACAGACGAACAATTTTTTCAAGAATTTAATACTTTCATAAATTTGTACAAGACAAAATCGCTAATCGACTATTCTAAAATCAAATTTTCTAATAAACAATTATTAGACAAAGAAAACAAAAATATCATAACATTCTTCCAACAACATAAACTGGAAGACTTTCACTATAAAATAATCGAGGATATTTTCGAAGAACATCCCGATTTTAGTAACGATAAAATTAATATAGTTTCAAGTAAGACTGGCAGAAATTGAAAATATTTTATCATCCCATTACCTTTCGATCTAGAATCTGTCAACGAAACATTATTTTATACTTTATTCAAACATCAAAATGATCTCGATCTTTCATGTACGTATCACGTAGAAAATAATTTAGATTTACCTACATTGGAAATGTTATCATTTATCTTTGCGGAAAAAGACTTAAAACTAGTAATTTGCCAAAACATCGTCAAAACTCCAGATAATGACCAAATTCCTATTATTATTGACCAAAATCATACAGGTAAAAATAACTTACACCGTGGGATAAACGAAACAATTCGGAGAATAAAAGTAAAATATAATTGGCAAGGTTTAACCAAAGACATTGAAAACTACATAAAAAATTGCGAAACATGTCAAAAGACAAAAGTCTGCCGCAAAAATCTCAGCAATCCTTTAGTTATTACAGAAACCCCACGAACGCCTTTTGAACGTATAAATATTGATATTTTCGAAACACCGAACAGAAACTACGCTTTAACCGTCCGAGATGAATTAACAAAATTCACTCAAGCATACGCCTTAAAAGACAAAACGGCGAAATCAGTTGTCAATACCTTATTGCTATATTTTCAACATTTTGGCACACCATTACGAGTACACTGTGACTATGGCCGTGAATTCGACAACAGCCTACTCAGAGACTTATGTACTCTATATGACATAAAACTGACATATTCTAGCGTAGGACACCCGCAATCGAACGGTTCACTCGAAAGATTCCACGCCACATTAGCGGAAATGATAAGGGTTCATAATACAGAAAACCCTAACGAACATCCACTCACTATACTGCCTTATGCTGTTATCTGTTACAACAACTCTATCAATAAAACACACGGATTTACACCGTATGAGCTAATTTTCGGGCATACCTCAAACAGACCACCCGAAAAACTTTATAACCAGAAAGATTTGATTACTAAATACATACGAGACCTTAATAATCGAATATCCCATTATTATAAACTAGCGCGCGAACGAACGCAATTACAAAAGGAAAAAGCAAAAGTCCGCTTTGACAAAAAATATTCCCGAAAATCGACCCAATTACCAAATTGGCAATAAAGTTTACGTCAAAGAATCACAAATCAAAGATAAACTACACAACAAGTTTAACGGTCCTTTCGAAATAATCGAAATTTTCCAAAATTCTGCTATTCTACTTAACCCAGACACTAATCAAACTAGTAAAGTAAATTTTGATCGAATGAAACCCTATTTTGAAAATTAACCTTTTTCAGGTTACTCCTGCTGTTCGGATCAGTAGCCCTAGCAGTTTCCCAATACAAAATTACACCAATTAATAACACCATTGGAATTTACTACCACGAAAAATCAGAAATAATTGTGACCAACGAGAAGTGGACACTATTAGTTCACAAGAATATATCCGAACTAAAGACAGTTTCTGACAAAAATGACAAAATCCTGGACACCATCCTAAACACCCTTGACCCTGCGTATCATAACATGAATACTTTCATGAGCGAAGTTAAGACTCATCTTAGCCTTCTAAAACAAATTTCTAATATCTATTCAATCTAAGTTTGACGAAGTTTATCTTGATACAAAACGATACAAAAGAGGAATTATAAACGGAATCGGAACAGTATTTAAATCAATTACCGGAAATTTAGATGCTGAAGACGGTCAATACTATTCCGAATGTATTAATAAACTAAACAACGACGAGCATCAACTAGAAAACTTAATTAAAAACCAAATATCCGTAACAAGATCGGTTATAAAAAATTTCAATTCAACTATTCAAAAATTACAAATTGACGAGGAAACGTTTAATAAAGATATCAAAGATATCGAAGATGCGATCTTACGTACCGAACATGATATGCAAATAGTTAAAACAAAACTAAAGTTTCTCGAAATATGTGAACAATTAATGGCAAACTATTTATACATCGAGAACCATTTAAACGATATTTTAAATGCAATAACTTTTGCAAGATTAAAAATCATTCATACCTCTATAATTACCCCTCAGGATTTAATAAGCTCTTTACAAGAAATTTCACAAAATTTGCAAAGGAACAACTTGCCACTTCAAATAAAATTATCAGGAGTTGCTCAGTACCTAGATATTATTGAACTGCAAGCTTTTCAAACAGATTCAAGTTTAATTTTTTGCCTTAAAGATACCTTTAGTAGATCCTCAAACTTACACAACCTATCAATTATAACCTATCCCTATTTTGGATAATAGAACTGGTTTGCACCACATTCTGTCAACCTCTCAAAAATTTATCGCGAGAGATGATGATTCTTTAATGTTTATACCTATTCCGGACCTGAAAGAATGCAAACAACTCTATATTGGAACTAAATTATGCTCTAACTTGTTCGCTTATCCAATCGACACCAATGCAATTTGTGAAGCAAGACTGTTCAAACATCTCAATCGCCTACCCGAAAACTGTCAAACATCATTTATCATTAGCCAAGGATATAATGTTCAAAAACTCCAGGAGAACACATGGTTAATTATTAATGTAGAACCTCTACACGTTACTATCAGTTGCCCTAAGAGAAATTCAATAACGGAAATCATCATGAAGAACTCTATTATAAAATTACAACCTAGTTGTTACGCCTTTATCGGCATTACCAAGATTCAAGCCGAATCCAAGGAAATATTAGATGTCAAAGATAAAACCCATCCTATTCAAATTCCGTACGAATGCTGCAACAACTTTCCATACAAAAGTCAACTACCCAAATTAAAACCATTAAAATTAAACCACCTGAACACCGAAGACCTCGAAATTGCCAAACACAAATTAGACCAGTATTCCAAAAATTTAGACGATCTTATCAACGAACCTTTTGTGACCAAACACATCTCATGGTTCACATATCTGACCATAACATTAATTATTGCCCTTATTCTTCTCTATGTATTTTGCAAATGCAGAAAAAGGAGTCGGACGCTGGCTCTTGTCAACCCATCCGGATCACCTCCACCTCCACCACGACCAAGTAAGGTCTCCAGGAGATTTTCCAGCATTCTACCTCCGAGGAAAAGACCCAGTATCCATGAAGAAGAAACCGAAGAAATCGCATTGACTTAAAAAGACTGTTAAATGTGTTTTTCTATCTAAACTTAATGCAAAAGACATTCAGTGAATATTGTTTCATTTTTGTGCTGCATTTTAAATTTTGTCATTTTATTATTTTATCACCTTTATATTATTTTATTATTTTATTATTTTATTTTCATTTTATAACCATTCTCAATGTTAACGCTTTGCCATTTTACACTATGTTAGATTTCATGCTTTTACACTGTTTTACATTTTTGTAAAAGTTGCTGTATAAACACCAACTTTTCTATAAGGGGGAAGTTGTTATATAATATTTCAGACACCGTATATTAACTTAGAATATATTCTAGACTATCCCAGGATATCATATTTCTCTACGTGACTGATAACAAATTCCTGCTTATTTTATTGCTAATTGCTTAATTCGCATTTCCTTTGTTATAAGCTTGGGAATCATTGTTTATGCTGACCAAGTACAGCCTTCCAAGCTTATAAATTAAATTATTATCATTTGTTAACTCAGTTCTTATACTCACTTTCGACATGTTACATTAAATTATATTCAATTCAATTAATTGTATTTTTACCAAGACTCAACGTTGAGTCCATGTTAATTAAATAAATGTTTTTTAAAAACAACTTTACGGAAACCGTAATCTAACATATATATATATATATATATATATATATACATATATATATATATATATATATATATATATATATATATATATATATATATATATATATATATATATATATATATATATTTATATATATATATATATATATATATATATATATATATATATATATATATATATATATATATATATATATATATATATATATATATATATATATATATATATATATATATATATATATATATATATATATATATATATATATATATACAATATCTGGGATGTTCATGTAAGGACGAACCCTATTGAATATCAGTAGTGAAATTGGTGCACCAGGGAGACACGTCTCAGAGGGACAAAAAATATTCTGTTAAAGCAAAAAATGTTTTAAATAAAAATTTTTCAAAATGAGGAAATATCCGAATAGAACTCTTTCTTCAAATTAACCGCTGCTAAGAAAAAAGTTTAAAATTAATTTCATTCAGTTAAAAAAATAAAGTCGGTCTCGGCAGTATTTCCTCATCATATCCAATTTGAAATGAATCAAAAATACTTAAATTCTTTTATTTTGTTTTGTTTCGCTTATTTCGTTTGTCTCGTTGGTTTCGTTTATCACATTTGTCTCAATTCTCTCATGTTTCATTTGTCTTGTCTCATTTATCTCATATCATTTATATTTGTTATATCATATTCATCTTATTTATTTTGTTCATTTTAATTATTTTATATAAATAAATAAAAAAATGGAATTGATATTTTCAGTTAAAGTAATTTATTTCTTTCATTTCTAATTGTATATAATAATGAGAAACTACTGTCGCATCTAGTCGCGACCGATTTTGTTACAGTGCAATAAGAAAGTAAATAACTTCCTTGTTTCTTTCAGTATAGTCAAATAAACTATAAAGAAATCGATTAGATACATAAACCAATATGGTAAATTTTGCTTTATTTATCTCCAATTTGACGAGTGATTTACCGTCCTTCAGTACTTTTATTTCAACTTGATACATAAGAAATCAATTCAGTTAGCTCTTATAAAAAGTAGATGTGGGATAAAATTCGACAAACGACAAAAGTTGCTGACAAATAAATATCTTGAAGACATATTCTTGGACATTTAATGTTATATAGGACTGAAGAAATATGATACGTCTAGCATTTAAGTGCATGTTTACACAATTTCGCTAAAAGCCTAAATATGGTAAAATTCATACCGCTACATATCTCTAGAGCCCCGATCGGAATATCAGATTTCAGGGATGGATATACTCGCAGCAGAAATTATCACGTATTTTAATCCAAAATAAAGCGGTATAAATTTTAGTCAATTAATTTAACTTTTGATGTTCTTGTAAAACGAATCCACTCTTTTTATACATTAACAACTAAATAACGCAGTCCCTACTACAATCAAATAAACAAACAAGCAAATGAAAAGAAATAATTATTTTAGGTATTTACCACATGTACAAAAAATAATTATTTCTTTAGCTTCTAGAGATATCTAATTCATCTAATTACCGTATAGATTCAATATATAAAATTACAAGCGATATTGATGCGTATTTTTTTATTAGTAGGAAATACGATTTAGTTTCATAAAATGGCACCAAATAAAATATCTAATTTCTCACTAATAAAACGGTATCAATATTGCCTATAATTTTATATATTAAATCCATGTGGTATTTAAGATAAATTAATTATTTGTTTTTACTTTTTGTTCTCATCAATAGAAAAATTTTAACAGCGATTATAAGTTTTATGTTGGTAATCCTAGCGACTAGGGTGTACTAACGCAACCTTTAATGCTATTCCATTCTCACCTATTTTAACGTCCAGTCTACGATACAAATCTAATCTAATTCCAGTATCGACCTTTGAAAGCCGCGAGTGTAGTAAATATACTTTTTAAATGCGAGAATATTGTCCTCGAACATTTTGATAATCCACTTGGTCTTCTGTAGAACAATGCATAAAGGATTTCTTGAAATTAGAGTCATCCGCCGCGTGCCACAGGCCGCGTTTCATACGTCGTAATAGAAATAATAGATTTCAATACATGGTATACATGAGCGTCCGGCACGTCCTCATCTGTTCGTGTATTCTACTGTGGTGAAATCTATGGTTCCCACTATTTCCGTTTATTGCCTACATGAAGACCTTCCTAGCATTAGTGCCTTTTCACATGGAACGTATGATTGGTACTGATTGTCAGCGCTGATCACACGCGAGTTATTATCGTCACCGAGCGGTTTGTCTTTTTAAAAAGTAAATTTAAAAATTTAACAAACTTTAATTTGACGAATAAATAACAAATGAAAATGAGTTTATAATAATAGAAAATCTAACTACAAAGATATGTAGATCTTAATGAAATGAATAATATTATAGAACTAAAATAAAAGCTTGTTTAAGTCGTATTTATAACATTAGGTTATCTTTGACAATTGAACGATTCAGCATCTCTGTTTTTGGTACGTAGTTCAGAGCCGTCCATAATTCCTCCGCCCTTAGATGTGAACTCGGGTTTTATTTAGAAAGGGCCGATGGTCGTCATTTCTTCCTATTGGGGTTTTTCTTTGGATTTTGATTTGGATGCAAATATGTTAAATGTTGGAAATCTATTTGTCTTAGATGTGATGTAAATGCTCCATAGTACGATTAGGACAACAATAGTGATGATAATGATAAGGGTATAAATAATCCAAGAGTTCGATTGATTTGTAGTTGGCTCTAATATTTGGTTTTTGATTCCTTTTTGTAAATTTTCAGTGCGTCTAGATAATGCCGAAAATTCGTCTAGGACATGATCCATTGTGGGCATATTTGAATAGTGTTTTATGTAGGATAAATTGCTTTGTATATTTAGCATCGGAATATTTATAGGTTCCAGTGTTCTCTGAAAGTTAGTATTAGGAGTGAGTTTGTATTTATCGACAATACTGTAGCATCTATCTGGAATTGTTAATAGATAGATCCCTTTTTAGTTGTTTCTTTTTCTTCTCTTCACAATTTGTTTCAGCTATGATGGTAGAGGGGCTAGTGATTATCCATGAGTTCGAACTTTCGACTCTTTGTATTTTAGAATTGTTAATATTAATCTTTGTGAATCTACAATTATTTTGTTTTTGAGCAGAATCGATAAGTTGAATTTCGCGAGGTTCATTTGCTGTTCTTTGTATAACAGAGTTGTACATACAAACAAATTTCTTTATCTCTATCTCCTCGCATGGCATGTCGGCATAGTAATACCAGTTGTTTTCAATGGGCAATGGATACAGTTTGTAATAATCATAGTGTTGTTTCTTTTAATGGTATTTTAATAATAAAATATGTATAGGAGTCCTTCTGGTAGACTGAAGTTTTACAGAGTTTCTCGTATTTAATCATGTTTTGAAAAGTAGATTCAAATGGAATTTTTACTTCTTTCAGGTGACCTTGGATATTTATTAATTCTTTTCTAAGGTCATTTGGTCTTATAATTGTTTGATGCACTTGCCTTAAATGTACAAAGGATATTGCTGTGGAAAGTTCTTCTAACATATTGCAAATAAGTGAGAGAGAATGTGATAGCTGTTCGAGAATATTCTCTACGACTAATAAGTGAATGCAAAGTCCCATTTTTTCTATTTTATTTTCAATATCGATCACCGCTGAATTAAGTCTTCTCTGATTTTCTGCAAGTGTCGTGATTGACTTATTTGTGATTTTAATAAGGTCAGGAATAATAGATAAATGATTTTCCATGTCTATTTTTAATTTGGCTTCATTGTTAAATAATTTGTGAAGTTTTCTTCGTATCGGTCACCATCGTTAGCATCTAAGGTGCCAGTAATTGATTTTTGAAAATTACCAACAAAGTTAAACAGTCCTCTCGGTTTTCTAACATGGCTTGGTAGAACTTGCTCAAATAGTATAGAAGTTCTATTGATTTCAAAATTCTATTTATTTGATATAATATAGTGTTGGCTACAGGTACTTCCTTTCTTGTTATTTCACAGGGTGTATTTAGTTTCAAGTACTTATTAATATTTGCCAGGACTCTAATAATTTCGTTTTTTTTCTGCATAAATGTTTCGAAGAGTGGTTGTATATCGAATGCATTAATTATTTCCCATTCTAATATAATGTTGTCTGCTGTGCCTAGGCGAATTGGTAGAAGTCCAGGGTTGGCTTCTAAATTTTTTAATTGGATGTCGTCGGCTGCTGCAAGGGTGATCCATCTATATGAGTATATCTTAAATCAGATAAATGAGTTTGGTGTTCTTTATTGTTTTTTAATCTAATCACGCAAGTATTATCATTGTTAATTGAAACTATTGAAAATGATCCGTTAAATTTAGGGACTGTTTTAGAGCCTCTCTTTTTAGGTGCTCTAACATAAATATTTTGGCCTATTTTACACTTTTCTTGTGGGTTTGTTATTTCTTTATTAACACTGTCAACAGTTGCTGCTTTTATTGTTTCAGTTCTTTTACAGATTGAGTCGTAAAGTTGGGAAAGTGTTTTCCTGTGTTCATCTAATGAATAATCGAAGATTATCTGATGTTTTTGTATCAAATAGGTTTTTGTTTGATGAATGTCCAAATATGACATCAAAGGGTGTATATCATGTGGTGGAGTAGTTTGTATAATTGTACGCTATAATAGCTAGCTTCATAAGTTCTTCGTCGGTTTTTTTATTGAGTTATGGATCTAACCGAAATATTCGAAAATGCTCAATTAGTGTGGAATGAAATCGTTCCACAATGCGATTAGATTCTGGATGAAAGGGTATCCTAAATATCAATTTTATGATATGCCAATAGATTTCTTATTTGATTATTAATAAATTCTCGACCATTGTCAGTTGTGATTGCTGCTGGGGTTCCATAATGCTCGAAATAGTCGGCGAGGGCTCTAGCTACTACTTCACATGCTTCTTTCATTTAATTGGAATTGCTTGTTCAAATTTTGAAAACGAATCTACTAAGGTCAGGTAGTTTTTCTGCTCGATGGTAAAGGTGTCCATAAAAATTATTTCAAAGGGTTTTTGTTGTGTGGGTGTTTGGTTCATTGGTATCTTGCCCTTTTTGGCCTATGTAACACTCATTAACATAGTGTTGTATCGTGGGTAACATTTTATTCCAATAATATCTTTGTTTTAGTTTGTCGTATGTTTCTTGTGAACCTCTGTGATTTGTCTTTCGTTCATGATACATTTTAACGCCTTCATTAATTTCTTCATTTCTTCTTAGAAATGTTCTTTCTTGTGTACATATTATTAATTTCGGTCCATTATTGTTAAAATTTCTGTTATATACTCGACAAATGTCCTCGTACATTTTGCCTTTATCGAAATACATCTAAAATGTAGACTTTTCGCTTGTATAATCTCTGAAAAGTTCGATTATTTGATCATCGTTATCTTCATTGGTTATTTCAGCATATAGGATGATTTTATTGTCTACATTTAGTGTTCTACACTTCCTAGGGCTCATTGGAACTGTCTTTATGAATATTTGTTTTGATTTTGTATTTATTATGTCGTCTATAATTTTAATGGTGGCTCGTGGTTCATCCTCCTTGTTGGAATGGGCAGTAAAAATTTCGGGGATATCGAAGTCGTTTGTTTCAATGTCTCTACTTTGTGTATTCTCGATTGGGTTAAGCGTCTGGTTGACTTCTTCAGGTGTTGGTGTTGCTAATTCTTTTCTCTGTCCAGTTCTTGTATTATTTCTATTCGTGACAGTGCGTCAGCATTTGTATTTAGTTTACCCTTTTTATATTCTACATCAAAATCGTAGTCTTGTAATTTTGTACGCCATTTGATGAACTTGAAGTTTTGGGGATCTTTTAATGAGAATAACCATCGAAGTGGTCTGCGGTTTGTGTATATAGTGAAGCGTCTGCCGTATAGATAAGGCCTGAAATACTGGGTGGACCAAACTAATGAGAGTAATTCTTTCTCTATCACGGAGTAGTTTTTTCAGATTCGCTTAGTGTTCTGGATGCATAGGCAATGGGTTTATCACTTCCTACGCTTCCCTGGGATAAAACTGATCCTAGTGCGATTTGCTACGCGTTCGTTGTGAGGATAAACGGTCTTGAAAAATCTGGGTGTTGTAAAAGTGGGCTGTTTGTTAAAATGTTCTTACAAGTTTCAAAAGATTCTACGAATTGTTTTGTGTTTTTAATTTTTGCTCCTTTCTTTAAGCAGACTGTTAATGGTCTGGTAAGTTTTGAACAATCCTTTATAAATTTCCTGTAATACCCTATTAGTCCGAGGAATGATTGTATTTCTTTTTTCGTATTTGCTATTGGAAATCTTACAATTGCCCCGATTTTATCCGGATTGAGTAGTATACCTTCTGGGGTGATAACATAACCGAGAAATTTTACAGTTTGTTTTAGGAACCCCGATTTGTCCAATTGTATTTTAAAGTTTGTCCTTCTCAACCTGTCAAAGGCTAAGCGTATCCCTTCTATGTGTTCTTGTAAGGATGTAGAGAATATTAATACATCATCCATATAAACTAAACATTTGTGCTGAAGGCCTGATAAAACATGGTTCATTGTTCTTTGGAACGTGGAGGGTGCATTTCGAAGTCCGAAAGGCATTCGTAAAAATGCATAGTGGTGTCCTTCTTCTGTTGAGAAAGCTGTTTTCTCAATATCTTTTTGATTCATTTCGATTTGGTGATATCTGCTCGCTAAATCCAAGGTTGTAAAATATTGACTGCGGCCTAATTTATCCAAGATGTCTGTTATGTTTGGGATTGGAAGTTTGTCAGGTATAGTTTTCTCGTTAAGTTTTCTGTAGTCTATAATACGAAATTTCTTCTTTCCACTGTTGTCCATTTTCTTTGGAACAATCCAAATTGGTGAAGACCATGGTGATGTTGAATGTTTAATTATGTTCTAGTCGAGCATTGAGTCAATTTGTTTTTTTACTTCAAATGTATAGATGTGGGAATCTGTATGATTTTGTGAAAATGGGAATGCTGTCTGTTGTTTTAATCTCATGTTTAATTTGGTTTGTGAAGGTAAGAGGAAGATCTTCACAATAAAAAATGTCTCTATACTCGTAACATAGTTTTCGTATAGTTTCTTACTCTTCTTGATTACAGTGTCTTAAATCAAGATTCTCCAAGTTTTTCTTTTTTGTAGGTTATCGTAATTCATATTTGTATTATGATAGCTATCTATGTCGATGTCCATTGGTTCGGTTGAAAAGTTATTTAATTCACAAAAAGGTATACATGGAATTGGTTCGGTTATTGTTAATGATTTTTCGTCATCAGTATTATTAATAAATAATATCGTTGTTTCATTCTCCTTGCTGTTGATAAGTCCTGCTGGAATTTCTAATTGATTTTCAAATATTATATTTATTATAGCTTCTCCAGAATTCTGTGTTGGTATTTTTGCAACAGTTTCTGTTTTAGGTTGAATATTATATTCATATTTAAATTTTTTATCATTAATGGTAGATCCTAAAAGTATTTTTCCTTCAATGAATAATGGAATTTTTGCTTTGTCTGTTAATAGACATCCATTTTTAAAATCAAGAGTGGCTCCTATTTCTTGCAAAAGATACAAGCCAATCAGTCCGTCATGTTTCACTGAAGTTGAAAATATAATGTGTATGTAACATTCCAGGTTTATTGAAAATTTGTGATATTGGAATATCAGCTGAGTAGAGATGTAGTGAAAAACTGTGAGGTATTTTTTATCTGAAAAGGATCTTCTATAATTTAAAATGTTTCAGCAATTTTTTCATTTATTAATAGGGCTGTCAAAAATGTTCCGTGGGATAGTGACGTACGCGAAATTAACTAATACGAGAAACAATAAACCGTTACAATTTATAACAATGTATGTAAAACTTATCCTCTTAACTAGCTTGATGAACTAGCTTGCTTATCACAAACTGGAGAAGATGTGTAGCCATTTTGCAGCATCAGGTATGTTTCTATGGTTGTCTCTATGAGTGATGTTCGCTTTGGTGAAAATATATTCTTATATTTTGAAATCGATCGTTCGACATATACTGATGTAATACACTCATACGTAAAATAGTCTTTGAACGCACATAACGGATCTGGGGCTGCACCATCACATATTTGTCTTAATTTGGTAAAACCGGTGTCTTTATTTAACACACTTGCGAACTTTTCTTTAACGCGCTCATTTGTTGCGTCACCTATAGCGTGTAGCAGTAGATTCACTTCGTCCATTATTTGCAGTAACTCCGCTAACGACAACGCACTGTTTTCTAATTTTGTTATGCTTTCATGTAATGGTTTATAGTTCTTCGCAATATTTTTTAAAGCTGTTTCAACGGAAATATCTTCGAATTTTTGTCTGGCTTTCCGTAATAGCTGCAGCCTCATCTGGATTGATTGTAGTATCATAACTATTATTTGTTGAAAATATTCAGCATAATAAAAAGCTGCCTGCAGCCATGTTCCCCAACGTGTAAGAATCGGGTGGGGTGGTTCAGAAATACCGGGACACTTGATATGAAATGCACGGAGACATTCAGAAGATTTAAGAAACCCTTTTTTTGTACTTGCTATTAATGCATCCATCTCTGGAAAACTTTTTCGAATAGTTTCTGCCACAAGATGTAAAGCATGTACTTTACACGTAACATGTATAAACGTACAACCTTGTTCTTGCAAAGAACGGCCTACCGAACGCATTGTCACGGCGCCATCAGTCACGAACATCAACACTTGACTTTTTGACAGTTCAATTTTTTCTAACGTCTCCAGCACCACCCTAGTAATTGTTTCGCTAGTACACTGATTTAGTCTTGCTAGCAAGTAACAGTGAAACTGTCGGTTTAACAGGGTCCAGTACTCTTGGTCGCCAAATGTATTTAATAATAAAAGTTTTAATTCAGGGAAAGTATTGATTTCTCTGGCTGCTAAAGATTGAGCTATTTTGCCTACGATTTTATTTCGAAAATGTAACATTAAAAATTGAATTCTCGGGGCGTTATTGTCCGTTACTAACATACTTCGGACTTTCTCGCACATGTCCAAAAATATCGGTAATTTAGGGGCATCTCCGTCGAAATGCGGGATAAGGTCTAAATAATCTCTAATGCTAATATCGTTTCTAGCCATTGTATCTAAATTTGAATCCGAAGTTGAATATTATTTGTATTATTTGTTAATAAAAATTGGTTATTACCAAGAGTTTGTAAAACAAGATTAGCTAAAATGTCGTCGTCGTTATTAGTCCGTCATATATATATATATATATATATATATATATATATATATATATATATATATATATATATATATATATATATATATATATTATCACATTTAGCAATATTATAAATTATTATAAAAGATTTAATAAATATAGTAGCATGCATACATTAAAAATGAACAATTTCAGAAAACAATTTTAATTTAGTTGTTAACATATGTGTAGAATAATTAAGTATTCATTGTTCATATAAAAATGTAGTTAGTTGTAAGGTATTTGCAAAGTCAAATTGGCCATAAAAATTAATGAAAAACAAATAAAAAACAAGAAAAAGGTGTCAAGTCGAAGTCCTGGATCTCCACTGGCAGAGCTGACGAGAGACCTATTGTGTATTTCCTGCCATCGAAAAGGTGTCACCAATGTAGTCCCATATAAAAATTTCACTTCAATTAACTCCAGTAGTATTAAAAGTTGCATAATTTCAGGGAAAGATTTCACCTATAAAAGAGACAATTGTTATAGTATATACTTTTAAAAGGGAAATTTATTAAAAATCTAGTATAGAGTCAATGTAATTGAACTTTAGATAAAAGTTAAAAAAAAACACAACATTCAATAAACAGGGGAAAATATTGTAAATTATCTTAAAACTTTCATAACGAAACATAAAAAGTGCATGGTCTGTAAAAGTGAATATAAACTGAAATAAAACTTACCAAACAGGGGTGCAGTAATGTGTTTAGATGAATGCCATAATAATTTTTCCAATATTGGGGTTGAAACATAAACATTTCTTGATTTTGTATGTGTGACAGCATAGTTGAACTATATTTTCATAAAAAAACTAAACAGGAAATCCATTGATGTGCAAAGACATGCCAGTAGGACAAAGGAGAAACTCAGTGCTTCGTATGTGAGTGGGGGTAGCTCAAGACACAGTGTTAAAGTGTGTGTAAAAGGGGTGAAACCAATATCGACAGCCTACAAAATGTAGAAACAAAAATATTAGTTTTGAGTAAAGATATGTTAACCTAGATATGAAAAGATTTGTTATCAGTAGTTATTTAGTTCTAGTTATATAAAAAGGAGTTTGTTTAAAATGATAGGGCATTTGTTAAGAAAATTTTGAAAATGAGATGTGAAAGATAAAAATTTTTATACTGAACGTAACACATCCAAATTTACAGAAAATGCTATATAAAGTATCAAGGAAAGAATATTGTTTTAAAAAGGCAACAAAAAGGTAGTATAAAAATTTTTATTTTCAAAATTAAAAATATTTGACATTAAAAAATAATTTGTGACTAGTAAATTTTGAAATTTGGTGATTTTACTATATACAAAATTAAAGTAAGCAGAGAAAACAATGGATAGTGGGTTGTTATTGATAAAAGAGAAGGGAGAGTTTTGAAAATTGGAAAGGAATCGAATGAAATTAAATAGAAGAAAGATTAATAAAATCAAGGTTAGGAGTAATTTATAGTAAATAGAAGGTTGTAAAATCAGATTTCAAGCCAAGAAAATAAAGAAACCGTAAAAAAAATTTGTAAGTACTTACGTGTTATAAGAAATCCAGTTAGACAAAACACAAAATTAAAGTAAATAAACTACACAAGCATATCAGGAAATTGGAGGGGCCATATCCAAACGTTAAAGCGTGGTAACTGCTGAGAAGTGAGAACCAAGAAACGACAGTTCGGCCAACCGCAAGGATAAAAATATAAGGTAAAATCTCGAGATTTTAAAATTTGTTGGGGTAAATTAAGTTAAAAATTGTAAATATATTTGTAAAAAATTTTTTAAAATATTTCATTAAAAACAATCTCCTTTATTGTTTTCTGAAAGTGTTTAGTTTTTTTTTTATGTGTACTGATTTTGTGAATTTAAATTTTGAAATTATACTATAGAAAGAACAAAATTGAACCTGCATCCTGAGAGAGAGTAAAAGAAAATAAAAGTAAGTAAAACTTGTAAATTAAAAGATGAGCTAGTCTGGGTATACAAGGGCATAAATATAAAATAAATACAAATTTAAAATAAAGGCGCCAAGTTTCATAGATTTTAATAAAACACAAAATTTTCAATTCTATAACTGTTTAATAAAACAATTCAAAATTTTTACAAAATATATAAATAAATAAAAATACAATAAACCTTATTATCACAATAATATATATATATATATATATATATATATATATATATATATATATATATATATATATATATATATATATATATATATATATATATATATATATATATATATATATATATATATATATATATATATTTGGTACTTACAGGAATAATAATTTGATGATAAAAAACATGAAGGCTCTGGTATATATTGGTATATATAATCGATTACAATGTTATAACGAGGGAGGCCAAGAGTACTCAGAAAGTATATTCTCAGGGCGTGCTCTATTACACTTTGTTTGATTATATTTTTTTTCTTGAGCAAGAGGGTACTCATTGTCACGTTGGTACATAGTCGTTGAATGTCAGTTCCCTAAGTAGCTCAAACTTACGTGCTTTTAAAGATGTTTTCTTTCTTGGGCCGATCTTTCCTGTACACGATTTAAGTTCACATGTAGTCTTAGGAAAAAATGTGCACTGTCTTGGTTTCTTCTAGGGCTTATGTGAAAATCACAAGTGCAAAGCCTCACGGTACTTCCCGTGATAGGTTACTGAGCGTCTGATGGTCTTGCTCACCTTTCTAAGATGGGATTCCTTAGAGCGAGCTGTACCAGGTTTATAGCTCAGCGTTTGAAAGGATTATTAGGGTTTCGATAATAAGGAATGGTATGACTAGGTATGCAGAGGCTTCTTTTCTTGGTTTTTCTTACTTCTTAAAATGTTTCTTAAAATTACGGTGATACCAAGGGTATGGTAAATTTTTTGCAGGTTTTCTCTGATTAGTCGAAGGAACGACGAGTTTTTCAATATCCGCTTGAAAAACCTCAAAGGAAATCCTACCGACTGCGTCAGTTATTATCATCGCCGAGCGGTTTGTCTTTTTAAAAAGTGAATTTAAAATTTTAACACTAATTTCACGAAAAAATAAATGAAAATGAATTTATAATAATAGCAAACCTAGCTACAAAGACATGTAGATCTTAATGAAATGAATAATATTATAGAACTAAAATAAAAGCTTGTTTAAGTCGTATTTATGCATTAGGTTATCTTTAACAATTGAACGATTCAGCATCTCTGTTCTTGGTAGGTAGTTTAGGGCCGTCCGTAACTCGCGCGAATTTTCCATACGTGATGTATTTCTTTCACATGAAAAACGTATGGTCAGTCCATCTCCGTAACCGATTCGTCGCTGTTGCCAATATATTGTTAATTAAAATGCATCTTCGCAATAGAGTAGTTGTTGTTGCCGCGGTTTGGCTGAAAAAACGAACAAGAGAAAAGAAAAAAAAAGAGATTACGGATCCATCCTATCGTTAGTGAAAGGCTCTTGGTAGGTGCTTTTGTTACTTTATATTCTAAATTACGAGAAGAAGAGAAGACATTTTTTGGCTGCTTTTAACATCGCGATTTTTATATTCCTCACAGGCTGCATCCCAAATACACCTTTGATTTTCTGTTGTGCAAATTAATAATTCTGTGTTCATTTTATAATTCATGGTAGTATGCAGTACACTAGAATGGCCACGAACCGGCAATAGACAAGAGGGTACCCAACTGAACATCAATCCACATGTGAAACAGCTCACTATAACAATGGCCCGTGCGCGCGCTGACAATACGACGACGCAAGGGCTCGACATATGCCCGTCGTAACAAATCATACGGACTGATCATACTCGCTTCATGTGAAAATGTTCGTTTAAACATATGGTACCTGGTTATACGTCCTGACAATTCTTCCTGATCATACGCTCCATCCGAAACGGCTCTTTGAGATACAATTTCAAATTAGAACTTTTTGCCAAGAGAATGTGTAACTTTCTAGTCCCAAAGTAGCGGAAAAATGGAAATTGATAAATATTGATAAATAAGTGAATAGTCCCTTATTGCATATTTCTGTACATATATAAACAGAGTTCACCCAACGGCGGCCAAATGTACATGTGACGCTACTGCGTCACATGTACATTCCCAATAATGACGCATTTAGGCAGATGATAAACAAATAAAATAACTACACATATTCCCTACAAATATAAAACTGCTTACATGTCATATACTAAACACAACGGCTGAGATTGTGCACCAGCGAACATTTGCATGAGTAACACAGTTTCTATATTTTCTACTGAAAAACGTCTCATTTGTGAGGTCAACACACTTGTGCTAAGCGAAAACGATATTTTCAAATTTGAAACTTTCCAAATCAGTTGCGTTCCTCATCGAGACACAGATTAATTAAACACGACTTTCCATATTCCGCATTTGTTTTTATAATGTCATTACACCGCTTACTAGAGGCTTCTTTTAAAACTCCTAATTTATTATGGGGGTGAGCGTAGCACCGACTTTTCATTGTGTCAAATTCAATACGGAATGTAAAGCAACGGGTACTGACGCTAGTATTAGATGGATACCAAACAGTTTTCCATTTTGCCCATTATATTATATTGTGATTATGATTATGTAAAATGTAGGACGACAATTTAGTATTTTGTTGATACAAAAAGATATTTGACAGTTATAATAGGTAATTATAGTTAAAAAATTATCACAGTAGGATCGCACCACCAAGTACATGCATAGTTCTTTTATTCATCATACGTCACTATGACTAATAACCGTCACCTTACTATTTATCTTATATGTTATGTAAAGGTTTTTATAGGAAGACTATGATATGATTTAGACACAGTTGTGCTTAGACCTTTGGACGGTACACACACCTACTAGTTTTGTTGAAAAATCTCTTATTTATTATATCGAGTGGGCCAAAAGAAAGCTGTACTTTTTATTTTTCTTTACCAAATTTTTGTTTCTCAGCCGATTTTAGCGAACTTGATGTCAATAGTTAGCTGAATGAATAGGCTACAAAAGTCAAATATTATGATGGCCGAAACATCAAAGCGGACGCAATTGAAAATAGGCCTTTCTTTGAGCTCGTTCTTTTTAATTGAAAGTTCTTAAAATGCCAGAACTAACGGCATATTTCGAAATAATTACATCCCCTCTACAATTTAAGATTACGATGAGTTATATCGGTTGATTGATTTTGAAGATATAGCGAATTCAAAAAGGCCTATTTGCCATTTTTTAAATCTGGAACAAAAAACAAACCTTGATATTTTGCATTCTTTATTTCTCAACCAATATCAACAAACTTGGTCTTATTATTTATGCATTGGAATCAGCTCTAAGAAATTGTGAATACGTTATCGAAATTTCAAAATACAAAACTCATTTTCTATTAATATTTTTATTGTTTACACTAAGTACTATAACATCTTAAATATCAACAATACGAACTAGAGAAATAATTTATAAAAAAATCTTATCTAGGTAAATAACTCGATGAGGTGGTAAGAGGATATTTCACCAGTAATCCATAATTAGGTCATTGAAATTCACCCTGTAAAACAAATGTAGTATTATTGAATTATTGAAAAAATCAATATTTTCAAACACTAGATTCAATTAATAAGTAGGTAATGAAGATTAGCATACCACACTCCTTAAAGAAGCCCTGATTTGACATCTTTATAGACAGTTTTCTGTGGGTTCATTTGAAGAACAATGTTTATTAAGAAACTTAGTTGACCAGTGATATTATTCAAGAAAAAATACAAGAGGAAATAAATTCTTAAATAATAGTATTTATATTTTAAATAATATAAAAAATAACATTATCAAAAGATACAGTTTGTGCATAGCAGAAAACAGTGGTAATATAGAACCTCTTCTATAATGTAATATTTTCATTTTAATAACTTTTGTACTGGTCTTCTTCCAATAATGATTTTTGTAAAGATAAAATTAAATATAATTTAGTGTTGTATTGCTCCTTATTATTGCAAACGAATTTATGTTAATAACTTCCTTAATATTATACGAAATATACAAGTATTGTATATTTTTGAAATCAGAAAAGACAAATCCAAATATGTAAAAATACATAGGGTGTTCCATTAAAGAAAAACACATATTTTTACACCCACTGTATATTTTTAGATATCGATATGACATGGTCACATATTTAAAAAGTACGTGAAAAATGCTATAAGAATATTTAAAAAAAAAATTTATTACCTTCAATTAGGAAATAATTAGGTGTTGGCAAGTTATGTTGAATACGCTGTACACAAAAAATGTCGGCTATGGCGATTGATTGCGTATCGTCTTTTTATGTGGTGCTTTATTAATATGCCTAAAATATTGTATAATATTCAATATAAATAATTTCCCACTTTTTACGAATATTCGCATGTTTTTTGGGTATCATGTTGCGCCTGAGCGTATTAAAAACACGTGGTAAATTCCCGTGCCATTATTCCCCATACCTGTTAGTCTAATCGGGGGTTTCGTTTAAAACATAACTGCACGGTAAATTATTATGAATTAAATTCACTCCGGTGCGCGTGGCGTCCTTTCATAATTTAGCTACTTTGTAAACCAACGTGGTGTTCTAATCATGGCTATGACAGTGAAATTTTCATCGATAATCTCTTTATAGAAATAACTCTCTCCATTTGGCAGTTTTACTTTTAAGTCAATACAAATTTATATATTTATATAATTTACAAAAAAACGCACATTTTAATTCGTTTCACTGCACTCATGTCAGTACAGGATGTCCCAAAGTTCCCTCCCCGGGCCTTTTTCACCTAAACTAGATTTAATGAAAAAAAAAAAACCAAACAAAGCCATTTTAAAGGTAAGTGGTCAAACTTTATTTTTACGTGGGTTTTATATTTGTTTTGTTTTGTTGAGCGACGCTCGGCGTTTCGAAGTCATTTACCCTTTTTTCCCCAGAAACACACATATTTTATTTTTCATTTCATTTAAACAGAAATTAAATTTTAACGAAAAAATTCAAATACATTTTTATTTAAGAAATTAAAACAAAAACAGTATTAAAAAATCTGTAACGCAAAGTCCTATTTACATATAGTAGCTTACGTAACAAATTAAACAAAATAAATATTAACAAAAGAAATCATAAAAAACAATAACAAAAATTATCTAAGCACCAATTAAATAATTTTACAAGCTCGCGACTAATTGTGGTGTTTTGTAACATGTCTCTAGTTATTGTGTCATAGTCTAATCTTTGTTCTAATTGGTCAAGATTCTCAGGTCTTTATGTATACTAGATTCTTGAATCTTCCCCACAGAAAATAGTCTAATGCCCTTGGATTTGGTGATCTGGGAGTCCACTGAATTCGACCATTCGGTCTTATCCAACGATTTGGATATTGTCGATTTAAATAGTTTCTTACAACTAGAGTACTATGAGCAGGCGCGCCATCTAACTGAAACTATAAATTTCTTAATGGAATTAACTCCAACAAACCTGTCTAAAAATTGTAAGAAAACTTGGTCTGTCAGAGGTTTTTTTAAAAAATATGGTCCTACCAAAATGCCGTCAACTATACTTCACCACATATTTGTTCCGAAATAACCTTGATTTTGAACTTGATTTATTTCATGGGGATTTCTGTCGGCCCAGAAATGGGTATTTCTGTAATTTGGTATACCATTACTTAAAAATCTACTTTCACTAGCCTAAAAAAATGACTAAAAAAAATATTTTCATCATCAGCAAGTATCATTTGCGCAATAAAATATATTCTTCGTTAGCAGTCATTATTAGTGAGCTTTTGTACATTTCGTATTGTGTAATCATGAAAAGTATTATCTTTTAAAACTCTCTGAATGGTAAATTTTGAAATGCTGAGGATAATGGAAGCCTGACAAATGGAATTTTGTGGATTTTCTTCAAAATAGTTAATAATATTGGCGACACAGTCATTATTGCCAATTCTTTTACCTTTTCTTGATAAAAAGTCATACTCATTATTTCACAAATTTATTTCCAATTATAAAAATATTTTATGAACTGGTGTTACTCTACAGTTTATCGTGAAGCTTAAGTCGTTTGGCTAAGCGTGCATTATTTTTTGTTTCCCCAAATATTAGCAACATACCCACTGTGTTATATGTTACCAGCAATGTACGAACCCATGTGCGAAATTCCTATAGACATTCTGCAAACTGACTAGCTCACCAGGCATTATACAAAATGACTAGGCAATCTGCAAAGTCTAATGCAACAGTCAATCTGCTTGAGTATGTTGGTGTCTCACATTGACTAGTCAGTTTGCGAAATGAGTCGAACGTCGCTGGTCAATGTTAGCGAGTCAGAATGATGAGCTAGAAGAAAGAAATATTTTTAGAGAAATTAAATATATTGTGTAGTGATAAAAGCTATAACGATGTGTTTTCATAGTTCTAGGACAAGAAAAATGAAGGGGAATGACATAAATTTAAATGGTTATTGTTTAAAGAAACACGTGGAAATGATGATTTTTTCTTAATTTTTCTTGCCCCAAAATGACATTTAAAATGTCATTATCAACGCCTAGACTTATGAGCCGAAAACCAACCAAGTTTTTTTTAAATTTTATATAAATATACATATATAAATCTATGATTCAATTTCAAAATAATAAATATTTTTTACTTTTACGTATTTTTGCTTTCCGTACTACATTTTGGCAAATTAAATCTGCCTAGTCAAAGTGACAACCCGGCCTTGTCAGTTCTCAAATTATCTAAGCCATCATTATGCAGATTGCCTAAAATATTCTGTAAAATGTCCGAAACAATAGTTAATCCGCAGATTGCCTGTCTAATTGGAGATTCTGCAGACTGCGTAGTCATTTCGCGGATTGACTCATTTCGCACCTTGCCGGTAACATATACTCTTTAAAAGGTCATAAACAAAAATTGTAAAATGTAATTTTATGATATACGCCTTCTAGATATAAAAAAAAATAGGCTACTATGTTTAAATAGGATTTTTCCTTATAGATTTCTTAATATTATTTTTGATATAACTTTTTAACGATTGTAAATAGTATAAAACTGTATGTGTTTTTTTTTCTTAAAATTTAATTTCCTTTTGAATGCCGTATAGAAATATGAGTATCTGGGAAAAAATACAAATAACTTCGAAACTCCGAGCACTGCCCGACTTGAAAAACAAAAACCACGTAAAAATAAAGTTTGGCCATCTACCTTTAAAATGGCTTTGTTTGTTTTTTTTTTCATTAAACCTAGTTTAGGGAAAAGAGGTTTAGGGAGGAAACTTTGAGACACCCGGTACATTAAAAAATATTTATTTATGATGAATTATGCTCTAAAGTTGAAATTATAAAATTTATGTACTTATAAATTTAATTAAAATATTAAATCAATGTTTCCTGTAAAACACCACTTGCCATTATTTGTGTTTCAAGTCAAATAGATACAAATGTAAAGCTGCTTTAATAAGTTTTATTTTGTTTAGATTACTAAAAATATATAAATTTTCTCGTTTGTAATAAAGTGGAAAATAACTTTACCATATCACCTTCCCTGACAGTTTGAAAACATATTGAAATGTTTGATGTCTAATTAGGTAGTCTAGTATATTCGTTATTCTAAATAGGTAGTATTAGTTTTAAATTTTTTGCAGTTTCGATTTGACATTTTGGCCAAATAATATCAGTATTGTCGCTTTCAGATTCCTTTTTAAACTGATCGCTATAATCATTACAACAAATATTCTCGCTCTAAAGAGATAATACACATTCAGGCACATTAACCGTGTTTTATTTACAAAGTGTATGATACAAACTAGAGATAAGAGTGGTATTTGGATAAACCGGGAGAACACGCAATTATTTTTACTCTGCTCTGGTCGATTTGTTCCCAGTAATTATCTGATTAATTAGGTAATAAACGGTAGAACAGTTGATAGTAATGTTAAATTCTTGAGGTGATCTGATTAAATTTTAACGTTTGTACAGGGACACCTACTTCCTATTATAAATGAGTGGTACTACTTAATATTTAAACGTAAATATGCTGGCTACATAGTGAAAATGTCATCGACGAAACTGGAAGTGCAACGGGAAATATCGGCTAGTTTAGAAGAAGATAGCGTAAAGAAGGGAAATATGTTCACCAAAAAAAGGACACCGTTCTGGCTCAGAGCAAGGTCCTCATATAAGCCTTCATTTGTGGGGAGTTAAGAGGTCTAGGAAACGTACGTCTGCTCCTCAAATGGGTGCATTTGTTGGAGGACTTAGAACAGCACTTGTTTTAAGATCGAGAAGATCATGGCCAGCGGCACCATTAGCTTCAGGAAGGTGAGTGTTACCATATATTTGAATTCTCATACAGGTGTTTCTAAACTGCTGTTGAGAAAAAGAAAGGGTAAGAAAAAAAGTCGTACAATAAAATTTTATTTTATATTGTCTGAATGTTATGTGGCATTCTTTTTTTTGGATCTCACTACCACATGAATAATTCTTCTAACCTTGTCAGATGATGTTTTTTATATTAACTAGAACAAAACAAAAAAAATCGGTAGCGGTTACGTGCTCCTCGACAGTACTTTTTCATCATTATATCCAATTTGACATGAAAGAATTTAATTACTTTACTAATTGGGGTATAATAATAATAATAATAATAATAATAATAATAATAATAATAATAATAATAATAATAAGGGGTGCAAAGGACCGGCAACCTCCACGTTGGTGCACGTCTGAAAGCCCGAATTAGAGCTGCCGAACAGGAAAATCTGTTTCGGCAGCACGTCGATAAACCCCAGCATGGTGTCTTCTATAAGAACATAGAAACACTGGGTTTATCGACCAGGCTGACCTTCGCCTTTCTAAGGTCAGCAGGGCTTAAGTCGGAGACCGAGGGATTCATTATGGCCTGCCAAGATGGTGTTATCAACACCTTGGTCTACCGTAGCCGCGTGTGGCGTGTAGAGGTCCCTGATATCAACTGCAGGACCTGCCATCAGGCGCCGGAATCGCTCATGCACTTACTTTCTGCATGCCCCATATATGCGATTTCGGCCTACATCCACCGACATAACGCGGCTTTACGAGTGCTATACTACCATCTAAGGCACTCGTACGGGGTAGACCAGACACCAGTGCTGCCTTACGTTCCCGGAGATATTGAGTCCGTTGTCGAGAACGAGAAATGCCGGATTTACTGGAACTACTCGTTCCCGACTGTCAGGCTAATCCAAGCCAACAAGCCTGACATAGTCCTCCTCGACCATCAACTCAAGGTGATGTATGTTATCGAGTTCTCGGCACCTGCGGAGAAAAACATCACCTTGAAGGAGGAGGAGAAACGGGCCAAATATCGCGATCTCCGGTACGAGCTCCAAGTGCTGTACCCAGGCTACTCGGTCAAAATGGTCGTCCTTATTATCGGTGTACTCGGAGGGATAAAGCCTACGCTGCTCTCGGAACTGAAGATCATACCGGCCTGCCAAAAACCAGCCGAGTGGCTGGCAGGTCAAATGCAGAAGGCGGTCATTCTGGGTTCTCTCCGTCTGCTTAGGGCACACGATTCTGGTATCTACAGTCACTAACCCTGCGGGATGTGGGGAGTGGCTGTAGTTGATGCGCCGGCGCGACTCCCGTGAGGCGTCGGAGGCCACGGGAGGACTGACCGGCATCGGGAAACCGGAAAAAAAAAAAAAAAAAAAAAAAAAAAAATAATAATAAGGGGTGCAAAGGACCGGCAACCTCCACGTTGGTGCACCCTGGACAGGCAGAGGTAACTCTGCCTGACTAATGTCGGCCGGGGGGTACCAAGGCTAACCACCTGGTACCCCTTTTACTTCGGGTTCCATATAAATTTCGAAGAAGGGCTCCTCACGATCGACCCCAAGCGGATGGGGGTCAGAGACAGGCGGGAGGGGCCTCACCGGAACGTCTCAATGGTAACGAACGCAATGAACAAGGACGCTTTAAGTGGACGAGGGAACTTCGGGATGACTTGCTGACCTGCCGCGAGAGTAGCGAACCTGAGCGAAGGGGATACATGGCGCGATTGCATGCACTTTGGTGCGAAATGCATCCAGAGCATCGCGCCTTCTCTCAACAACATCTGAGAGATCAAGTATCCTTTCTGCTCAGGACAGGTTACGTAAGGGCACCCCGTCAGCTGGAAGAACTGCCAGCCGCAGTACCACCGCGGCAATTACCAACTGATGGGGAACATCCTTTAGAGTTCACCGATGTAGACTTAAGGACGAGGGTTAGCCTTAACACCAGGGCTAACCTAAAGCCACAAGACCTGGCCAGAATGGACGCGGTCATCGATGAGGAAATTCCGGAAGATGTAGACATCTGGCAAATCAACTGTGCCGTGTACAACGCCGCGAAGCAACTCGTCCCCCGTGAGAGGTCAACCAATCACGGGGTCGAGAAAGTCAAGCGGCGTGTACAAAAATCGAAGGCAAGATACAGTCGGCCAGACAACACGCTTCTCGGATCCAGAGTGTGGTGGAATATAAGACGTCTGGTAGAGTTTTTACTCCCAGAATCCGGCGCATAGCAGCCGGATTAAGACGTCAACACCATACTCTAAATCTGACAGTGATGCTTACCATCAAGCAGCACTGTCTAGATAGGATCCGAGCGCTCATGGCGATAAAGAAAACATTAAAGAGGCGAGTGAGGAGTATGGAACAAAACAATTTGTTCCGTACAAATCCTTCCCGCCTCTTTCAAGAGCCACAGCGTGTTGTCGACAATCCGCCGACTGTAGAAGGTGTCGAAACCTTCTGGAAGGGAATCTACGAAACGACGCATCCATTCAATAGCGACACTCCATCAATTGCACACTTCGAGGCTCTGTGCCACAGACATCGTCAAGAGCCAGAAGAAGTGTGCCCGGCAATCAGTACGGAGGAAGTTCAACAAGCACTTATTGGTACCAAGAACTTCGCTGCCCCAGGCCCAGACGGCATTAACAACTGGTGGTGGAAGAAATTTCCTTCCACTCACCGCCGTCTGGCGCGAGTTTTCAACTCATGGTTGAACGAGGGGCAGCAGATTCCGGACTGGTTCGTCGAGGGACGCACTGTGCTTATCCCCAAAAAGGGGGGATCTTTCCGACCCGAGGAATTATAGGCCGATCACTTGCCTCAACTCCTGCTACAAGATATTTACACGTATCTTGTATGCTAGGACACTGAGGTCTGTTGATCCGGTCTTCCAGCAGATACACGAACAGCGTGGTGCCAAGAAGGGCATGGCAGGTTGCAAGGACAGCCTGCTGATAGACCGCTGTATTACACAGGATTCTGTGCAATACAAGCGGAATCTATCGATGGCCTGGATTGATTACCGCAAGGCATTTGATACAACATCGCACCAGCTATTGTTGTACTTGCTCGAATGTCTTGCGGTACCAGCACCACTAGTGAGATGCATAGAACAGCTGCTGCCGCTCTGGAAGACCCGCTTCACCATAACATCAGGTGCGCAGCGGGTCACGACAGAGCAGGTGGCATTTAGGAGAGGAGTTTTCCAGGGTGACTCCCTGAGTCCTCTCCTCTTCTGCATCTCACTGCTGCCGTTGTCTGTTGGGCTCCGCCAAACCCGCGGATATCAATGTGGGCCACCCAGCGACCGGAGGCATAAGGTCACCCATCTATTTTATATGGATGACCTTAAACTTTATGCCTCCGGAGAGCGCGAACTACAAAACGCTCTTAGGGTGGTCGAAGAATATACGCGGGCAATTGGTATGGAGTTCGGGTTGGACAAATGTGCAGTCGTCCACCTCAAGAGAGGACGATGCGGGGAATTCCCTGAAGATGCGCAGCTCGCGGACGGAAGCATCCTAAGACATCTGGATGCCGGAGAGACCTATACATACCTGGGTGTGCAACAAAGGCACATCCAAGATGTAACACAAATAAAGGATTCTCTCCGCGGCAAGTACAGACACCGCCTCCGAAAGATTTGGTCTTCCGAACTTTCGGGGAAGAACAAGGTGTCTGCAACTAATATGCTTGCCGTTCCGATTCTGCTCTACTCCTTCGGAGTAGTAAAGTGGAGGGTAGATGAGCTGCGCCAATTAGACAGAGATACCCGCAAGATGATGAATATTCACAGAAGTATTCATCCTAGATCGTCCGTTCCTCGTGTGTACCTCCCACGTCAACGGGGGGGCCGAGGACTCTTGAGCCTGGAGTGTACGCATGGCAGAGTAGTACTGAGTATGGCATGTAACATACTCAGGAGCTCAGATCCCCTCTTGCGGTTCGTAAAACATCACGAAACTGTAGGAGTGGGAGCAGGATTGTTCAAGGCAGCAAAAAGAGCCGCAGATGAATTCGGTCTCGCATTTGACATCAGGCGAGGAGGCCGGCGAGGTGCTGATGTTGAGTCAGTCACCGAACTTCAGCCAAATCGCCTGAAAGCCCGAATTAGAGCTGCCGAACAGGAAAATCTGTTTCGGCAGCACGTCGATAAACCCCAGCATGGTGTCTTCTATAAGATCATAGAAACACTGGGTTTATCGACCAGGCTGACCTTCGCCTTTCTAAGGTCAGCAGGGCTTAAGTCGGAGACCGAGGGATTCATTATGGCCTGCCAAGATGGTGTTATCAACACCTTGGTCTACCGTAGCCGTGTGTGGCGTGTAGAGGTTCCTGATATCAACTGCAGGACCTGCCATCAGGCGCCGGAATCGCTCATGCACTTACTTTCTGCATGTCCCATATATGCGATTTCGGCCTACATCCACCGACATAACGCGGCTTTACGAGTGCTATACTACCATCTAAGGCACTCGTACGGGGTAGACCAGACACCAGTGCTGCCTTACGTCCCCGGAGATATTGAGTCCGTTGTCGAGAACGAGAAATGCCGGATTTACTGGAACTACTCGTTCCCGACTGTCAGGCTAATCCAAGCCAATAAGCCTGACATAGTCCTCCTCGACCATCAACTCAAGGTGATGTATGTTATCGAGTTCTCGGCACCTGCTGAGAAAAACATCACCTTGAAGGAGGAGGAGAAACGGACCAAATATCGCGATCTCCGGTACGAGCTCCAAGTGCTGTACCCAGGCTACTCGGTCAAAATGGTCGTCCTTATTATCGGTGTACTCGGAGGGATAAAGCCTACGCTGCTCTCGGAACTGAAGATCATACCGGCCTGCCAAAAACCAGCCGAGTGGCTGGCAGGTCAAATGCAGAAGGCGGTCATTCTGGGTTCTCTCCGTCTGCTTAGGGCACACGATTCTGGTATCTAGAGTCACTAACCCTGCGGGATGCGGGGAGTGGCTGTAGTTGATGCGCCGGCGCGACTCCCGTGAGGCGTCGGAGGCCACGGGAGGACTGACCGGCATCGGATATTCCGAAAAAAAAAAAAAAAAAAAAAAAAAAAAATAATAATAATAAGGGGAATAATAAGGAATCAACTCAAGGTGATGTATGTATCAACTCAAGGTGATGTATGTCATCGAGTTCTCGGCACCTGCGGAGGAAAACATCACCTTGAAGGAGGAGGAGAAACGGACCAAATATCGCGATCTCCGGTACGAGCTCCAAGTGCTGTACCCAGGCTACTCGGTCAAAATGGTCGTCCTTATTATCGGTGTACTCGGAGGGATAAAGCCTACGCTGCTCTCTGAACTGAAGATCATACCGGCCTGCCAAAAATCAGCCGAGTGGCTGGCAGGCCAAATGCAGAAGGCGGTCATTCTGGGTTCTCTCCGTCTGCTTAGGGCACATGATTCTGGTATCTACAGTCACTAACCCTGCGGGATGTGGGGAGTGGCTGTAGTTGATGCGCCGGCGCGACTCCCGTGAGGCGTCGGAAGCCACGGGAGGACTGACCGGCATCGGGAAACCGAAAAAAAAAAAAAAAAAAAAAAAAAAAAAAAAAGGGGTGCACCCTGGACAGGCAGAGGTAACTCAGCTTGACTAATGTCGGCCGGGGGGTACCAAGGCTAACCACCTGGTACCCCTTATACTACTTCTGGTTCCGTACAACCTGAGAAGGGCCCCTCACGATCGACCCCAAGCGGATGGGGGTCAGAGACAGGCGGGAGGGGCATCACCGGATAGTCTCAATAACGACAATACTGGCAATGGACACGGACGCTTTAAGTGGACGAGGGAACTTCGGGATGACTTGCTGACCTGCCGCGAGAGTAGCGAACCTGAGCGAAGGGGATACATGGCGCGAATGCATGCACTTTGGTGCGAAATGCATCCAGAGCATCGCGCCTTCTCTCAACAACATCTGAGAGATCAAGTATCCTTTCTGCTCAGGACAGGTTACGTAAGGGCACCCCGTCAGCTAGAAGAACTGCCAGCCGCAGTCCCACCGCGGCAATTATTAGCTGATGGGGAACATCCTTTAGAGTTCACCGATGTAGACTTAAGGACGAGGGTTAGCCTTAACACCAGGGCTAACCTAAAGTCACAAGACCTGGCTAGAATGGACGCGGTCATCGATGAGGAAATTCCGGAAGATGTAGACATCTGGCAAATCAACTGTGCCGTGTACAACGCCGCGAAGCAACTCGTCCCCCGTGAGAGGTCAACCAATCACGGGGTCGAGAAAGCCAAGCGGCGTGTACAAAAAATCGAAGGCAAGATACAGTTGGCCAGACAACACGCTTCTCGGATCCAGAGTGTGGTGGAATATAAGACGACTGGTAGAGTTTTTACTCCCAGGATCCGGCGCATAGCTGCCGGATTAAGACGTCAACACCATACTCTAAATCTGACAGTGATGCTTACCATCAAGCAGCACTGTCTAGATAGGATCCGAGTGCTCATGGCGATAAAGAAAACATTGAAGAGGCGGGTGAGGAGTATGGAACAAAACAATTTGTTCCGTACGAATCCTTCCCGCCTCTTTCAAGAGCCACAGCGTGTTGTCGAGAATCCGCCGACTGTAGAAGATGTCGAAACCTTCTGGAAGGGAATCTACGAAACGCCGCATCCATTCAATAGCGACACTCCATCAATTGCACACTTCGAGGCTCTGTGTCACAGACATCTTGAAGAGCCAGAAGAAGTGTGCCCGGCAATCAGTACGGAGGAAGTCCAACAAGCACTTGTTGGTACCAAGAACTTCGCTGCCCCGGGCCCAGACGGCATTAACAACTGGTGGTGGAAGAAATTTCCTTCCACTCACCGCCGTCTGGCGCGAGTTTTCAACTCATGGTTGAACGAGGGGCAGCAGAGTCCGGACTGGTTCGTCGAGGGACGTACTGTGCTAATCTCCAAAAAGGGGGATCTTTCCGACCCGAGGAATTATAGGCCGATCACTTGCCTTAACTCCTGCTACAAGATATTTACACGTATCTTATATGCTAGGACGCTGAGGTCTGTTGATCCGGTCTTCCAGCAGATACACGAACAGCGTGGTGCCAAGAAGAGCATGACAGGTTGCAAGGACAGCCTGCTGATAGACCGCTGTATTACACAGGATTCTGTGCAATACAAGCGGAATCTATCGATGGCCTGGATTGATTACCGCAAGGCATTTGATACAACATCGCATGAGCTATTATTGTACTTGCTCGAATGTCTTGCGGTACCAGCATCACTAGTGAGATGCATAGAACAGCTGCTGCCTCTCTGGAAGACCCGCTTCACCATAACATCAGGTGCACAGCGGGTCAAGACAGGGCAGGTGGCATTTAGGAGAGGAGTTTTCCAGGGTGACTCCCTGAGTCTTCTCCTCTTCTGCATCTCACTGCTGCCGTTGTCTGTTGGGCTCCGCCAAACCCGCGGATATCAATGTGGGCCACCCAGCGACCGGAGGCATAAGGTCACCCATCTATTTTATATGGATGACCTTAAACTTTATGCCTCCGGAGAGCGCGAACTACAAAACACTCTTAGGGTGGTCGAAGAATATACGCGGGCAATTGGTATGGAGTTCGGGTTGGACAAATGTGCAGTCGTCCACCTCAAGAGAGGACGATGCGGGGAATTCCCTGAAGATGCGCAGCTCGCAGACGGAAGCATCCTAAGACATCTAGATGCCGGAGAGACCTATACATATCTGGGTGTGCAACAAAGGCACATCCAGGATGTATCACAAATAAAAGATTCTCTCCGCGGCAAGTACAGACACCGCCTCCGAAAGATTTGGTCTTCCGAACTTTCGGGGAAGAACAAGGTCTCGCATTTGACATCAGGCAAGGAGGCCGGTGAGGTGCTGATGTTGAGTCAGTCACCGAACTTCAGCCAAATCGTCTGAAAGCCCGAATCAGAGCTGCCGAAACGGAAAATCTGTTTCGGCAGCACGTCGATAAACCCCAGCATGGTGTCTTCTATAAAAACATCGAAACACTGGGTTTATTGACCAGGCTGACCTTCGCCTTTCTAAGGTCAGCAGGGCTTAAGTCGAAGACCGAGGGATTCATTATGGCCTGCCAAGATGGTGTTATCAACACCTTAGTCTACCGTAGCCGCGTGTGGCGTGTAGAGGTTCCTGATATCAACTGCAGGACCTGCCATCAGGCGCCGGAATCGCTCATGCATTTACTATCTGCATGCCCCATATATGCGATTTCGGCCTACATCCACCGACATAACGCGGCCTTACGAGTGCTATACTACCATCTAAGGCACTCGTACGGGGTAGACCAGACACCAGTGCTGCCTTACGTCCCCGGAGATATTGAGTCCGTTGTCGAGAACGAGAAATGCCGGATTTACTGGAACTACTCGTTCCCGACTGTCAGGCTAATCCAAGCCAACAAGCCTGACATAGTCCTCCTCGACCATCAACTCAAGGTGATGTATGTCATCGAGTTCTCGGCACCAGCGGAGAAAAACATCACCTTGAAGGAGGAGGAGAAACGGACCAAATATCGCGATCTCCGGTACGAGCTCCAAGTGCTGTACCCAGGCTACTCGGTCAAAATGGTCGTCCTTATTATCGGTGTACTCGGAGGGATAAAGCCTACGCTGCTCTCGGAACTGAAGATCATACCGGCCTGCCAAAAACCAGCCGAGTGGCTGGCAGGTCAAATGCAGAAGGCGGTCATTCTGGGTTCTCTCCGTCTGCTTAGGGCACACGACTCTGGTATCTACAGTCACTAACCCTGCGGGATGTGGGGAGTGGCTGTAGTTGATGCGCCGGCGCGACTCCCGTGAGGCGTCGGAGGCCACGGGAGGACTGACCGGCATCGGATATTCCGAAAAAAAAAAAAAATAAATAATAATAATAATTTGGTAGTGACATTATTTTTTTGTTACTACGGCTTTCTGTTTTCTTTTCAGTGAGGTATGAACGAAACCACTTTAATATGTTACATCTTACTCCATATTTTTTCTAGCTTACAGAGAAGTATTTCGTGATCTATACAGTCATATGCTTTGGATAAATCGAGAAAAAGTTATAATGCTATGTTGTTATCTTGTAAAACATTTTGTATATTATGTGTGAATTCATAATTGCTGTTTTTGTAGACCGACCTTTCAAATACCCGTGCTGGAAAAGATTGAAGTGGTTATGTAATACCATATAGTTCATTAATCGATTACATGTAACTTTCTCAAATATTTTAGAAAAAAATTAATAAAAGACTTATTGGTTTGCAATTTTCAATCATGGACTCATCTCCTTCTTTTGTGTAAAGGTATTATAAGTGCTATTTTTAAAGAATCTACGAAAATGCCATATTTTAGAGAATTGTTTATTATATACGAAATAATATCGACGATTTCATCTATACATATTTTTAGTAAACTTGTAGGTACCATCATTCCCATAACTCATTTTATTTTTGCAGTTATGAACAATTTCAAGAATTCCTTGCCTGTCTACACTTTTTATATACACTGACTTATCACATTCATTTATTTTACATGTGAAAGAGGACTTTGATAACTGTGAAACTAAGTCAGGTGCAGTTTATTATGAAATTATTAAATGTTTTGGCTATAACCGTGGGTGAGATCGCCTTCAATGGGTATATTAGTCGGTGACTTATTTTTACCTCTTATTTCATTCACTTAATCCCATGTACATTTTGATTTATTGTCAGAGTTACTAAGTCTATTTTGATACCTTTTCGACCTAGCTTGTATTAATAACCTTAATTAATAAAAATTAAAATAACAAAGTATTCCAATAGAGAGGTGAGATTAATTTACAAATACGAATAAATGCTTAAAGTAATACCTAACTTTATTTAACTGAAGATTAAATAAAGTAGCCACACACTTCTTGATGAATCTTTTGAAAAAAGCTAATATCTCTAAAAAAATATGACTATGAACTAAGATCTGTAAAAAGCGTCTTATACCAAATTGAATGAGGATTTTGAAAACTGAGAATTTTTTTTAAACACTGGTGTAGTTTTTTCTTGAAATAATTACGATGTGACCTCATTGCACACCACTGGTGTGTCCTATTTGGACACGATACACTTCTATGTGTATCGTATATTTGGATGAACATAACAATTTTACACAATTAAGGTGCATAAAAAGTTTGTTACCGATGCTAAAGGAGGAACGGAACAAAATTGATATAATTTAATCAACAGTTCTATGTACATATGTAATATCAGTGGATATCATGTAAGTAAATAATTTGTGTCTAGTATAGCGTTACAAATATTTTATAAGGATATAAAATTTTGAGAAAGATTTCGTTTCCTAACGTTAGGGAAATATTTTATTATTTTTTTTGCTGTTTTATATTAGTTGTCAAAAGACCCCCACTGACTATTCCTTTGACGTAAATTCACAAGCGCAGACGTTTAATCTTCCATTATTATACTAGATAACTTTATTTCTTTAGATAATCGAACTTAGAAGAATTATTCATTGTGGTAGTAAGGCCCATGAAAGCAAAAGAAAAATATTTTATTTTACTTTACACCATTCAACTGTCCTTAAATCAATCAGTCAGTTTTGATATCAAAATAGGTTATCGCTCTTAATTTATAGGTATCTACCTATAATATACATAAAAAAGCAAAGTACATTTTTTTAAAATTTAATAAAACAATGTAATTAATATACATAGTACCATTTTTGTACCTATGCTATATTGTTGAAAAACGTGCCAAGTTGTAGTTAAATATCTCAAACCATTGAGGGGATATAAAATTATTGTTATTTTTTCCTCATTTGCATGAAATGTCGCGCAGGGATGCATTTTTTATACATAAATAAATTGGGTTAATTGATACGATTTAAATTCCATAATCTGCTGTCAAAATGTTGACGTAAGTTATAGAAACATAATGTGTACAAAAATGCGTCATATAAGATCAAAATTAGAAAAAAACTTTTTAAATCATGATTCAGAAAAGTTTATAAAAAATTTTTTGTCAAGTCTGGTCAACTAGTAAAATACTGGTTAAATTGACTAAGATGGAAGAACTTATATTCGAAATCGAAAAGTTGAAGTTGTTTATATAAATCTATGGTATTTAAAATAATTCTGCATATGCAGTAAATAAATAAAAATCAGCAATATATATTTTTTTCATTTGAAATGTCTTAAAATTTATAATTGAATGCACAAAATTTTAAACAGTACATACCGACTAATCGTAAACAAAATACCATGTTGACTTTAGTCTTAGTTTAGATAGTATTCTGTCTATTCAGAAAGTTAATAGCCAAATGTAACTAATAATAAGTAATGACCTATTGAGTAGATATGTTCGTCGGTAGTAAACAATGGTAGCAAATTACTACCGCTTTAGAGATTAATAGAAAATCAGGCTTAATTATGACATTATTAGTTTAATTGCTGTTTCCCAACTAATCGATGTATGTTAATGTTATAAAATGTACCTTTGAATATCTAGAAATCATTTCATATGAAGTCACCATTGAAAAAAGAAACAAAGATCTTATGCACACATGTATCTCGAGAATTAAATATTCAAGTGCCAATGGACATTCAACTTTTAACATCTTTACTCTTCTTGGTTCTGGGATACATCGTCTTTTAAAATTATCCCACCTCAGTTTTTTACAAATATTGCGGTTGACGCTTTTATCAACACAGTAAAGTCCGGTTATAACGAGCCCGAAAAATGTATAAAAAATGGTTCGTTATATCCGGAGCTCGTTACAAACATAAAAAAACGATCTTAAGGAAAAAATTTCGTTGTTTCTACAGTAGCGCGTTATAAACGAAAGTTTGTTAAAAACGGGTTCGCTATAACCGGACTCCACTATATTTCGAAATAAGAACTACTAGCTGGAAAGATTGAGTACCTACAATTGAGGACCTTTTTTTTACAAAGTCGATAACTGCAAATTTGGTTAAAATGAGTTTTTTTTGTGATTTATGAATAACTCTTGTATGATAAATATAAATATAAAGAAACTAAAAAATTACAGGGTACAAAAAATTAGTTTCCCCTAACAATTGATTTATACTCTTGAAACAGAAAATGATTCTACTGAAGAATTTATAGTTTGTAGTTATAGATTTGTTAAAATTCTCCTTAATTCAAGTTTTAACATATTTCACATATTTTCTTACTGAACGCTTGAAATTTAACTACAAAATATTAAATTTTCGACGAATGTTCCCATGTGAGAAGTATATGACAGTGGGTGTATATGAAGTCTTGTTTTTCTACCACATAACTATATTTTTACGACCACTAGTTTCAAAGTCAATCCGACCTTATTTTCAGGTTAATAATTAAAACATGGGAATTCTCTAAAATATTAAAAAGGATGTCAAGTAACAAATGATATCTTCTATCATCAGGGAAAAATATTTACACTACTGTCGAAGATTAATGGAATGTGATGGACTTGCTAGCACCCTTCCTCTATCCTATGGAGAAGAGTTTGTTCATCAGGAATAGGAACAGCATAAACATAAGATTTTAAATGATTTCGCACAACCTATCCGTCGAATAGGAAAAGTTTCATTGATATATCCACGTATGATAAAGGAAAAATGAGGCGGAGCAACATCGTACATACAAAAAATACATTGGCGTACTGCTCATGAAATGTCCTTTATTAGAAATGGCAAATCATTTTCAAGAAAATTTTAATAAAATTATCCATTAATCCCTCGTAGAACAAATAGACCAATTAAAAAATCGTCGACAATTCCAGCCCAGACATTAATCGAAAAACGTTGTTGGTGCCCTGACTCAATTACTCCGTGAAGGTTTTCATCAGTCCATGATTGGTTATTATGAAAACTTATAATGCCATCTCTATTAAATCAATCTTAGTTCGTAAATAATACAGAAGAATGAAATAAAGGATTTCGAATACATTTCTATGCAAACCATGCACAAAATCTCATTCGCGGTACTGCATCCTCTGGATCCGATGTCTGAACCCTCTATAAATGATAGAGATGTAATAGATTGCTTCTTAAAATTTGATGAACCGTCATAGGACTTACACATTACGTTGCTGCAATTCTTGTTGTGCTCATACTAGGATTCGTCTCAACTGTTTCAAGTATCCTTTTCTCCTGTCGAACCGTTCTTACCATTGCCCTTCTTCCACCATCATGATTAGGTTTCAAGGATCCTGTTCGCCTTAACCGCATTAAATATTCTTCGATCTGGATGACGTCGGCTGGAATAGCGTTCTTCATAAAGTCTCTCAGTTTCTACATTATTACCATTAGCAAGCCCATAAATGAAATGCATATCGGCCATTTCTTCAAAAGAGTAAATAATTTTTTAAATGTAAATCGGCAAATCACATCAACAAAGTTAAAAGAACGCCAATAATCTATACATTGCTTGACAGGTACCTACTTGCTTTTTATAAGATAAAATTATTGGCGCATTTAATTGAACAATAAGTAATTACGATTTAACTTAACAAATTGTCCAACGGGAGAAGCTACACAAAAAAAGTCAAGACCATTTTTTTTCCAAATTAAATCTGCATTACAAAAATTGCAAAAAAAATATTTTTCACTAGCGTGAAAACCTAACTGGCATACCCCATATCTACGTTACTGGTTGGGGCTTCATTTTTTCACGTTGATTGCCATTTTACCCATCTGCTGTAGAGGGTGATTTTCTGAGAATTCCCACCCATCCTAATTTCGTTATTTTTAGAAAATTTCATACATCCCTTTTTTAACCAATCAAAAATTTGTTTTTTGTTTCGTTACCATGGTAACTAAAAAAATTTCCGGAAATATTCATCCTTCAAGGTACCCTGAGCGAAATTAATGTGGAAATTTTTCTGTCAAATTATTGACATATGATCATATTTGACATTTTCTTTTATATAAAAATGGAATTTTATTTTTTCTTAAGAAAAAAATCATTGAGCTTATGAAACATTATTTTATTTCATGTTTATTTATGATCATTAACTAAATATTTCAAATGTGTTTGAAAATCTTCTAAAAAACTCCTAGCGTTTCAATGGTGAATACATCGGTGAAGAATTTATACCAATTAAATGTCTATGCTTGACTACACAAATATAATATTTTGAAACAATTTTATTTAACTTATATTTCATACTTCATGAAAACTTAGTTGAAACTTCTAGTAGCTTTCTTTGGTTGTTTCTTTCAATAAACAATTTTTTGAACAACCGAACAGAGCAAACATCAAGATTTTCATTATTTGTAACTAGCCATTTACTGTTAGATAGTTTTTTTGAACCACCCTGGGTAGTTTTAGAAAATACTGGATTGTACTCAATCCGTCCAGTTAAATTACCTTCGTTGTCAGTTTCCTCCATAAAATATTGAATGCAAGCTGAAGATCCTTCTCCTCCTCTCCACGCTAGCTCATATGAGACGACATAAAAAAATTTCGTTGCAGACCTTCTGGAGAATCTTCATCACAAGTCTCTAAAACTTTTTGTTAGATAAGCTGTTGAGCTTGATTTTCGGTGCAAACTCTGGATCGGAAAATGGATCAAATTTGATTTTATATTGATTAAAAAACATTTTATGTAATTGCTTTGCAGTGCTAGTCCACAGAACTCTTACCACGCTTTCTTTATAATTTTCTGAGTTTTTTTCTTCATATTGAACGCATAATATTCTAAAAGATTTGACCGAGTGCTTCGTTGGAAATTGATGGATTGTTGATATCGTAGGATTTTTCATTATAAAACTGCAAAAATAGTTTACACACAATCTTTTTGGACTTTTTCGTATTTTGTGGCATTCAATTTTGGACTTCTTGTCTAATATTTTCTTTACTTTTGTTTCCAGAACGCGACATTTTCAAATAACTCTTATGTTTTTAACTTTTGACACAACACTACTAATTCCGATGCGTTTCTGTTATTTTGTCAACAAAACCCATTCATGGCCTACTAATCTTATACATTTTTATGTCTTTGAATGACCTTAATGTCAGATGAAGTTAGTATTTATTTAATTTATTTAGGAGTGAAATTTTCTTACCGAATCCCTCGCGTGAATTAAATGTAGGAAATTTTCTAGTACATGATTTAAAAAAAATACCCTCGTAGCTGCGTGACGAGATAATTTTCAAAAAATTCATATACTCGAAAGATTTCCGGCAATAATTCAAGCACTTGGGAAATTACATGTGAAAAAATGGTAAATACAAAAGTTGTAGGTCTTTTATGTAGATTTTGAAAATCGTATCAGAAAAACAATGGAGACTAATATAAAATAGCTACAGTTATTAATTTTATTTTTTTTGAATTGGACGCCTTGTATATTTTTACATTTTTCAACAGAACGCTTTCTAACATAATAATATAGAGGTTGATGGGTTTATCTCTAATACTAAGGGAAGTATGAGGGATTCTATGTATGAGTCTACCCCCGTTAACTTTGTTATTTCTGATTATTCAAAAATAGTATATAAAAATGTTTCAAGATTTTTTAATAATACCTTGGAAATCGTATTATTAAGACAATTGAAGTTATTTTTAATAACTTTTTTTTATGAACTATTTTTAAATAGTCAGAAATAACAAAGATAACGGGGGTGGGCCTCACACAAAGTTTCCCTCATATCTCCCTTAGTATAGACATCCACCCATTCTCACAAAATCACCCTGTACACACAAAATTCCGTTTCAATATCTTTGTTTGTACAAAAGATTTACATATATATTTTTTTAAAACTTCAACACACTGTATCTTGGAAACGAAAGCTCTAGGGACAAATGTTTATATGACAAAATATTTGAACAAGGAATACGCTCCTTTATTTATGACATTTCATTATGTTACACACTGTATAGGAGCAAGATTTACTGTGATCATTTTTATATCAATTTAAAAATGTAAAATTAAAAAAAATTCAATTTATGAATAAATAATATTTGTTTATATGAAACTAATAATTTAATTGACTAGCTTTCATTTTTATAAGCTATGAAAAAGATATGGCAAATAACTTTTTTTTCTTTAGTTTTACCATATTTTAATATTATACACAATAACAAACATCTGAATTTTAAATTTACTTTATATTACTGACTTCTATAAATTATTCTATTTCTAAAGAAGTTTTTCTCTATCATCGTTTCCTTCTCACGTTAATTTCGGATTGCCCTCAAATTGGAAAAAAAGTATTAAGAAAAATATGAGAAAGAAAATTTACGTCAATTCATGTTTTTATTCGTTCATGATTAATCATACTAAAAATATTAGGAACAGGATATTTTTAACAAAAAAATACGGTTCAAATCTTTTTTGTGAGGTCAAGTAAAAGCTAAGTAGGTGTGATGGTGGCTGAGCAAGGGTACAACGCAACAGGCTGTTAGATCAATAAAAGTACAACTCGTTTCATGCCTTCGAATAACCCAGTTTCATATCTAAAGTTGACGAGTTATTGGAGGAATCTTTGTCTAGCTTTATCTCAACCTATTTGAGTTTCTGTATTTCAGTTTATTGTATCTGCATTTATATTTTGTTTATCAAAACTTTGTTTATGTCTTCTAGACCTATAAATGAAATCTCGATCTATGAAATATTTAATGTAAAATTAAGTTTTACAATAAAAATATCTCTGTTGTGCATTTGATGTATAATTCTGTTTACTGGGCAATATAATTAAAAATATGTTTTAAGGATATATAACATTTGAATGTTGATTTTAATAATATCAGCTATAAAAATGCATATTTTTAAAATTTTTAATTATATTATTTCTCAATCTGGAAATATATAAAGATGCATATATTGATTAAATTAAAAATGTAATAAGATGTTAGAAAATATATAGTGCTCTTAGCGTATAGTCTCATTATCTCGATTAATCTTTTATTATGTTCTATAGTGCCATTAATATTGTTTCAGTCTAGTAATTTTGATGTTATTATCACTATTTATGCTATAACATGGCCTGCGTTGAAACGATGCACAATAATTATTATCTAAAGCATACATTAATTTTATGTTTGTGTAATTTAGTAGAAAATTATTTAACAGCGTGCTAAGTCTTAAGCTATAATTAATTAATAAATTATAGAGTATATTTTCGAGTGTCCACATGTATTTGCTCATTATTGTTAGACTTTCTACTGTTGAGATACAGAAATCAAATCAAAAACTATTTATTTTAACATTACATTAAAGTTGTAATGTTAAAATGTTGATTTGATTTGAGATATAGAAAAAAGAAGACAAGGTCTTAATCGGACAAACCAGACAAAACAATTTCAGTATTTTTAAACCAAAAATAAGCTTTATTACAATCTACAAATAAGAGTCACTATTTCGTGCAAACACCGTCAAATATTAGATTTTTAAATTGTGAAAGCAGGACTAATAATATATTTAGGAAATTTTCCATTTAACTCATTTCTCACAACAAACGTTGATTATGTTTCAAATACATCAGGAACTAACATATGCTCTTATGAGAAATTCTTTTAATTATGATGACGTCATTTGCCAGTGATTTTTTTAGAAAACTGACATGAAAGTTAAGTTCAAACGGAGAAATGCTCTTGCTTCCTCAAACGGTCTTGGGATCACTATTATAGGCATGGATTTATAAGCAAGAGGGAGATAGCATTGCTGCCATTTTCTAGACATTGTTGTGAGGTAACTTATCTGCTGTCAATTCAGAAAAAGTGGGGTTATTTCTGTCAAAGCTCCTCCAACGCCATGGGCGTCGACAATAACAGGATGATTGCGGTTTTAATTAAAAATAATAATTCTTTCATAGACTAAAGTCTAGAAAATAAGTGCTAAGAAAAACTCTACCAAGATAAAGTATGTACGAAATATTATTTCATATTTTATGTGCCAAATTACAAAAAATAATTTAATGGTCCTACTTTTGTCCAACATTTTAGAACATTCATAATTAATTCTAATTTTGATATAGGGCTGAAGTATTAATTTTACAAATTGAATTGCACGGTTTTCTAAAATATCATTTATGTAACAAAATTATTGATTTTTGAACAAAGCAGATTGCATAATTTTCTAAAATATGTATCACTATCATATAAATGATCACCAAAACAATCAAATATCGAAGTATGAATACTCTTATAGCTCCATAAGGACTTTTCTTTTAATATCTTCAGAAGAGCGTTTAATGTTGTCACTCTTGTCCTCAGCCTCCGAACAGTTTCTCAAAGAGTTTTCAGTTTTCTCTTTTGCGACTGAAGTTTTTTTTCTGGTGATAAAAAATCATCAGTGCTAAAATTGCAACCATCATGCCTTTTTCCATGAATTATTAAACTTATTTTATATGATACTACACATTACTTATTTATAGGTTTTTTCACTGAACATATTGCATATGACTAATTTTAATCACAGTTCTAATTGTCAACTAGCATTGTGCTTACGTTTTCTTGCCTAAAGATTAAGTTTTCCTTTGTAACTGGAATTAGGACCAACTATAGAACCCTGAATTTGTCCTTCTTTAGCGATATTAATTAATATATCCTCCGTCTCTGAAGCAGTTAACGATTATACAGGCTCAGTACTAGGTGTTTTAGTATCATTTGAATCACCTTCTACTGAATTGTGGAAAACAGTTAAGAAAATGGCAATTTTTAATTTACTTAATATTTATCATTTACATTATGAAAATTTTCAAATACAGGACTGTTTTCTTTATTTGCTGATGGGATTTCAACTACATACAGTGTATTTCCTACAACAAAACAATTTCACGTTGTTATAAGAAAAGTTGTAAATTGATACTTAAGGCCGATTGTATCCACATAGTTTAGCCTAAGTTCAACTGACCTTCTTTAAAATTCAAGGTTATGAAAGTTAGAGCAATCGTAACGTTGGATTTTTAACGAAGTTCAGTTGAAATTTGGCTGAACCACATGGATACAATTGGCCCGTACAGTTTCTATATATTATGGAAATTGTCATTTTTAGTATTACATAGTTCCCGTTTTTCAGTGCCTAATTAGCAAAATTATCCATCGGTTAGTGTTACTTGAGTGAATTCTATTAGCCGAGAAGTCACTAACTGACAGATAATTTGGCTAACCGAGCATTGAAAAACCGGACCTTAATGTGAGAGTGCCTGAAGATTGCTCATCATGAATTTTGAATCTAGATCATAAATAAAATTTTAATATCTACTAATTTACAATCACTAAATTAAATGAGTAAGTTTTACGATAGGTACAAATTTTATCTTTTTGGAGGTCTCGGTGTAGCCATGACTTCATTGTGTTCACCTTATTCTGAAGCAGTTTGAGTTGAAGGCGATTCAAAATATTCTGCTTCCTAGAAAAATTCAAAAATCAAAAAATTGCAAAACATGCTTTGTTGGGTATTAAATTTGTCTGCAATTTTCGGGAGAAACTCTGGAGGTCTCTACGCGACAGTAGAATCTGGACTGAAATTATTAAATACGGTTTTAGATAATATCCAAACTCGTGAATTAATAGAATAATTTATATTTAGAGTGTGACTCTTGAAATGTCCTAAAGAAATTGGACAATTTAAAAAACACAACAATTTAAAACATTAAAAAAATTTTATGGTGATTTTGAATGACTACTATATTTCAAAGAAAAAAAATATTACTTGAACCAACTGCAACCTTCTCACCAGTACCAAAAGGACAATAAACATCGGCCAATCGATAATAAAAATATTCTCGGCTTATTCAGTTGTGAAAAAAATTATCAAGGGTACCACAAGATTTTATTACAAGACTTCACTGTAAAATATATCGTTGAAATTACATTATCTTTCGATTGGTGCTATAAAAAAATATAGTTATATTTAAGATAAGAAATTTATGTATGAAAAGGACACTAAATGTCATCCGCTTGGTACCAAGCTTTTTAGCTCATCTGCGGTAGTCATGGATCTATAATAATATATACATTTATGACGGCACTAATAATATCCTTGTGCCAAATTTCAGCAAGATCGGTTCAGTATTTTTGGTGTTATCGTATTTACACACACTCCTTGAAACACCTATAATATACATACGCACGCACGCACGCACACGCACACACATGGACATTTTGTAAAATCCACTTTTCGTGTTTCCTATACCTTGAACCGTAAATTCTGGTCTTATCTCAATTTTCGATTTTGGACCTATTGCAATAACTTCCCTATTTTCATGGATTGGTGGTCAGGTTAAAAGACAGGACAATTCAAGAGGGTCACGGTATATAGAGACCAAGAACATACAGATTTTTTTTACATATTTTTGACAGGAATACTTTACTTTTACAGATAATATGGAATGATTTTTAAATAGAAGCTATATTTTAATAAACCTTATTTAGAACAGCATTTAGCTTATATGTACACTTAAGTAACGAGACTTTATGACAGTTCAAGTTCCACAGTTTTATATAACAAATTTTATTTTTTACTTCGATTTGATGTAAACCATGGAATTTATCTTACTTAAGCTGCTGAGACGAATGCGTAGTTGGAAAAAATGTTATGAAACAGCACCCTTCTTTAAATATTTTCACCCATTTGGTTTAATTGTAAATTATTTTCATTGAAAGGTGTCCAGCAAATATTAGCACGTTTGGGAAGACATTTATCCTCATCAAATCATATTATGTTCAACAAGTTCATTCTCAAATTTCCATCAATAGGAAATCTGAAAAAACAAAAATTTGTTCTTATAATTTTCTAATACATTCTCTAATTATCTCATATCAATTCTGAGATACATTAATCTTCTCATTAAATTTGATTTTCATCGCAGCGCATTTGTATTTTTCAGTCTAAACATAATAGTTAACTACCTAAGCGTACGCCTATGCCCCCGCAAAACAATAGTTTCTTATTTACCTGTGAAAATATACGTTTGGGCTCTTATAATCCAGTCTTTTGTATACCTGGCACTGTCTCACCATATTTGCAACTCACAAATGCACTTATATGTCAAATATAATTGATTAATAAAGAACAATAATCAAAATTTTTACAAATAATAACTGACAAGTAAACAAACCACCTCTAACATGCCTCCAAGTATTATGCGACGTTGCCACGATTCTAAAAATTCAGAAAATCAATCAGGAACACAAATTACGAGAAGTAAAAAATATTTATTCGAATTTCGAATGTCATAAAAAAAACTTGTGTATTAAATTTGATAAAATTGTTTAAATATTCTTTCATATACCGGTGTAATAGGATCATGGTACACCCCACTTTTCTCCTTTAATTTTGAAGATAATTAATTGAAATTTGGGATATTCCATATACATAATAAACGGCACTTTTTGACGTACAAATGACTCTTTTTCACTTCCGGTTTCGCCAGAAGTGACACTAACTTCCGATTTTAAATGGAACACCCTGTATATTATTGCATTTTTGAATTCTGCATAATTTTCTGAATCAAACGATACTAAATAAGTGACATTTCAAACGTCAATATTTTTTATAATATTATTTTTAATTTTCTATTTAAGTGTGCCATGACGATTCCGATTTATTCTAAATGACTCATTTTTTTTTAAATGGAACCATATTGGTACCGTGGTACCATTTATTAGTACTATTAATAAGGAATTTATTCATATGTCGTATTAAAATGTGCGATAAATACAAACAAAATTACAGCTAAAAGAAAATAAGAAAATACAATTTTGTTCTAATTAAATGTTAAGAAGTAACTAAGATGGCTTTGAAAACAATGACATATTTAGCTTGTCAAGCATTTGTTGGTGTTTTGTTTGTGTCTTTAAAAAATGTTTAAAATTCTTGTTAATTGTGTTCAAAATGCAGCAAATTTATACAAGATATGAAAAAGTGGACACGTTATTTATTTACGGGGAATGTAGAAAAATGCTGTTGCGGCTAGACATCTTTATGCCAAACGATATCCTCATAGACAATGTCCAGCGAGAAATTATTTTAATCGTTTTGAAAATTAATTCCAAAAAAGCCCAACAATGATCCCGAAGAAAATTTCATTCTTGACGAAGGAACGGACATTCATGTTTTGGCTCGAGTAGAAGTTGATAAGACTGTTCCTTTACGGTAAATTGGGATTGAATTGGAAATCAATCACCAAACAGTAAGTCGAATTTTGCAGAAATACCACTAAAAATCTTTTAAATACCAATTGCACCAGCACTTGTACGAAAATGACTACGAAACTAGGATGGAAAATTGCAATTGGCTTTTGCAAAATAACGTGCCGCCAAACAATGATTTTTTGGGAATGATTTTATTTTCGGACGAGTCTAGGTTTACAAATTTGGGATTATTTAACCGACAAAATACAAAATATTGGTCACAAGAAAATCAACATTTATTACGGGAGAGTTACTTTCAAGTGCGGTTCGGTTTTAATGTTTGGCTTGAAATAATCGGTAGCAGAATCTTTGGCCAATAATATTCGAAGGCAAATTTTATAAATTGAACAGAAATTTAATCAGGCTTCATCAATATATTTAACACATATTTTCAAAAATGTAAATCTAATTTTATTAAAAATTTGCTGTTTCTGGCGAAAACTATCTGCAGTATGAAATTTTAAATTATTTAATTAGATAATTGTGTTGTTTATTTATTTATAAAGTAATTATTTAAAATAAATTGTTTACAATAAGTTCCAAAAAAGTTATTTTGTTAAAATTAAATTGCTTGATTATTCAGAGGACACTATTTCATTCGATTTAAAAGTCTTATCGCAAAAAATTTGTTCAATTCTGCTTTAGAGTCTTTTACATCACAATCCCAATAAGCTAAATGCTTGAAAACTAAAGCACGTAGAAAAAAAAGGTAAGAGTAAAAAAACTTTTAAAATTAAATTTTATTTTCAAAAAAAATATATTTTTTTTGCCATTGGTGTACCCATAAAAAAAATGGGGGGTAAATGGGTCACATGATCCCCACTTCTCGTCTTTTGAATCGAGATAAACTGATCATACTTACTTAAAATATTGACTTCTACTACTACTGCTATATTGTATCAAATTTAAAGAAGATATCTTATAAAGACTTCAGAGTTAGAGCAAATTTTTAATTTTCTATTTTCGACTTTAAAGGCCCATAAAAATTTTTGGAAGCATTTTCGCATAGAGGTAAGTTAAGTCATATCGTCACTATTTGTTGCACTGCCATTGAGTTTAAGACATGCTTTTTTGTTACACCCTGTATATATATATTGTTTTATCGCAAACAAGTAGAATCGTCTACTTCAGTGATTATTTATGTTTGTTTAATTGTTTATTTTATACAGAGATTAAATTGTATGAATACAATAATTATGATTAAACATTTTTTTTTTTGCGGTTTCCCGATGCCGGTCAGTCCTCCCGTGGCCTCCGACGCCTCACGGGAGTCGCGCCGGCGCAACAACTACAGCCACTCCCCACATCCCGCTGGGTTAGTGACTGTAGATACCAGAATCGTGTGCCCTAAGCAGACGGAGAGAACCCAGAATGACCGCCTTCTGCATTTGACCTGCCAGCCACTCGGCTGGTTTTCGGCAGGCCGGTATGATCTTCAGTTCCGAGAGCAGCGTAGGCTTTATCCCTCCGAGTACACCGATAATAAGGACGACCATTTTGACCGAGTAGCCTGGGTACAGCACTTGGAGCTCGTACCGGAGATCGCGATATTTGGTCCGTTTCTCCTCCTCCTTCAAGGTGATGTTTTTCTCCGCAGGTGCCGAGAACTCGATAACATACATCACCTTGAGTTGATGGTCGAGGAGGACTATGTCAGGCTTGTTGGCTTGGATTAGCCTGACAGTTGGGAACGAGTAGTTCCAGTAAATCCGGCATTTCTCGTTCTCGACAACGGACTCAATATCTCCGGGGACGTAAGGCAGCACTGGTGTCTGGTACACCCCGTACGAGTGCCTTAGATGGTAGTATAGCACTCGTAAAGCCGCGTTATGTCGGTGGATGTAGGCCGAAATCGCATATATGGGGCATGCAGAAAGTAAGTGCATGAGCGATTCCGGCGCCTGATGGCAGGTCCTGCAGTTGATATCAGGAACCTCTACACGCCACACGCGGCTACGGTAGACCAAGGTGTTGATAACACCATCTTGGCAGGCCATAATGAATCCCTCGGTCTCCGACTTAAGCCCTGCTGACCTTAGAAAGGCGAAGGTCAGCCTGGTCGATAAACCCAGTGTTTCTATGTTCTTATAGAAGACACCATGCTGGGGTTTATCGACGTGCTGCCGAAACAGATTTTCCTGTTCGGCAGCTCTTATTCGGGCTTTCAGACGATTTGGCTGAAGTTCGGTGACTGACTCAACATCAGCACCTCGCCGGCCTCCTCGCCTGATGTCAAATGCGAGACCGAGTTCATCTGCGGCTCTTTTTGCTGCCTTGAATAATCCTGCTCCCACTGCTACAGTTTCGTGATGTTTTACGAACCACAAGAGGGGATCTGAGCTCCTGAGTATGTTACATGCCATACTCAGTACTACTCTGCTATGCGTACACTCCAGGCTCAAGAGTCCTCGGCCCCCCCGTTGACGTGGGAGGTACACACGAGGAACGGACGATCTAGGATGAATACTTCTGTGAATATTCATCATCTTGCGGGTATCTCTGTCTAATTGACGCAACTCATCTACCCTCCACTTTACTACTCCGAAGGAGTAGAGCAGAATCGGAACGGTAAGCATATTAGTTGCAGACACCTTGTTCTTCCCCGAAAGTTCGGAAGACCAAATCTTTCGGAGACGGTGTCTGTACTTGCCGTGGAGAGATTCCTTTATTTGTGTTACATCCTGGATGTGCCTTTGTTGCACACCCAGGTATGTATAGGTCTCTCCGGCATCCAGATGTCTTAGGATGCTTCCGTCTGCGAGCTGCGCATCTTCAGGGAATTCCCCGCATCGTCCTCTCTTGAGGTGGACGACTGCACATTTGTCCAACCCGAACTCCATACCAATTGCCCGCGTATATTCTTCGACCACCCTAAGAGCGTTTTGTAATTCGCGCTCTCCGGAGGCATACAGTTTAAGGTCATCCATATAAAATAGATGGGTGACCTTATGCCTCCGGTCGCTGGGTGGCCCACATTGATATCCGCGGGTTTGGCGGAGCCCAACAGACAATGGCAGCAGTGAGATGCAGAAGAGGAGAGGACTCAAGGAGTCACCCTGGAAAACTCCTCTCCTAAATGCCACCTGCCCTGTCGTGACCCGCTGTGCACCTGATGTTATGGTGAAGCGGGTCTTCCAGAGCGGCAGCAGCTGTTTTATGCATCTCACTAGTGGTGCTGGTACCGCAAGACATTCGAGCAAGTACAACAATAGCTCATGCGATGTTGTATCAAATGCCTTGCGGTAATCAATCCAGGCCATCGATAGATTCCGCTTGTATTGCACAGAATCCTGTGTAATACAGCGGTCTATCAGCAGGCTGTCCTTGCAACCTGCCATGCCCTTCTTGGCACCACGCTGTTCGTGTATCTGCTGGAAGACCGGATCAACAGACCTCAGCGTCCTAGCATACAAGATACGTGTAAATATCATGTAGCAGGAGTTAAGGCAAGTGATCGGCCTATAATTCCTCGGGTCGGAAAGATCCCCCTTTTTGGGGATTAGCACAGTACGTCCCTCGACGAACCAGTCCGGAATCTGCTGCCCCTCGTTCAACCATGAGTTGAAAACTCGCGCCAGACGGCGGTGAGTGGAAGGAAATTTCTTCCACCACCAGTTGTTAATGCCGTCTGGGCATTATTATTATTATTTATTTTCTTTTTCGGAATATCCGATGCCGAACAGTACTCCCGTGGCCTTCGACGCCTCACGGGAGTCGCGCCGGCGCATTAACTACAGCCACTCCCCACATCCCGTAGGGTTAGTGACTGTAGATACCAGAATCGTGTGCCCTAAGCAGACGGAGAGAACCCAGGAAGACCGCCTTCTGCATTTGGCCTGCCATCCACTCGACTGATTTCTGGCAGGCCGGTATGATCCTCAGTTCCGAGAGCATCGTAGGCTTTATCCCTCCGAGTACACCGATTATCAGGACGACCATTTTTGCTGAGTAGCCTGGGTACAACACTTGGAGCTTGCACCGGAGATCGCGATATTTGGTCCGTTTCTCCTCCTCCTTCAAGGTGATGTTTTTCTCCACAGCTGCCGAGAACTCGATGACATACATCACCTTGAGTTGATGGTCGAGGAGGACTATGTCAGGCTTGTTGGCTTGGATTAGCCTTACAGTCGGGAACGAGTAGTTCCAGTAAATCCGGCATTTCTCGTTCTCGACAACGGACTCAATATCTCCGGGGTGCAAAGCCAAGCCATGACGTGTCGAGTTGTTGTGATATTCATTTAAAAGATCAGATTTTGAAGTTTTAGCAGTTTTAAAATTTCTAAAATATAATATAAACAAACACAAATTTTGTTTAATAAATATTCTCCATGGATAGAATCGAGTTTTAATCATCGATATAAAGTAGGAAGAGCAATGGTCCGAGAACACTTCCCTGCGGTACTCCACAATCAACCGGTAATTTCTCAGAACTTTCCCCAAAATAACTGACAAATTGCTTTCTGTTCTCAAGATAGAATGAAAGGAGATTTTTGCACTGACCACTTAATGTTCAATACTATTTATTAGAATATTGTGGTCTACGCAAAGGCTTTAGAAAGGTCGATAAAAACTGTCATACATTTTTCCTGTATCTAGGTTTTTTATACAGAAAATGAAAAATGTCTCTTAAGGCGGATATTGTAGCCCCATTTTCTCTAAACCCGTGTTGGTTAGGAGAGTATACCTGATCATGATTCTAAAAAAAGCTACTATTCATTTCGATAATTTTTCAAATATTTTTGAGGAAACGGATGATAGTGCGATTGGTCAGTAATTGCTGAGTTGATTGTTGTCTCCTTTCTTTGGCATAGGAATAATTTTAGAAATCTTTAGCAAACTTGGAAAAATACCACTTTGGTAACATTCATTTGTTACAAGTCTTAATGGTTTTGCAAGTTGTCTAACACATTATTTAATTATTTTGATGGAATATTCATCAGGACCAATAGAATTGGAGTTTTTAAAATTATTTATTATTTCTATTATCTCAGCTAATATGTCTCCTTTCATGTCTCAGAACTTTATAAGATATTTCATTGTTATCAATACATTTAATATAAAATAGGTAGGTATAAAAGTAAACAATAAGTTTAAGATCTTGTTATTTTCAATAACTGCCAGTAAGAAAAACCTGTTTTAATGAACTTTTTAAATTATTGGTGGTAATATTAAATTTTTTTTACGCTGCACAATTATCAAGTTGCATAAGAATAATGTCAGCAATTCCATTTTAGGGGTTACAAGTAGTAATTGTGATAGATGTTCTTGATATACAATGCAGAGAAAATTTAATAATGAATGTTGACTTTTGTGATGAAAAGAATAGAAGTAAAATTACGAAGCGAAGTTAAATCTGGCGAAGGCGCCGCGATTAAATTTAAAGAGTATTATGAGTAATTTTTTGACTGATATCAATTACATTGTATTTAAAAACAGCTGAATGATGGCACGAATATTTTCATTTCATTAGTGTATCCAAGATAATTAATACAATTAATACAAGGTTCGCCAATGAAAACTGACGGATTTTAAATCTTAATAGAATTTGAATAAATTGCAGCATATAAACCTTTTTTGGAATGAAACAACCAGTAGGTTCTGAGGTTTATAGTGCTATACTTTACATTAGGTTTATAGTGCTAAAATGCCAAGAATCAATGTTACTTTCAATTAACTTTTGCATTTTATATATTTTTTTTAATTTAAACGTAGTATTAGAGAAAACTAATTGATATTATGAAAATAGATTATTATTTTATATATGAACGTCATTTCTTTGTGGACTGTCAAAGAATTAATTATGTCGTATAAGTTCACGAGCATTTCGTCGTGAGAATTACAGAGGACACTTTCATAACCGCCTCTTAAGTCACCGACATAACCCACGGAAAATTCTAAGATTTTGTGTTGAGCAAAGAGATGAGGCCCTATAATTTATTCTGGAGTCCGAACCACATCTAGGACATCGACAATTCCCTTTCCCATCTTGGTCTGAAACAAATTTCAATAAAATTTCTAACTTGCTCCAGGATGGAATCAAACCTTGGGTACCAAGTAAATAGCTATAAGCGTTTTACTCACTCGGCTAGCATGCCCTTTTTTATTGTGAACTATTGCTAATGTTAAGAATCCTAGTAAATATAGAACAATTCGTAGTTTGAAAATCTTTACCGTAGGAAACAAGCTTTGATACAATCTCAGCAGTTTGCAAACCGGAAAGTTTTAAATTATTGCAATTTCAATAACCCAATGAAGACTCCCTTCATTGTATTATTCTAAGTGATGTAAAATTTGAGCAGTAGAAAAATCCTCGCGTGGTAAAAATCTTTGAAGAATTTACCAACATCATCCAAAATATTCTACAGTAATCGATCCGTTTTTAACACGCTTTTATTAGCTTTACTTGTATGTTTGTTTGTTTGTTTGTAATCGACTCTTTGGACTCGATTTTGACCCACTTTAAACGGACAGATTTAATTGAAACTTTGTACACTTACGAAGAACCGGTAACAATACAATAATTTGATAAGTTTATATCATTATCCTGATCAGGATCGCCAGTCCTTTCCTCACGTATCCTCTGCGTGAGAGCAAGAGGCTTAATATTGTAAGTATATTCCGTGATTCTCAGTTCGGTCGTTGGCCGAGCGGGCAAGTCTTAGTCGACGCTAAACGACGGACTCCTCGGGCGTAAGTTCAAATCCCATGGCTGAAATAAAAAAATATTTTTTTTTTCAGAAATATCTGTTGGATCGTAATATGTTATAATATCAGCATCAATAAGAAATATAAATATAGTTTAAAAAAACTACAAAACACGCTTTCATAGCACAACAAACTAAAAAGTGAAAAATAAATATAGTTTAAAAAAAACTAAAAAACACGCTTTTAAAGCACATCAAACTAAAAAGTGAAAAATAATTATTAATATAAACTGAAAACAATAATGAACGAAAAATACTAGTATTATTGTGAAAAAAGCGTGGGGCGCTTTGTGTCATATTTTTCGTATATCGAGCAACCCACGCTTTTTTCACAATAATACTAGTATTTTTCGTTCATTATTGTTTTCAATTTATATTAATAATTATTTTTCACTTTTTAGTTTGATGTGCTTTAAAAGCGTGTTTTTAGTTTTTTTAAACTATATTTATTAATGATGAATGAAGACTAACAAAATTTATGCGGATTTGTTAATAAATAAAATTTTAAATACTTTCCGATATAAATCCGCGAGAATATCATAAAAAACTATTGCTCAATCCTGTAATCCCCTTGCTGAGTCTTTTGACATCATTGCTGTTCCTTGTTCGACGATGTGGGACCATGTTTCTGATTCTGAACGGTTAAGGAGATAGAGCCGCTTTAATCTAAAAATACAAAACTATTGTAATAAAAGAAGATAAATTAATTATTACTGTTTTTGAATATTAGTATTTCAGCAATGGTATGATACAGAAATAGCGCATTGTTTACAATTTAAGAAGATTCCATAGTTAACGTCGATGCACTTTGCAATTCATGTGTGGATTCTATGTTGTTCATCTTAGGTTATTTTAGCATTCCTTTATGCATGCAGTAGTATCATAAAGTCGAGTGAGGAATTCACATCGTGTATTCTTTTATTTTATAGACTTCACTTTACGTTAATCCCCATAAAGACAAATCCAACGGAGTGAGGTCTGGTAGCCAATGAAAGGATCACTGCGGCCGATCCATCGACCAGGGAAAGTTTCAGTCAGATACTGCACCACTAGACGTGTAGAATGCGGAGAAGCTCTGCTATACAAATGTACATACCAAAGGAACATCATGCAATAGTTGTGGTAATTCATTGTATATAAATTGTAGATAACTTTGACCTGTAAGACGGTTTTCTAATATCGCATTACGCATTTACAGAGAAACGATGTTGAAAATTTTTCTCTACAGTGGCATGCAGATTTTCGTCTAACCAGCAATGAGAATTCCAATCGCTTTACATTGTTTCCTCGTTGAAGGTGTTGCACACGCTGTACATGATGGATCAACCGTAAAGCTTAGAGCTTTCATTTTTATTACTGTGCATGTAACTGAAAGTCAAAGAATTGAAATTTTAATAATGATTGATTATGGCAATCAGACTCAAAGTAAAGTGTGCTATTTATTTAATAACAAATATCCTGAAACACCTATTAGTCATAAAGTTGAATTTTTTGAGAAGAAAGACATGTGCGAGATCTTGGAAAAACTGGTCGTCAAAAAATTGAGGAAAATGGGCAACTGAATGTTATTTTAACTTTACAAAAGTAACTACACACTTCAGTCTGACAAGTGGCATTTGATATGGATATAAATTATAAGGGAGTATGGAATATATTGCACAGAGACAAATTTCATTTGTATAATGTCTCGTAAACGAACTTGGCGAAGATGCAGACGATCGACGTATGCAATTTTGTGAACAATTACAAGATTTGTTTAATAGTAATGAGAGGTTTCAAATGAATATTTTATTTTCAGCTGAATCAAATTTTACTTTAAATGGCACAGTGAATCTGCACAATTGTAGATATTGGGCAATGGAAAATCCCTACCGGATACAGGAGAAGCATACACAATATCCTCAAAAAAATCAGTGTTTGGGTTGGATTATTTAGTAATCGGCCATTACTTTCGCGAGAAAATAAAACTGATCAACGGTATTTGCAGTTTTTAAGAGAAGTTTTGATCCTTGAATTGGTAGAGAGTTACCCGAACCCTGAAAGGCCCAATGCATTTAGAGTTGAAATTTATTTTCAACAAGATGGTGCTTCACCGCATTATTCAGTTTTGTACGTCAATACCTTAATGAAACAGTTATGATCGACTGATTGGTAAGCGAGGACCCATTGTATGGCTGGCAAGGTCCCCAGACCTAACGCTTGTGGATTATTCCCCATGAGGGCTTCTCAAAAAGTCATGTTTACCAAAACCTACCTCACGATTTGGATGAACTCAGGGAAATAATTGAGCTGGAAATACATTTAATTACACATGAAATGATTCAAAATGTACAAAATGTATTTGTTCATAGAATAGGGCAGTGACAAGCCGTTAATAGGCAGCAGTTTGAGCACTTCTTCTGATACTGTGTTGAAATACATATTTTTTTTGTTATCAATATTATTTTCATGTTAATTTTGTTACTGACATTATTTGGATGGTGAATTAAAAATAAAAATTGTGTGGTTTTATAATAAATGAAGATTTTTTTCGGTTTATACAGGGTGGGCCAGATTTTAATCGAGAAACTTAAAGAATTGATAGAACGCGACAAAATTATATGGATTTGTGATACAAACCTATAGCTAAAAATGCTTAGTTTTCGAGATAGAGGGCATTGAAGTTTTAATTTATTTTTTGTTTTTCCCATATTTCTCCGGAAATAATTAAGATATTGTTATGAAATTCAGAGGGTGAACAATGCGTACATCAGTGCATTTCTCATCATAGTTTTCATCTTTCCATTCCAATCAGAGGCGTGACGGTGGGGTGTTGAGGAAATTATGCCCAAAAAAACGGTCCCTGACCTAAGTTATTTTCTCTTTTTCTTTTCCAACATTTACAATCAATAATGCACAAAAAAAGTTTTATTATAATATTTTGATATGATGCAATGTCTTTAAGTTAAACTCATTTCAAAATCGTTCATCCCCCTACTTATCAATAAGCTGTTAATTGAAATTAGTTTAAAAAAATAACATGTTTTTGCATTTTTCCATTATACAATTTCGAATGCAGAAATGAAAACTATGGTTCGAAGTGTATGCAACTTGCAACTTCAGAATACCATAACAATGTCTCGATTATTTCCGAAAAAATGCGCCCTGTATCACGAAAACTAAGTATTTTTAGCTATAAGTTTATATGAAAAATCCGTATTATTCTGGCGTATTCTATCGATTCTTTAAGTTTTCCGATTAAAATCTGGTCCACCATGTATAATAAATAAATTTCATCTGAGGTAAAATAAAGAGCAGAGTTTCATAAAAAAAGTAAAGTAACTGGGATTGATGAGTTTGAAGGTTGAAAAAATCCTCGACTAGATGAAATAACAGCAAACTGTCCTAGTTCTTTTAAAAAATTTCACAAATACAACAAATTTGCAATGATTTCAGAAACCCTTCAATTGTGACGTACAAAATAGAAAATTTTGTGGTACGTGTGTGTGTAACATGTCACTTTGGCACCCTTAAGTGCAGTAGCGGTATTTTGAACTTTTATTACGGTAATTACAGTTAATGATTCTAGTCACTAATGCTTAAGGTTACGGCAGGCGATCGGTGCAGCAGGTATTTTCAGTGGCAAGCGGTTACGGAGTGCAAGCAAGACACAAGTGCAGGAGGTCAGCCAAGGGACAGGCGGTATATTTGACTGACTAATCGCGAGTGTCCTATATCTTTAGACACGCTCCTAATGTCCCTTGTTAGGACTTCTTGATTACATGTGGTGGACGGAACCGTTCATGCATTATTTTCCAGAGCACCTAGTGAGATTCTTTCCACAGATCGAGAATTAAAGAGCTCACCGGTACTTTATTGCAACTACGACTGAGATCAGACTCTTTCCCCAGATCGAGGATTAAAAGTCCTGACCTCAGTACTAAATAGAAATGATAACTGAATATTTCCGATGCCTGTCTAATTATACAGCACAGAAGTTCAGTTTTCCTAACTCAGGCTTTCAACTGTAAACTGTCCCTTAGACTTCTAAAGCAGAGATATGAGTGACTGGAGATACTCGAAGTTAACTTTCGTTAGTTAGTGATAGATTGGAGCAATAGGTTATTAAATCAGCTTGAAGCTTACTTTCTGTACAAATTAGTTATAGCGAACACGAGTATCGGGCACAGCACCTAGTGAGATTCTTTCCACAGATCGAGGATTAAAAATCTCACTTGTGCCACTTTGCATGCACCTAATGAAATCCTTTCCACAGATCGAGGATTAAAAGTCCCATCGTTACTCAATACTAAATTAAGTGACAATTGAATAATTCTGATGCTCGTCGTTGAATAGATAACCCAACTTTATTAACGAATTGCAAAATTTCCCGAATATCTCTTAATCGGAACACAGGCACTTTGGTCAAAATAATACAACGGTAAATTCGGGCACAAACGGTAAAATAACGGAAATACAAATAAAAACAGTAAAACGGTCAAAATTATTCTTACCACGACCTGGTTGCGGAGTGCACTGGAGATTGGGAATCGAGGACAAGTGATTCTGTCAAGCCGTGTGATTCAATTTATACGAAAACATCTGCCAAATAATGGCGGAAATTTGTGCGACGCGCAAGCGTGTCGGCTGCTGTCTGTGGCAAACGTTATTTCAGCTTATCTTGGCGCATCGTATTTAAATAAATTCCCGGCGTTATTTAATACAAACAAATGTTTATCAAATATAATAATGCCGGGAATCGCCTTCTTATAATTTTTAAACTATATTTCCGAAAAGAAATAATTTAAAACGGTCAGGTACCAATATTTAAAAATATAACAATTAATAACTTATTCGGTAAATTATTAAACAGATAGAGACATACTTATATATATAAATGATTTCAACTTGCTTTAAAATCAAACTAAATTAAATTAAATTAAACTACTTTTCTCTTGATTGAGTACAAACACAATAGACGATTTATCATTAGAATAATAAACAAACTAAGATTACCCTGAAAAGAAACCGTTTTAAAACAATTATATTAGAGAAATAATTGTTATTTCAAATATTGGACTTGCAAAATAAATTTAACTTTGGTTCAAAACGGTTTTAAAAGAAATATTAACACAAGTTATCGTATATAGGGTGTTCCAAAGTGAACGAAAAACCCATTTCGGTCTGCACACGTATTAAGGACTGATGACAATACAATAATTTGAATGCGTATCGACACATTTCTCTTAAAAAAATTTGTCTAAGCGGATGTTAAAGTTATGTGATCGGCGCATTCGCCAAAATGACGGAATTTTTCAACGTAATTTTCACCAACTTCAAGACGTCCTGTTAAACTGAAAATCTGCACACGTATTAAGGATCGATGACAGTACAATAATTTAAATGCGATCGACGCATTTCTCTTAAAAAGAAATGTTCCAAGCGGATGTCAAAGTTGTGTGACCGGCGCATTAGCCAAAGCATCGCATCCATGATAAGTTGGCAGAAAGTTAACCACTAATTGAATACTGTAACTCATACTATACTTGATATACAAGATGAACTAGTTACTAATTTACGATAAGAATGTTTTTTTTAAAGCATTTAATTCTTTAGTTTTGTCAAAATATACAGCAATTCAACAATAGCAATACAATAATTTGAAAAAGAAAAAAAATCCGAAATAAATTCAAATCAATAAATTTTGAAAAATGATTTAATAAAAAAATTTCGACAAATATTCCTGACGACTATTACATTTAGTAAAGTTAATAAATAAAAAATGTGAATTTCACAGTTGCACATGCAACAATGGATAAAAAACATTATGAGTTTTTCTGATCAGTAAAATTGCATTGAAAGATACTCTAATTTTAACGATCCAAATCTACTACTCCATTTTATTTTATCCCCTCGTCTATATATTTCAAATCTGAAGGAGGGCATGTAATTTATTCCTTTGTAGAACAAATATAGCACTGAAGAGTGAAGCAGATAATAAAAAAGAAAAAAAAATACATACATATAAAACGGAACAAGAATTTATTTGTGAGTTCCTTCTTGAATTTTATGCGAAATTCTGTTCTGACACTAAAATAATAAAGTAGGTGTATAGTTTTTAAATCCCTGGAGATTTTCGCTTGCAGTGAACCAATGCTTTGATCGCAATTTCCTGTAAGTCCTTCTGAGAGAATTTATTTTCATATTAACCCGAAGGTGTATGATTTGCTGGGAAATAAGAAGCTTTTGTTAAATTGGCGTCAACATGTTTCGTATTTAAAATTATTTAATTAATTCTGGGTAAATAGCTAAGAAATAATAAGCTTTCGTACATAAAATCAACATTTACAATCAAATACTCAAATTTCTTTATACATTTTTCCAATGCCAATATTTAGAAAAATGGAAATGTCTTTAAAATTGTTTTGCTTCTACTACAGATGAGTAAAACATTAGGTAAAAAGGTGGTGACTTGAAACGATTTTAAACTTTCAATATTATGAAAACGATTGTTTGAAAAAAAAACATAATCATACTACTGAAATCTAGAGAACTAATAGAATTGACAAATATTTTTTTTGTACCATATTTTAGAACTGTTCAAAAAATAGTTACCACCAACAAGATACGACTAAAATTTCATCACTCTCATCACTGCTCTCTTCTATGTCCATTTGTCGCATCAGTTTCTCAGCGTCTACGTCAGTTTCCATGTCATTTTTGGTATCTTCTTCTATGTCAGTTTGATTTTATCACCTCTGATACAATTATTTTTTAATTTGGAGAAATGTTCAAACATCAATATCTGACTTTCAACGGATTAAGTAAGTATAATGTCTGCAGCAGATTCAGTCAGAATTTCAAGACACCAATTCTCACCGTTAGATGATATAAGTGAATTTATAAACAAAATCGTGTATGACGTCTCCAGACACCCAATCTATTTCAAGTCACCACGTTTTAGATTTTCAGAATATTCTAATAAAAACCATATGAGACTATGCAATTTAGTTACCGCTGTAAAACGGAGGCGATATTCTCGCAGTGTGCAATTCGGTTGCCGTCATTATTTAGTTACCAACTGTTATTACCAACTTAATACTTAGGTAAATTTACTGTAAAAATCGAAGAGTTCACAACTATAACATAATAACCAGACTTTTTGATATTGTTTCAGATAAACCAAATAAAGTTAATTATTTGATCATATAACCATAAGCACAACCACAGAATTCAGGAAAACATTGATTACAAGTGGCATTCAAGTACCTAAAGGTACCAACAATAAAACATGTGTTGTCCAAAATCACGGCGATTTCTTGCCTAGAAATACGGAACTTAACTCTCGGGTTGACAAACGATACTAATAATTATAAACCAAAAATATTCAGCCTTTTTTAATGTAAAATGTTTGTTAAAGTTTATTATGGTAATAAATACGAGCAGGAGGCGGAAGTTGCCAAATTATTGAGCATATTTGGATTTCTATAATTTTCGAGATATTTTTGGAATGAGATAGTTAATCTGGGTGCGATTTTGTACGGTCATTAGCAAAACTGATTGACCATCGACCGCCGTAAAACGATTTTTAAATTAGAGTTCATTCTTTTATCTATAGGGTGATTAACCAGACCACTACATTTTTGTTAAATTTCATCGTTCTCCCAAATTCTTAAAAAAATTTTTGGATTTTTTAAACATTTAATTCATTAAAATAACTGCTTAAGTTATAATTTAAGCAGTTCTGGAGATATCCCATGTTGAAAATGGATACCTCATTGTGTTGGACCATATATAATACAGTTTATTATTTTTCAAAAGTGTATGCTGTTCTCTATTAAGGATCTATATATTTAAATATCTGATGTGGCCAGGACATAACATTCTTATACCAGTATATATCATCCTGATGTAAACAAATCATTCTATTTAATTCTTCACTTACTTCAATTAAATTTTAATAGCGTACCTTGAAATGTTTCATTAAAATTTTTAAATAATTAACTATCAGCGTCATTCGATACTGTCAATAATAATTCATGTAATATATTTTAATATTTTTTTCTGACATTGAAATTTTTGTAACTAAATTAGACATTTCAAATGTCAAACTGTTAAATTTACCCTAATCCCATTTTATGAGGTCAAATGTGTAAAAAATTTCAGTTTACATCAGCTTTATTTAAGTACTTGGAAAATATATTTTATTAGCTTGATTTATAAGAATACATTTTTTGTGAAGGTAAATACAAAAAAAGTTTGGGTCCCGTGGAGCTCCTTTCAGCTTACAAATTTTGCTCATCATCAAATTTGTCATTGTCTTTGGCCTTTAGAATATATGTACCAAATTTGAAAACTTTATCTCAAAAACTATGGTTGCTATCGCAATACTACAGACATGCAGACAGATTTTTTCCCATAAAGTTGTTTTTTCATCATAATTCGTCGAGATTCGTCCAGAAATGCAATAACAATTTTTTATTTTTTTTCCCGAAATTGTACCTTTTTTCTTCTTTCATTCATTATGTGTCTGGTGGTACCACATTCACCAAATTTAAAAAATATTGTTGACAATCTTAACTTCCAACTTTGGGAAGTTTCCCATTAGTATTTTATGAGTTATCGCGGATACACATACATACATACATACATACACACGCACGCACACGCACGCACGCACGCACGCACGCACACACGCACTGACATCATTCGAAAAATAGTCCAAATGAATTCAGGAGGGTTCAGAACGTATACATTAATCAAAATCTCGAGGGCGAAAAAAAATCAAGATTACTATACTTCCTTATATTAGGTATAAGAAAGTAAAAAATGAGGAAGTGTCACTACGCGTATTTACATGGAAATAATATTTTATACCTAGACAAGGTGTTATTTAAACCCTTGCTTTTCACTACCGTACTACTTTTTACTTACTACACCACTGTTAAACTAAAGATTGATCGATAGTAAAAGCAGTGCTTCAGCGCATGTTCTCTAGTTATTTCCTCATTCCCTGTCCAATGTATCACATAGCAAACGAATTTTATAGGATTTTTGCTATATGTCCCAAATGTCAAATAAGATTTAAAATACGTATTTGTATTTGTATATATAGCCACTAGCGTCTGATAGCATTCGTCACATAGGCCGGAACATAGTTGGCAAGCAATGTTGTACTTATATCGTACCATCGTTTACTAAATATTAACGCATACTTTACAGGCGAATGTTTCTCTCCTTTCAGAAGTAATAAGTTCAGATGCCGCAGTATTAACTTCCTTTTGTAAAGCTTGTAACAAAAGACTGTAGAATAACTGTTGCATCCTAATCACGCTCTTGGAATTTATCTGCTTCCAGAAACATTGTGACGCGAACTACTTTATCAGTATGCATGCAGCCTGCTGCATTACATCAACTGAGACAGAAATAAATGATGAAATATAAGAGGTGTTTACTATAATGAATATTTCTAATGACAATAATATTTCATATATTTATCCAGTGTGACCCATTAAAGAAATATTGCATATTAATAATTCCGTGGCCAAATTAAAAATCACATAGCTCGTATGAATTTGTTTCATCTAATCAAGTAATTTATGAAATAATATATGAAAAATAACGGAAATTTTACAAAGTGACTTGCACTAGCCCTGTTAAATTAGGGCCTGCGTATAAAAATATTAGTTATTTGGTGATGTAATTATGGAACAATTAAGTGTCAGACAATAATGAACTTACAGTGAGCAGTAGTACTATACACCGCATAAACAATGTTAAACGAAACAGGTAGTGTTTCAAAGTAAATTCTTTGGGTCATAAACGCAAAGAGGCAATATTCACATAAAATAATTGTGTGGTGCGGAATACTTGATAAAAGGATTTTCGGACCGATTTTCTTTGAGGATAATTTGAATGGAAATCTGTTTTTGAACTTTCTAAGAAAAAAAGTTTTGGGACGAACTACATGACTTACCAGATCACGCTCACCTGAATTTGAAGTTTCAGTTAGATGTATCTTCTGCGCATAACACAGTAATGGTAAGGAAATGGCTGAGAGAAAATGTTGAAAATCGGTGGATAGGTCAAAACAGTCGTCTTATTGAGTGACCGCCAAAACCCCCGGACTTGACGCCACTCAACTTTTTTCCTTTGGGGTACACTTTAAACGTTTGTTGACTTGTAAACTGTTTAGTTTACAAGTCAAGGCTGCAGTCAGTAGAAGAATTATGCGCTAGAATAACTGAAGGATATACATATATTATCGCAGAAGTAACCATAAACGTAAGAAAGAGGTATGATAAGTACAATGAAATAAACGGCAGATTGGTGGAGCAACAAAAATTTGATTAGCGTTTATTTTCTTTTGTGGCATTCCAATAATTTTGTTGTATGCTGTTATCAATTGTTTTCAGTTGTTTTTCACTTTTTATTCCATAGGTTACTTAATCAGAAGAAATAAATCTATACGTATAATGCAATTTTTAATTCGGTCACAAAATTATTAATATGTAATATTTACTTTTGAAATTTGGTACAAGCCCCTTTCAGGGGGTGTACTTTTTTGTAAAAAATCGCTAATACGATTTCTTTAAATTTTCACCCCCAAAAAATTACGCGGTAGCCTTGATTTTTGTAAAAAAAAACACACTTTGCCTAAAGTACACTTTTTCGCGCTCTACAATTTAATAAAAAATTGAACGCTAATTAAAATTTTTACGGGGGGGGGGGGGGTGTCTCACTTTCAAGTGGGCCACACTGTATATCTCTAATCTTTCAGTATTCATTTTTGGTAACTTCCTAATTTAAAATCATGAGAACTACCTAATGCTCTTGAACATTTAGATCGTTACCTCTTTCGTAGATTTATTGTATTTTTAAAAAAGGAATGACGCTTCTTCCTATTTTGTGGAAAATTACGATTTGTTAATTTAATAATTCATTTCCAAAAACTGCATTAATCATCTACGACTACACTATTTTACATGAGAAAATATAATGATTTAACCCATACTGTTTTTTTCGAAAATGCATCCCTGTAGATATACAGACCTGCAAAGTTCGGGGATAACGATTTTAAATATTTAATTCCTCAACAACAGTTTTATATGTTTCAACAATTCTGTATAATTTGAAAAAAAATTAACCACCGCAAAGTGGCAGTTTTTGTATAGAGGTGATGAACCTCTATATTTCTTAAGGTTTACCCATTTAAATTTAATGGTAACTCAATGTATAAATCAAAATTAAACATTTTTGTTTTTTTTTGTGTTTTTTTTTCGTGGAAATAACGGTTTTTATGCAAAATGAGAAAATTGAAATTTGTGTATTAACGAGGAATTAGATTAAGAGTGCAAGTGAAATATAGTTTCGATTTTACCACACCCCGCGCAGGCCACGGTGCATACATACAGCCAAACCAAAATTATCGCGGCGAATGTCGAAGATGGCCGATGTTCTAGTTACAGAACGGCATAGTGGAACATTTCAGATCGGGAGATGTTGAATTATCAGAGGCGGAGTACTAGAGGTTTCGTACGACATAAACCGACGAAAAAGTTGTATTGCGTCAAGCTTATAAGCCAAGCAGTAGCTAACATTACCCTTCATGCGTCCTTGTCCTGCAATTAATATGTAAAAACAATTAAAAAAACCCGAAATTATTTTATTTACTTTGTTTAAAAATAGCTAAAGAACTAAACAACAAAACAATTAAATTGTTAATCTACAAAAGAATTTCCATTTTACCGTTTCTTATTAATGCATAGTATTATTTTAAAGATTTTTCCTATAAAATGGAACTATCAATGTGTGTCATATCATTCAACTCAGAATGGAAAAAGCGATGAAATAATATGAAAAATATATTTGTGTTATTTTAAATTTAAACTCCAATATTTTTATCAAATATGAAAGATTATGATGATGTTACATATATTGCTGAATTCAGAAAGAAATTTTTTAAATTGAGCTGAATATACAGGATATATCATTTAGAATAAAAAAAATTAAGGCAATTTTCGGTCAAACCGGAAGTAAAAGATATGTATGTGACGCGCATATTTAATCAGTATTCGGAATGTCATATGTCCATTTCCGCATATTAATGCGGGGTGTAATTTTTTTATTTTTCAGTTTTTCGGCATTTTCTTTTTTATTTGACATTCAATTGTTTTTAATTTTCGGATTCCTTAGAAAAAAAGCACATAAGTATAATTTTTGAAGTTTTTTCCTAGGTTAAAAATACAGCAGAAAAATCGAGTAAGGTGCACTTAAAATGATCCCCCTGTACATGAGGTTACTGCGCTTAAAATAAATCAAAAATAAAAATTATCATATTCACCTTTCATTGAGCCTTTCATTCTCCATATCAATATTTAGAGACGGCAAAATGGGAAAACTTTCATTTATATTAGTCTCTACAGAAATTATTAGGTACTTTTATTAATTTACGAAAAAATTCAGTTTTCACTAGTACTTACTTTTTATATTTTCTCTTTTGGGCTAATGTTCGACTTTTCGGTTTTCTGCTAGGGTATTTACGCTTATGATATGTTTTTATTTTTCCCATTGTTCTTTCACTGCACTAATAATCACTTTCAACAACACGTCTACTTAGGTGTACACTTGATTTAAAAAAAAACTGGTACAACTCTTGTAATCGAAAATCTTAATAGTTTAGTTGTGTGCATATGTCTGTAAATAGGGCTGGCCAGGCATGTCGAGAGGGGGGTGGAGAAGAAGTGATTTACCCCGGACCTGGGTTTTTTGGAGGAGATCGGTTTTCTTTGTGTTTTTAAACTTATTAAACCTTTCTCTTTTATTTTATTCAAATGGAATTTTAAAAAATAATTAGAAAATAACTTTTTCAAAACATTTTCAAGCCTGCCATATTATTGTTTAAAAAAATAATATTTGTTACGGATAATTCTACTAATGGTTGTAATTAAAATACTAACTGAATAATGATAATTCTATTTTTAAAATAAGAACACAAAAATACCACTTGAGATTTAAAAAAATGTAAACAATGCAAACTGAACATAAAAATACAATAAAAAAATAAAATAAATGAACTTCAATTACGTAATACAGAATTAACTAATATTTTGTCATTGTCTAAAACTGCCTGAAGTCTTGCAGACATGGACAAAATCAGATTTCTTGCAAGGTCAACTTCTTGCAACAAGTTCTCCCAAGCGTCTTCAATTATCCCTTCCAATTCTTGGGCATTATTTGGATGGTTATTTAATTTTCTTATATGTTTCACCATTAGTCCCCATACATTTTCAATTGGATTTAAATCCGGACTTTTAGATGGCCACGGTAACAACTCTATGTTTCTATTAAGAAACCATTGCCTGATACGATGGGCCGCATGTATGGAACAGTTGTCTTGTTGAAAAATAAAATTATTTTCCGGAAACACCTCTATTACTAACGGCAACATAATATTGTCTAATATTTCAATATATTTAATGGAATTGAGTTGACCACCACTGTTCCAACACACACCTAACCCATTTAGGCTCATCCAAGCCCAGACATTGACTGAAAACCTTCCTAATATTTGTGGATCGAAAGTATATTTTTCGTCGTATCTAGTGGAAGGAGGCCTATATACGCGAACATGTCCGTCGTTACAGGATTTAAAAACCTTTTCGTCAGAAAAGACAACTTGTCCCCAGAAGTTTTCATCATTGATTATATAGTTGAGTGCAAAAATAATCCTACCCTGCTTCTTTTCTTCTGATAGTTTGTATTTTTTAGCCGCTGAACAACTCTTCAAGTCGCTTTGTAGTTTTATTCTTCTGCAAGCAGTAGATACCGAAGCAGGGAAATTTGTCTCTAAAATTGCATTTACTGCAGTCTGAAAAGGGTTTTCTATTAGGTAATTTATAAGATTTTCATCTTCTTGATTATTGCTTTTTCCGGGCCTACCGGAACCAACTTTACGGGATACCGTTTGGTTGGTTTCCCATTGTTTTTTAACACTCATTATCGTGGTTTTACTCACATTGTATTCAGCAGCAAGTCTTCAATTTTAGAAACAATTCGAAATTTTTGAATATCTGTTAGATGTCGAACCATTTTTAATAATGACGCCACTGATTAACGTCAAAGTGACATTTGTAAGATTATTAATATCAATCAAAGAACGAATGATTTACATAGCTAAAAGAAAGTGTACCAGTTTTTATTGAAATCAAGTGTACCCACTTTATAACAAATAAGTAAATTTGAGATATCTCTAGAATACACACGCCACTGTTGTTTACGAAAATCGCAACGTGGTTCCTAAGTGTCCGATTCCCCCTCCCGCAAACGAGTCCAGTGTATGCAAGTGCATCCGTGTTTCCGAAATATCATGCGAGATGGCAGCTATTATCGGAATATAGATATGCAGTTTTTAGTTTTCTAATAAATTTATTTTCAACTAATCCAAGAGTTGGGTCACATGAATATAAACGTTACAAACAGTGACTAATGTCGGAATGTTAAAAAATTTGGATACAAAATATTTAAAATGCGTGCGAAAATTTTTTTGACGACTAAAAAAAAAAATTACATTCCGACATTTTATACATATTTTTGAAAAATTTTGTAAAAATCGCACTCAAATCGGATAAGTTTTAAACGAGATATTCTAGAATTATGATTTAATAGGGTATATAAGACTCTTAAGAACTAGAATTTGTTATACATAGTAATAATAAAACATACGGGTGCAGGACTTGATGCAACCCTCAGAACTTTATGGGTGCATTTTTTGAAAAAATAATATTGCTCAATCTTCGAGGTAACATGTGTTTCTAATTTTACTAGACAATTTCGGGATACCCTGTATCTGTCCTGTAATTAAGAACGCCTCGCCTCCTGGTGCAGTAAATAAAGGGCTGTGCCGCAAAACCAGAGCTGCGCAAACAATAATGTTAAATAAATCGCGCAAACAATGAAAAACCCCAAGACATGATTTGAAATGTTTATACAAAAATTGTCATCAATATGTTATAAAGTTGACTGGATTTCTAATAAATTGTGCAGTTATTTCTTACCTAGAGATTAGATTAGAAGTTTTGTGATAATAAATATAGTTTAAAAAAAACTAAAAAACACGCTTTTAAAGCACATCAAACTAAAAAGTGAAAAATAATTATTAATATAAACCGAAAACAATAATGAACGAAAAATACTAGTATTATTGTGAAAAAAGCGTGGGTTGCTCGATATACGAAAAATATGGCACAAAGCGCCCCACGCTTTTTTCACAATAATACTAGTATTTTTCGTTCATTATTGTTTTCAGTTTATATTAATAATTATTTTTCACTTTTTAGTTTGATGTACTTTAAAAGCGTGTTTTTTAGTTTTTTTAAACTATATTTATTTTTCACTTTTTAGTTTGATGTGCTATGAAAGCGTGTTTTTTAGTTGTTTTAAACTATATTTATATTGCTTATTGATGTTGATATTATAACATATTACGATCCAACAGATATTTTTGAAAAAAAAAAATATTTATTTCAGCCATGGGATTTGAACTCACGCCCGAGGATTCCGTCGTTTCGCGTTTACTGCCTTAACCCGCTCGACCACCGAGCTTACTGGAAATTACGGCATGTACTTACATATTAAGCCGTTGCTTTCACGCAGAGGATACGTGAGGAAAGGACTGGCGATCCTGATCAGGATAATGATATAAACTTATCAAATTATTGTATTGTTACCGGTTCTTCGTAAGTGTACAAAGTTTCAATTAAATCTGTCCGTTTAAAGTGGGTCAAAATCGAGTCCAAAGAGTCGGTTACAAACAAACAAACAAACAAGCAAACAAGCAAGCAAGCATGCAAGCAAACATACAGGTGAAGCTAATAAAAGCGTGTTAAAAATGGTCCTAAAACTACAGTTTAATATAATTTCTAAAGAATCACAATTTATTTTGAATAAATTTGTTTTGACAATTCAAAAATATATAATACCATTGCTTCAGTATAGGAGGTATAACTATAGAGTTATTTTTAATTTTTATTTTTAAAATTTTGGACAGTTGTGAAATTTATTTTCATATTTTACAGTATTAATTTGACAAAACTTATTGTTAATTTATTTTACAGTTAGCATACCGTAATTAACCCCCAAAAACCAAAGTATACATATTTAGAATTAGCTACTCGACAAATCTTCATTGGATTGGTAAATTTTATATTTTTGGCTATTTGTCTAATTTACTGTGCAACTGAGCATAAGTAGGTGGTCCAATAAATGAAGCCTGACAGCTGTTGCATCATATAAGCGTTTTAACAGCTGAATTTTTTTAGTAAAGTAGATCAAAAGATCATAATTATCACAAATCGCCAAAATAGTATTTTTGGCACTTACAACCTAATTTTTTTTTAGAAACCTGACGTGATAAACCATTTTTATTGACAGATTTCCATTCAGCTTATAAAGTACTCTTCCTTTTCAAAACGGAGCATTCATGTTTGCTGGTGTTATCTTTGAGATCATTTACAGGATTTTTAAAATACACTGGAATTTAATCTTCGCTGGTTTCTTGAACAATATCATGATTTTCAAATATAAAATTGCCCAGTTTGTGTATTGTGTATGTATTATACTTGTAGCTCTGTTAGTATCTACACACTATATTCCATTTTTTATATAAACACATCTTTTGTTGTATATTTCTCTTTATGTTTTGTTGGTTTACAATATTATAGGGTGAAAGCTATGACCAAAATTTAGATAGATTTTTGTTCTTTATTACAATTATATGAAGGCTGCTGGAAAAATGTTGAAGGAAACATACCACAACATGGTTCATCTGACGTGCTTAGCTCACGGATTGCATAGAGTTGCTGAAATGATTAAAAACTGTTACCCTAATGTCGATAAACTGATATCCATAGTAAAGAAAGTTTTTCGGATTTTGATATTTCAAGACATGCTTCCAAATACACCACTACCTCCAGAGCTTGTTTTAACGCGGTGGGGGACAGGGCTGGAAGCAGCATTGTATTATTATTGTAACTTTGACGCTGTTAAAGTAGTAGTACACCAGTTGGATCCAAATGCAAATGAGTCAGTTGCCACTTTTCATGCTCAGTAGATGTTTAAAGATCCAGTTATTAAAGAGAATTTAGCATATATACATGGAAATTTCTTGCTGATCCCTCTAGCCATATGTTATCTTCAAGTAAGCCAAAAACAGTGGACTATACATTAATGAATGCAATAAACATATTTGATCTACGTCTATATATTTTTCAGTTATCAGTAGGTCTTGCCGAGACAGTAAAGGACAAGCTGAAAACGGTTTGTTTTGTTTTTGTTTGCTACATTTTCTTATTGTGTGAAATTTTTAAATGGATTTTTCTATACTAGACATAAATGTGCCGACTCTGAAAAAATTTAACTACTTCAAATATGCGCCTGTTACCTCGGTAGATCTCGAACGGTTCGTAGTTACCACAGGAATCTATTTGTGTTAGTGTTACATCCACCAGTTAATATATGCACACCTCACATGGCTTCTTTTAGAACCATTCCGCCGTCATTTAACCTTAAGTGTAACGGAATTCACTAAATATATTTACAAGGTATGATATTGTATTATTGTGTATTAAAATGGTGATATTATATTATTGTTCATATCACATAGATCCGATCGTGGTTTTGACATCGTAACGACCTTGTATCCGGGGATTGGTAATATAAATTCTGCGCATGGATATATCTAAAATGTAAAGTGTTAACTTACACTCATAAAAAAAGAACCAACCTTATATCCATATACAATTAGTGACAGAACTGTCCAAACTGCGAATCAATCAAAGACCTGAGTGCAGCGCAGTGCCCACCACTAGGCATCATAGGCAATCCGCCCGTCCGTCGCTAAAAAAATGAGCAACCAAATAATTTTTCGTCTATAATAAATCTCAGCTGTAATGCCATAAAAGTTGCATCGTGATACACTCGTGAGAAGGGGTATGCAACTTGGTCAACCCACCTCACAACACCAGAAATGGGCGCGCACAGAAATATTGCCTAGGGGCAAACTGATTCTAAAACTGATACGGCCTGGGTGTCATTTGTAATAAAAAATTAACATTTACTAATCATGCCAATAATTTAACCTCTATTGCAATAAAACATTTATGATTCATAACTAGAAACTCTAAAAGTTTTTCAATTTTATTAGCATTGAAACCTTTACAGCTTTCTTTAGTAACATCTATGAGTATTACTTATTTGTACGGTATCCCACGTATAATATACTGTTACGCCACTGGACTGTGTAGACTGGTTAGATGAGACTGGCATTGTACACAAACGGCCGGGATTATTCTGAAATGCCCTAGATCGTGTGAAGGGTTGTATAAATAAGACACACAGTGGGCCGAGAATCAATCTTAAGTTGAACGTGAACGAGTAAAGAAGAAATAAGAAAGAGACTTATAAGTGTTCAAGTGTGATTATAGTTAAGACAGTAATTAATCTATTGTTCTTAATTGTTAATTAGTAAATAAAGTAGTGAATAAGTGTTACCTGGACTTTCAATCAACGAATCTACGAGTAGAGGTGTTTGTGTGGATAGCAAACACGTAACAATACAAATAATAGTATTACAATCTATTCAGCATAGATTCAAAAAATTTCTATTCTTTAAAATTGAGGGTCATTATCTTGTCAAGACATCTTACTAAAAAGATTCAATATGATATCTCTAAACAACTACAAACTTTTTTATGGCCTGTCATTCCTCTATAACATACTGCATAGGAATGTAAAATGTCCATTCATTTTCTCTCATAGTCAGTCCTCTGTCAAAATTCTAGAAACACCAGTACCTTCACGTACACGACGCCGACGTATAGGTTTCTACTTCACGACAAAGTGGGGGTTAGGTAAAATTTGTAGGTTAGAGCTTATCTCCTGACGCCAGTATTTGGTATTGGTAGTGGAAATATGCTGACATTAAATAAGTGAACTAAACTGAACCTGGGCATATTGGGTAGAAGCATGCGCTACTATTCTTCAAACCACTGAGTCCATCCAACAATTATTAATCAATGAATTTTCTACAAATTCATTTTACAATTATTGACAATTACTCTAAAGAGTTAAAATCAAGAAAAACTGCATGATGACAGACAATAAAAAGTAAAAGTATTTGTGTCCAATAAGAAAGATAATTTGTTATTAAGGAAGGTGAATGTTTGGCACAAGTAGAATCGGAGAGTAATGGTAAATTAGTTAAAAAAAATGTGTTGGTCCATATAAACGTACGTAAATGGCCGGAAATATTGTGATATTATATTATTAATATCAACGCTATCAGTGTGAAAGGTCTTTCATATGAGGCAGAGGGAATGAATGAGGGTCAACAACGGATTTATTACTAAAGGGTGAATGCTATGAAAAGGAGGGTGCTAAATATGGTTAACGTGGCCGTCGAGGCATCAATACAAACGTGATATTTTAAAATGTGTTAATACCTATTTAATTTAGCTTATAAATAGTAGTGTAAAAAATATTGCAACATAAAATTAATTATTGAGAAAGTATACTGTATATAATGGTATATTTTTTCTATTAATTTAAGAGTTACATACTAGTAAGGGGCAAATTACATATACAGGGTGTCCATAATTAAGTTACCTTCCTTCAAGGGGGTGATAGAACTAGAAGGAATAATTTGAATTTTGTATATAAATATTTGCCTTAAATCAGTTCATAACTATATTAAACCCTCTTAAAGAGGGTAAGTACAACGTAGTTATTTGCCAATAAATTCGAAACGTCTTAAATTGCAAAAATGAAATTTGGAACATGGAATATTAATTTCATACATATTTTGTCAAATTTTTATCTAAATATCATGATTTGTTTGGGTAGTTACAGGGGGTGAGGGTGAACTTTTGCTATAATTTTTTTGACATTTCTTTTTTAGACATATAAAATGGAAAACTCACCAGTGTTAAACACCGCATAAAAAAGGTGCCCTTACTAAATTTCAATACGAGACATCGTTTTGGAGTTATTTGCCTCGCTGAAAGTATTAGTGAATGTACAGGGTTATTCATGATAAATTATCCACCCCTTACCATCGTTATTATTGCCTATAGAAAAAAATGGTATAAATAAAAGTTGTGTGGTTATGACTGAATTTTGTTAAAATGCTATTAAAAGTACAGTAGCGTGCAGATTTTAGGGGATACAAAAAAATAATATATTTTTTAATAGGATACCCTGTATATTATTAAATTTTTGGATTGGTCCTCTGTTCCTGATTTAGAAAATATACCATATATTACCTCTACCATATACCGTTTTTGAGTTATTAAACGTCGAATATTTTAGTTAAACTAGTTACTGTAAATATGGAAAAGTTAACATTATTAAAGTGAGCTATGAAAATGTCACTTATCAAACATAATAGTTGACATTTCTTTAATGAAATAATCAAAATGGTTTACAGTGAGGAAGACAAGTCCAAATATTTACTTGTTATATACAAAATAACAAAAATAAACGTGCAACAAAAAGAGCCTATAGGGTGTTGTATCCAAATCGTCCAACACCATCAGAAAATACGTTCAAAAATATTTACCGACAGGTGTTAGTAGAAAAAAGCGTGTAGTTCAAGCAAACCAGGAAGAACAGTTAGATATACTGCTTCATTTCGAAGGTAAGCCCATTCATATTTATTCGCGAAAGGCCTTCTTTGAAACATTGTATTATTTTTTAGAAAATTCTGAATGTAGTAAACAATGCAGTCGATCAATTAGGTAAAAGTTATTCCAACATCCAACATATATTAAAAAATAACAGCTACAGACCATATACAATTTTACTCGTACAAGTTTTAACAGAGGCTCATAAAAGAAAAAGGCTGGACTTTTGCCGCCAGATGATCCAAAGTTGGATGAAGAATCCGATTTTTTTACTAAAATAGTATGGATTGATGAATCATCCTTTTCTACGACAGGAGTTTTTAATAGGGAAAATCAAGGGTCGTGGGAAAACAAACACAACAGAAAAATATTGGTAACACAAATAAAAAAAATTAGGAAGAAAAACTGTTAGCGTTTGGTGTGGAATTTTCAGAAACAAAATTGTTGGGCCTATATTTTATGATTATACTTTAACTGGAGTTACTTATCTGGAAATAATTATCCCAGAAGCAGAAAATATTAATTTGCAGAATTTTCCGGAAGCCGAACTTGATATGATTTGGATGCAGGATGGGGCAACTCCGCATAGTGTCCTACCCGTTCGAGATCATTTGAACAATGTATTCCCAATATGGATAGGGAATAATGGACTTATTAAATGGCCACCTAACAGTCCGGATTTGACCCCTATGGATTAATTTTTTTGGGGATTTCTAAAAGACATTGTCAATAATAATAATAATAGTAGTATTTAAGTCATTAAAGATTGAATTCGACTTGAAATGAACAATCTGAATGTAAATAATGAAGCCATTTCAGGTGCAATTATAAATATAAGACGACGTTATCAATTATGCATTGACAATAATGGTGGACACATCGAACATCTTTTATTTATATTTAAATTTCCTAAATAAACCTTTGTTACCTATTTTATTTTTTATAAATATTTGGTTTTTTTCTTCCTCACTGTAAACCATTTTGATTATTTCATTAAAGAAATATCACTTATTAAACATAATAGTTGTCATTTTTTAGCTCACTATAATAATGTTAACTTTTCCATATTTACAGGAACTAGTTTAACTAGGATATCGACGTTTAATAACTCAAAAACGGTATATGGATCATTCCAAAAAATTTAATAATATACAGGGTATTCAATTTAAAAAAAATATTATTTTTTGTATCCCCTGAAATCTGCACGCTACTATACTTTTGATAGAATTTTAACAAATTTCAGTCATAACCACACAACATTTATTTAAAAAAATTTTTATATAGGCAATAATAACGATGATAAGGGGTGGGTACTTTATAATGAAGAACCCTGTAACATTAACACACACATGTATTTTTAACTCACAAGATATTACCAATATTAATGCACCCACTAAAACATTTGCCACCTTCCAACTGCAAGCATTCGTGGTTTCATACACGCTAATCTAGACATATTTGTCATTTGGCTCAGAATAATTTTTTTGTTTAATACTATCATCTCTGTGATAAATGTTTTTTTCTTAGTGTCGTATCCGATGGCACCTATACTGTCCAGAAATACACTTTTGTAAAAACTGAAAGAGACATTTTAAAAAAAGTTAACCCCGTCTTTAATTTCGCACTCTTTCCGTATCTGCGTGTTATTAACATATTACGTTTTATAAATACTACACATTTAGAGTGTATTTCAATGACTTCGAAGCCAACCTAGCTATATTACTCAATCGTGATTAGTAAGTCTCATCAATCACCTGCTCCTGGATTGATATGCTGCCATAGTGTCACGATTGTGCACCGTAACTACTTGTACCTAGACAGACTGCCTGCCGTAGTAACGTCTTCAGCACTAGTCGCTATAGAGTCAATAACCGCTTGCTAGAAATACCAGTCACTTAATCCGTAGTGGCACTAGCTTCTGTAAATACATGTAGCAAACGTTTCAATCTTGCCTGCTTATAAAATCCAGTAGTAGTAGTTTCCGTAACTTAGCTTTACTTGATAACCTGCTTGCATTAGCATAACGTTCATTGGCTTGCTTCCTTGTAATATGTGTTACTATTCTGTTGAATAATATATTCCTTTTTATTATGAGGCCAGTCGTAAATAAAATAGACTTATTAAAGTTGAAATTCTGAGTTTGCTTTAATGTATAGGTATAAGTGACAAATCTCGCTGTAAACCGAGGATCGTTTGCAGTTGGTAAGTTGTATATTTCTACGAAACCAGCAACTATAAAAATAGACATCTGGACATACCGCTTCTTCACTGTAGCTGCTCTAGTTTCTATTATACCGTTGACAGAATAATGTGGTGTTTCTACACTTTTAATCAGGAATTGATGGCCGAAACAGTGCTTGAAACTAACCAGAAGTGAACAGCATCACAAATTGACGCCAGACATACCGTTTGCGTCACATTACATAACGTTTTTTATTCTATTATAACTTTTCCGTTTCTAATTTTAAATTTTAGTCATTTTTATTTTTTTTCTGTATTTTTGCCTAATTAATGAGTCGCAAGTATCGGGTTAAACATGTCTACCTTAGAAGTCCTCAATAATTGCAAGAAAACAAAAATTCCGGATTGCCATCATGTTTTGTTAATGCATAAGGGGCTAAAAACGGAAGAAGCTCGAAGTAGCATGAAATATCAAGATAGCGGGGTTTACCCAAAATAGATTTTTGGGGAATATTCAGGGTTTGTTTCTAGCGAGCTAATAAACATATCTTCCAAATTTTAGCTTTTAATTTGAAATTTTCACGTAAAAACTTATCTGACCTGTACAATTTCTGGTGTTACAGATCCCATGTATTTTTGCAATACGTGTAATACAGTTGAAATTTATGTATATATAAATGATATATATGTCCGTTGATAGATATTATGACACAGTGAATTGGAAATACGTGGACTAAATTTTAAGCGGTTTACCGTTCTTTCCGATAGGCTACACTTTAGAAACAGGTCGTCTGAACGTCATCGTCGTCGCTTTTCTGTGCTTTGACTTTGCCGATGTTTACTTAGTGACTATACTATATTCAGCTTTTGCAAAGAGATCCATATTCATTCTTTGTTAAACTTAATTCTGCACGCTAAATAAGAAATGTTGCAGGAAATTGCCAAGCATAAAATAACTGCAGAACATCCTATGGGATATAAAGTACCTGTTTTGAGAAATGAATCCATTGAGGGCATTTTATTAATTATTTATATAAGATTAAGATGTAATATATAGTAGAAGCTCACGAACGTATAATACGAATTTAATTTGAACTTTGAATCTAAGTTTCCAATTTTTGAGCCTTCTATAGCAGTACATTGTTTTCATTTTTTATTAATTTAAAACATGTCGACGACATCCATCCTAACAAATTTACATTAATAATTTAATACATATTTGTTGCGATGCACGATACTGGGATATTTAATTGATAATTTAGATTAATTGTGTGCCGTGCCTCATTATTTCTGCTAGAAATGATGTCAAAATCGTAAAATAATGTAATAATAATAAACACCACAGAAATTAGACATCCCCCGAATCCAAAGCCGAAGTTATCTAGAAGGAGGTTACACACAGAAATAGATCGACATACAACTTTTCCCACCGACATTGCCAGTACCGGTGGCGGGAATCGAACCTGCAGCTACGATGGATACATTTCTAGTCACGCACATCAGCCAACTATGCCACCGAGCTGCTAAATATAACATTTTATGGCCCTGGAGTACTGCAAATAGTTAGCATTTTCCTTTGGGCAAGAAAAATTTTGGAATCAGAATTAAACAGATGAATAGATATTGTAAAATTTTTTGTGTGAACGATGGAAGGGTACCTAGTTAATAGGTACTAAGTCTGAGCTTCAAGACATGATGAGAATATGGGAAATATGTTTGATACATAACTTTGTTCTTTCTGATAGAAAAGATGTCTGGTAATGTAAGGTAAGAAAGTTATGGAGCTATAGGGTAAATGGGTCACGATACGCCTTATCTTGTAGAAGGAAATACAAGTTGTTCATGATGGTATTGCTCCTGATGATGAGAATCATTACTCATTAGGAATGTATTTAAAAGTTTTGGTATGTGTTCTGTATCAAATTAACTTATTCTCGTTATTTCTGATTACAACAGAAAATGTTAATTTTCCATTTCAATCGTTTAATTTAATGTCTATTAAAGAGAAGTGCTTCTCATTAACAGACATTAAATTTTGCTTTATCTGCCTCTGAAGACGTCTGGGATAAGGTTGTATTAAGTGTTGGAAATTTAATTCAATACCTTCCAGATTTTTCTAAAGTATTTCTCATTGAAGCTTGCAGAAATTAAATATCCACAATTATTAAAGGCAACAGAAAATCAAAATCCACAAAGAATATAAAAATTAACAAACGGTTCTGTGAAAAAGATTATGATATGGTAGTTAAACTGATAAGTAATGATCCTTCTAGGAATCCATTGTCAAATATCTGATGTGACCAGCACATAACTTTCTTATACCAGTATATATTATCCTGATCTAAAAAAATCATTCTATTTAATTATTTACTTACTTCAATTAAATTTTAATAGCATACCTTGAAATCCTTTATTAAAATTTTCAAATTATTAATTTTCAGCGTCGTTCGATATTGTCAATAATAATTAATGTCATATATTTTAATAATTTCTTCTTATTGACATTGACATTTTTGTAACTAAACTAGACATTTCAAATGTCAAACTGCTAAATTTATCCTAACCCCAATTTATGAGGTCAAATATGTAAAAAATTTCAGTTTACATCAGCTTTATTTAAGTACTTGGAAAATTTACTTTATTGGCTTCATATAGTAGACATGATTTATAATCTTTTATCAAGAATATATTTTTTTTGTAAAGACAAATACAAAAAGGTTTGGGTCCGTGGACCTCCTTTCAGCTGACCAATTTTTATCATCATCGAATCATTGTTTTTGCCTTTAGAACATGTGTACCAAATTTGAGAGCTTTCTCTCAAAAACTGTGGCTTTTATCGTGATATTACAGACATGCAGACAGATTTTCTCCGTAGTTAAATTTTTTCATTATAATTCGCCGAGATTCGTCTAGAAATGCAATAAAATTTTTTAATTTTTTTCCCGAAATTGTACCTGTTTTCTTCTTTCCATTATTATGTCTCTTCTGGTGGTACTACATTCATCAAATTTAATGTGTCACCTAAAATGTTGTTGACCATCCTAATTGCCAAAGGACATGGCACCTGATCAAGAGGGATCCTAGGTTTCAGTAGATTTTTCTGAAATTATTTATACAATTTATTATGATCCAGGATGACACTTGTATACGCGGGAAATTTTTGTGGGCCTACAGGGTGTACCAGAAAACAGGTCCGAAGATTCCTTCTTTTGCAAAGTTTAAAAATATAATTTTTCTTTTTGGATATGAATATCCTTTAAAAAATCGATTCGTATAAGGATTTTGAAGTATATATTTATTTAATGAAGTCTCCTATAATCAAAATCTACGAGGTGCTATAATTGTTAATGATAAAAACTAAATAATAAAATGTTTTTATTGAAATATTTTTAAGGAGATTGCAATAAAAAAATTCAAGAGTAAAGTTAAGCGTAGAACTGTTCTAACAGGTAATCATTAAAATTCATTATTATCATCCGATAATTAAACATTTATGTTTAAGTTAACAAATAGTGCCAAACATTCTAAAAATAAAATAATTAAACACAAATCAGTTGTTATACAACCCGATTTAAAAAATATATATATCATTTTAGGACTTAGCAAGTACACATTTGATACTTAACATAAAAACAAAAAAAATAAATACCTGTTATAAGTTAATGATTTTCCATCCTGAAAATGCTAAGATAGAGTATTTAAAAACTCATAATACTATCCAAAGATACTAAAATAATTAAATACAAATTAGTTAATTACAACATGATTTTGTTCTCTATTGACCGCATATAAAACAACTCCCAAAAGTATATTGATGGATATTTCACATTTTCTTCATGTTTAGCATATCCCAAGTACCACAACAAACTAGCTACACGAGCACATACTCCTAATATCGTTGCTCATGTGCAATATGTTCCTGATATAGGATCCACATTTTGATCAGGATTTTCAAGGTACAAAATAAAAATGAAATTGTCTCACCGACTGTGTAAAACGAGAAAACATTTTTGCTCTTATAAGTCCTGGTTCAAATAACTGAGTTTGAAGAATAAGTTCGTTCATGATAAATCAAAAAGAAAAATTCTCATAAAATTCCTTTATTACTGTGACCGGTTTCGTGAACAAATTAATTACTTCACATCATCAGACACAGGAATTTTTATAAATAAAAAACCAGGGTCGTCAAATTAAAATTAAAATAGTTTTGCAACATAGTCAAATAATCTGTAAATGTAAGATATAAAATTTTTTGTCCTTTTAAACACATACATACAGTGTATGTATGTGTTTAAAAGGACAAGCACGTTAAATTTTAGAAATTTTTATTAAAAAGTTAATTAGATACCAAAAAAATTTTATATCTTACATTTACAGATTATTTGACTATGTTGCAAAACTATTTTAATTTTAATTTGACGACCCTGGTTTTTTATTTATAAAAAATTCCTGTGTCTGATGATGTGAAGTAATTAATTTGTTCACGAAACCGGTCACAGTAATAAAGGAATTTTATGAGAATTTTTTCTTTTTGATTTATCATGAATAATTACTCATATGGGATCAACCTACCTTCGTTAATAAATTCGTTGTTTGGGTTAAATTTGTGGTGTCTTGAACATATCTTGGAGATATTCTAACTTGGTAGTTTCCTAAAGTTTTCAGCCTTAGTGTAGTCTAGGAAATCCTTCCAAGTCATATTCGTGAATGTTAATCCAGGGGCCATGACCTCTTGCATGAAGCATTTGATGTTGCTGAACTCTTGTTTGGAGCAAATTAATGTTATCACCATTTCTAATTTCTAACATACGTTGTGCAAGCTCCTCATTTGCATCTTGCATGTGAATAGACTCGTGAAATGTTTAATATAGCGCACGCAATTTTCAAAAATCTGACAAGTGTACACAGTGTTGAATTGGTATTATATCCCTAAAAAGTTTAAAAACTGATTTTAAATGTCCATTTCTTGATTCCACTATCCAACGTGTTTTTGTAATAACTCTCGAACGATTCGCTTCCTCTGTGGTAAACTGCCTTTGATTACGTAACAGGTGAGGTGGAATTTCGTAGTTTAAATTCAGTTCCTCAAGAAACCGAACAGCATCCCTATAGCTACGAGCTACAACAAATATGTCACCTTCTTGAATTGCTGCGTCATTATTGTGAACATCCGAGAAGTATGGACCATGTACATCTAAAATATATTCATCCAGGGCGACTACTAGGCCTGCTTTTAACAAATTATACTTTTTATGGTAAAAGTAAGACTGTCTTTGAATTTAAAAATGGGAGCTTTTTGGTACTTTTAAATATGTATAGTCAGGGTATAAAATTGCTTTTGGATATTCTGGTTCAGGATTCTAGTGAATGTGTGAAAATCTGGTGACATGGCTATTTATATATTGTTCTTTATTTTGAACTTTAGGACAATCAAATCCTAAGTTTCCAGGTACAAATATTACCATAAGGTTTTGTCTTACAATGGTAATAGCTATACTTACATTTTGTCGGCACGAGTAATTCAATAGCATTTTTAAACAGGTATCTGATAATCCCTGTCTCATTTTCATCAAAAAAAGTTATTAAATGTTTCTTTGTGACATTCGTTAAATGACCGCCATATTGTACAGGATTGCAAAATTGAAATAATTCACAATTGGTTTTTATTTAAAGATGTAATGGACTTAAAGTCATTGTCATCAAAATTGGCCTCATCTTAGTATTTTGATGATGATCCCTTCTGAGCATATTGCCTAATTTTTCTAAACCATTCACCGGTATCTGGTCCCGTCATGGTTGTTAGTAGCGGTACAGATATGAGATTGTCTATAAACTCAAGTAATATTAATTTATATTATATTAATCTATTTTCGGTTAAATGTTGATTACAGCATCGTGTTTCCAAGGGTAAATAAATTCCAGCCTTTAGAAAAAGTCTATTCATGCATCAATGCTTACTCGAAATCGACAAATTCTCTGACAAACAAAACAATTCATTATGCTATACTGTACTAAAACGTCCATAGGGATTGCCAACGGATCATCTTCCATTTCAATTACTCTGTTTATTCTTCTTTTACAGTTTAAACAAATTCTGGACTGTTCATTTAACATGTAATTTTGCGACATTTTTCTTCCGCTCCATTAAATTTTTCATATATTCGTCATATATTTTGCAATTTGAGTTTTCCCGGCCACAAGTATAACATTGTACCATTTTAAAAAACTATAATTTTACAATTTTCGTATGAAATAATTGTTGACAGTTAATGACTTATTTACGTGACAACCATAATAACAAAATAACGTCAAGGCATACTTCCCAAAATTAAACAGTTTTAAAAAGTTGATTGAGAAAGCCGTTACCATGTGGTAGTTCGACATCACAAGGAAACGAGTAAAGCACTACAATTCTCCAATATATTAACAATAAAAATATTACGTACACATTAATTATAGAAACTGAAATAGCTTCAAAAAACGTACCAAATAAGTATTTATTCTTTCAATATTTTTATCAATAGTTTGCATCTAAAATACATTTTTTAGAACTTTAAAAGTTAGTATTTATCATTAACAATCATAGCACCTCGTATATTTTGATTATAGGACACTTCGTTAAATAAATATATACTTCAAAATCCTTATACTAATCGATTTTTTAAAGGATATTCATATCCAAAGAGAAAAATAATATTTTTAAACTTTGCAAAAGAAGGAATCTTCTGACCTGTTTTCTGGTACACCCTGTAGGCTCCAAAAATTTTCCGCATATACAAGTGTCATCCTGGGTCATAATATATTGTATAAAAATTTTCAGAAAAATCTACTGAAACCCAGGTTCCCTCTTGTTCGGGTGCCATGTCTTTTGGGAAGTCTCTTATTAGTATTTTTTGAGTTATCGTGGCCTCACACACACACGCACTTGCACACGCCCGCGCACACGCACACACGCACACACACACGCGCGCACACATGCACACACACACATCTACATACACATCCACACACACACATACACACTACCCGACAGATATCATTCGAAAAATAGTCAAAATGGATTCAGGAGGGTTCAACACGTATATGTATATCAATCAAAATCTCGAGGCCGACAAAAATCACGATTACTATACTTCCTTATATTAGGTATAAGAAAGTAAAAATGGCTACTAACGTCAGAAAAAAACTGTTCATAATGCAAAGTTATGTCGCAGTGCATAATGTAATGAACAGTTTTTAAATAATAAAATTGAGCGTTTCGAACATACATTATCAGTAGAGAGACCGGTAGCTTTAACCTCGAAAGAATTCCAGGCCATGGGCGGCGTCTAATTGCGTATATTATGGGTATTCGAAAATAACTAATTACATAAAAAAAATCATTAGCATGTCTAGTGATGTGAGCATGGATATACGACACAGTTGTAATGAAAATGACTATCATGTCATTTTGCATTGTGACGACAGAATGTCAAAATTGTCACGTGTCAAATATTAATATGCCGACGTCATTTTCATTATGACGGTCAAAACAAGCTGATTCCTGCTTTTGTCTAATATGTCACTGGAAGAAGAAGCAGATTAATTACTGAATTAAAATGGTTACGTTTTCCCAATTGTTGATTTTTTTTAATTGAAAATTTAGAATGTTTTGTTTATTTGATTAGGCAGCTCATACAGGGATTATTTATTAAGATCAGTGCCATATACAAACTTCAGCTCAGTTGTATTTTAAAGCTGCGTTTTCACCAGATAACTAACTTAAATCTTTAAATCACTGTTAATTTTTTTCTGTATCAGTAATATCGAAAAGCGAACATATTTAATATATAAACATATAGACACTCAGTACTGATGCGTATTTTTTCGTTAATAGAAATGCTATTATTTAATTTCATAAAAATAAATGACACCAAATAAAATATTCCTATTTCTTATTAATAAAGAAAATAGGCATCAGTATTGCCTGTAACTTTATATATTAAATCCATATGGTATTTAAGATGAATCATGTTGTGTTCTCATTTTTCGTTCTCATCAATAGAAACATTTTAATAGTGATTTAAAGTTTTCTGAGCTAACGCCGCCGTAAGGAGTAATAACTCCTTAAAATTTATACTACAAAAATTATAATAATTTCATTTTTAAAGACTTCAAGACACTGATATTGTTTTGTTAATAATAGTTTTTGCACAATTTGGAGTTAGTAATAATTAAGGCTGGCCAAAATGTGCGGCGGGACATAGGAATACGTATCATAATAAGTGTAATAAAAGAAATTAACACGATAACACACCACGACACATAACAATAGACTAAAATGGACTAAAATGACCACAATAGGGTCTCGCGGCTCGCTTCACTGAACCGCCTCACATATTGCCAGCTTTAGTAACAATATTTTGTTATGTTTTATTGCTGTATTATAACCGTCATTTTACATCATTAAGTATGTCGATTCAAAAAAAACTTACTAGTTATTTAGGTAAAATATTTTAACGTAAAATGCTGATAGTAGAAAAAGTCCAAAATCATCAAAGTAGATGAATCTTCCTAAAATGTTGCATACGAGTATAACTTATTAATCTGAATATCTTTCTATTCTGTTATTTTTTTACAGAAAATGTACTTGACCTAACAAGAAAATACTGTTTGCTTAACTACCATGGCTTACGTGGTTTAAAATAAAACAAAAGTACACCAAAAATTCCTTTTCAGATAACCAGGGATGCACCCTCAAATTGCAAAAAAAAAATCTAAAACTTGTGGTGAATTTCACCTATTGCGAACTCAATCGGGGAACCCACTGTATATGTACATTTTTTGTTCTGATATTATATTTTTTTTGAGCACTATTTATTTTTGTTTTGTTTTCATTCTTTGTTGTGATATAGGTTTTTTTTTAATATTCAGTTATTGTTCTGTTTCGTGTAGTAATTATGGTTATAAGTATTTTTTTTATATTCTTAACCGTTTTAAAAAATAAGTGTTTTTGTTACGTTTGATTTACTTTATTTTTTTTTTTAATTTATAGCAATTTTTAGTTATTTTATATATTTTCATTAGGTAATTAATAGTTATTTTAATCAATGCTTACTTTGATATAATTTTATACTGTGATTTGCCTTTTTCATATTTATTCATCTGTTTCCTATATGCGACGCCAACAAGTTAGATCGCGGCACCGCGTAAGCGGGTTTGTTTACGACCTGTCTGCCAATCAGAACTAGCGAATTACCGCAGCGCCGTTTAAAACCCTATCACAATTTCGGATGTTGGGAATGCAGCTCACTAGTAAACAGTGAAGGAACAATACAAACTGACTGCGGCTACACTAAATAGTGTACAGATTTACCAATTCATAAATACATTTCTCAAGGTAAAAGCTACTACTGCCGTTAACTTTAATTATCAGTTTCATCAAAGTAGGCTGATCTTCCTGAAATTGTGCATACAATCATAATATACTGTGCACATGCACAGAATGTTGGAAAAAATCACACTTGAATACGTTCCTGTAAAATTTTTTGTGTGTATATACTTGGTTTTCAGATGTCCATAATAAAAAAGTTATGGCTCATTTTCCTCGCATTTTTGTTGGTATGCTCCAAGCTGGTTTGTGTGAATTTGATGTAACTACAGAATTAGTTCTGTACAAAAACGGCACAGAAGTGATTGACTCCGGTCTACAACACCGCGACAAGATCGGTATCTTCCACTTACAATAAGAAGGAATCATACTCTTTACGCTTTTCAAATAAGAAGCACTTTACGTGCAGCAATGGGGTACAATAAACGTTCAATCAGTACGAAAGAAATTCAGGAAGTTTAGCCTGTCAAGTCATCCTTGATATCCAGCCCGTCGGTTAAGTTCATGCATCCCGTTTAAAGGATCATCAAAACTGCGACATGGACTAGGGTTCAGTTTTATTCAGCGATAAGTCCCATTTCGGTTTGCATAGCGATAACAGATGTCTACGACTTTGGAGGACGTCAGAGATACAGCCAAAGATTTATCTAACCCACATTAACTTTTAAACAAGGCAGTGTTATGGGGAGAAATATGCTGGATACACAATCTGTACATCTGCAGGAGGATCATAACTGTATGCATGCCAATGATAATGTTACTTTTCAAGGAGCTATTGGCAACATTTTTATTTTTATTGATGATAATGCTCGCCCCCATCACTCTCGGCAACTATTCAACGTCGTTGAAACTCACATAATTGATCACTATCCTCTTTCACCACGTTCTCCTGATTTGATCCCATTTTATGGACACAAATCCCACGAGATGTGATCTACTACGTCATCAGAAGCATACCCAGATGTATACCTAAAGTAATTAGAGTGAGGGGCCGGAATACGAGGTATTGGTGATAGTTATTAATAATAGGTTTAGGAAATTGTTGGTTCCCCACAGTTAAATATTTCTTAAACTTAAATTATTTTCTCTCATTTCTTCATAACCAAATTATGCAAAAAGGTTAATAAGGAAGCTGCCAATCCCCTCCATAATGAACTTTCCAATCCTTTAACTTTCCGTGAAGCGTGTATAATATTCTTAATAACATATTGCAGTATATCAACGTTTAAGGTATAGTTTATTTGACGAACAAATTAACTTCTTATTTTCCCCGTTTAGTCTGCTATTCCCCTCCATTAGGGGGGTAGAAATTCCTGAACAGTAAAAATACATTACGTCCCAAATATAGTCCTTTATCCAAAGTTACACCTAACTATTTCAGGGTTTGTTTCGTTTCAATCTGGTTACCTCCCCATCGAAATTGGTGTGAAAATTTGTCGTACATTTTCTAGTGAACACAACAGCCACCGATTTGGAGGTGTTCACCTTCACGTTCCACTTTTGTCGTAGTATTCCGATGCCCATACTATGTGCGCCTTTAGTAACTGCCCAACGGCATCAGCATGATGACTGTGACAGTACATGGCGGTATCGTCGTCGTACATCGCAAGCTTGGTATTCCGGAAAATCGGACACATACATGTTGTATAATTTTCACGAAAGAGCCGACCCACGCAGTACGCCTGCTCTAATGTTTCGTTCTGTAGAGAGGGTTTTGTTTACTCTTACTCGCAACATTCTACCGTGCAACTAAAAGCATATTAGTTGAGTTAAATGACTCGGGAAGTAATAACGATGTTAACGACAGTTTATACTGTTTATAGATATGCCGGGCAACCAGATTATATGGAACGCCTTTTCAATATCTAGCCTTGGCGGTGCTGGATAGTAGATGTAGATAATAATAATAAAATGTTTATTGTGGACAGTAAATTGTACACAAATGGGAGATAGTTCGGCATAGCCGTTCTTCCACTTTCCCAGAAAAATACAATTTAATTAATTTTTAATTAGTAATTTATGTAGCTACAAATATGCATGACGCACAATATATATATACAAAGAATAGTATTAAAAACGAATACCTTAGAACGGGGCGACTTCGGACATTTTTTCGAGTATCTTTGGCAGTATTTCGACATGAGTTTTCAAATAATCCTGAAATTTTTGTAGGGGTTTCCTTTGTTATTAACTGATAGATTCCCAAGTTTTTTTTTCCAAAATAACTTCAAGCATTTTCATTTTTTTTATTTAATTCTGTTCGAAGTCACAGTTTGGGGTGGGGTGACTTCGAACATGCTTTTAAAAACATGTAAAATCGAAGTTGAACTAATATAAATGATTTTGTTTTTTATCACTAATTTATTATAACTTACTTACAAATGATTCATTTGTAATTAATAATTGATAAAAAATAAGATATAAAGATATAGATGTATAAGACTAACATAAACACGATGTAGACAAATAAGCTTTAAAAACAAAATTTATATAATATACAGAGTAAAATATTGTAAATACAAGATTAAATGACACCGATATAGGTGTAATTTTAAGAATATTGCACCAATAAACACAAAACATTTAAGATGAGATAGGGAGATTACTATGTAAAAATTCTTTCGTGCTGTAGAAAGCGCTATCAAGTAAGTAATTTTTTATATTCTTTTTGAGCCGGAATGTGTTAAGAGATTTTACTTCAGATGGCAATTTATTATAGAACTATATTCCAAAGTATCCTGAACCATCTCTAGTTTTAGTCAACCGTAGGAAATTACTGTTTAGATTATCTTTATTTCTTGTATTATGAGAATGGACGTCGCTTCTAGTACTATACAGGGTGTTCAGTAAATAATGGTATCCCTTTTAACAGATAATGGAAAAATTAATTTTAAGCAAAAATTTCATGTGGTCTCAAAGGATCAGTTTTCGAGATATAGGGTGTTAAAATATTCAGAGGAAAACCGGAAAATTTTATATATCGGAAAGTAAAAGAGACATGTTAAGCAAACTTAGTGCACATTGTCACTATATGAACTACAACAACCGTTCGAAATATCAGGCTTTAAATCGTCCAATGGCGAAGATATTGGTAACTAATATCATAAATATGGTGAAGAAAGTTGTATCACCCTGTACAATAATAAATTTGATAGCATATCTCAATGCATTTTTTAATTGCAAAGAAAAGGCATCTCTTGGATTTTATGTATGGAACTTCATTTAATAAATCCTTGATACTGGAGCCGGACACCGTTAAGTTAGTATCGTCGGCGAACAAAATTGCTAAAACATTATCTTTAATTGAATTTGGAAAATTATTGATATAGATTAAGAAAGTAATGGGCCCAAGACAGACCCTTATGGAACACCATGTTTTAATTTTTGTGGGGTAGATTTAACGCTATTATACACAACAAATTGTTGCTTATGACTGAGTTATGAGTGTAGAAGACATTTACTTTCATCTGAAAAACCGTAACAGGTTAATTTATTAATAAGTGTGGTGTGGGACATACAGTCGAAAGCCTTTGATAGGTCTAAGAACAAGGAGCATATGTATTTCCCTTCCTCATACTCCGTGTTGATTATGGATGTTAATTTATATATTATAAAAAAAAGGCTAGTCAAGTTGTCAAGAGGAGTACTATCTGAAGTTAGATTTACTTCTTCTTTTAACGATTTGAGTAGACTATAAAAAGAAAACGACTGATTTTACAGTCTGATTACGATATATGCATAATGATAAATGGCATAATATCATTTGTTATATCTAGAATTACTCATGGTATAATTACTGACATTATTATAAAATAGCTTAACACATCAGCGATAATTTCATAGTGTCCCTCTACAAAATAATTCATATTTACTTTTCTTGAGAAAAGGCTACCTTTAAGGCCAATGGCGAACATTATTTTGGTGTGGACCCTATTTTTATCGCCATTTTTTCTGAGATAAAGGTCGGTTCCTGGGCGGCAAATATTGAAATCTTGGGTATGTTAGTCAACATATTTTTGTGTATTAGATATCGAAAAAACAATTTCTATTGCAGTTTTCTTAGGTTATTATTTCTGTATATACACTAATCTAATACTGAAATGGAGTAGGCCTCTGTATTATATATCTATCTAAATCAACCAAATTTAAACAGGTAACTGACGCTAAAGACAATATGTCAAGAATGTAAATTTATTTCTAATTTTTACGTTAAACATGAAAAATCAGTTTCTTAGTTAGTATATCTAAATGCCAGTTTGATTTCAGCGGAGGAATCGTCCCGAAAAGTTCAACTCGCAAGACAAACGATTTTACGGATATGAATAATTTGATTCTCCAAGCTCTCAAACGAAATTTATAATGATATCCCTTACCTAAACGTGAATATATTTGCATAAGGAATTGAAATTTCGCACATAGGCAAACACTTTCTCACAATGAGGGAATATTTTCCACTCTTGTTTGCATTTTCTATTTTTCCATTAAAACACTTTTCTTATACTTATTTATTTTATATTTATTTATATTACACAATGTATCTAGGATTGATATTACAAGAGATGGAAGTGACTAAAAATGTTTGAATTTTAATTGGATATTATTATTAATATTATTATTATTTTCAGTTTACCGAGTTGGATATTTTTCATGTAGACTTCGAATATCAAAGGAACCGCGCCGAATAATTATAATCACTCCCTATATTCTAAAGGGTTATTAGACCTGGAAGCAATAAGTCATGGATTAGAAAAAAAATCATTATTTTAAAGCAAAACAGACAAATTGTTTTGATTTTTAAGGAAAAAGTTAAAGTCTTGATTTTTAATAATTTCTATAAGTTCTTTTTTTTTTTAAATACGTGATGGCATAGGTAAAATGTTTTTGAATTTAGAAATACTTCATTTTATTTGCGAATCTATTCGAGTTTCTTTCCATTTTCGTAAACAAATGCTTTGTTAGTTGTGGAATCTTTCATTTTTGGTTGTAGATTTGAATACTGAAGGGTTGCGGTAACTCTGATTAGTTACTGTAGATTCCAGAATCATATGCCCTTTGTAGATGGAAGGAACCTGGAATGACCGCATACTGCATTTGGCCTTCAAACTATGTGGTTGCTTTTTGGTAGGCCGATATGGTTTTCAAGTCTGAAAGCAGCGTAATCATAATGTATAGTCTGTTCAACGAGAGAGTCCTGTTTTTATTGTGTAAGAAACATCGCCGGGGGCTCTATTTATTATTGTCTATATTTAAATATTGTGTGACCTAATCGCGTAATTTTTAATGTGATGTTATAAAATAACGACCTGCGTGCGGTATTTGTATCGTTTGACAACAAACCAATTTGCGTGTCTTTACTTAGATGTCGTTCTCCTGGTGGCTCGGTTTTCTCGGAAGTTGGGTAGAGCAGGTATAGTGTATATGCCAGTGCAATTAGCTCAGGATTGTGAACAAATTATCTTAAAGTTGGGACCACTTTTTTTTCAAGTACTAGTAGTCCTATTTATACTACTAAAAGTCCCCACTTTTCCAACTAGGGGCACATGGTGAAAATTAGTCTGCCATCTTGATTTCGTATCGCTTTAGAACAAATCGGTAATTTAAAACTGTACAAAATCAAGAAAAAAATTAAGAGAAAAAAATTTTTTGGAATTAAAAATTACTTTAAACAATGCCTATTTCAGATATTTACCTGTTATGGCTAAGGAAATATTTGAGATTAGATATGGATAATTTAAGCCTGAATGTTTAAACATCATTTTGGTTCAATATATTTCTTTGATGGTCAGTATCAAGTTCGTAAAAGAAAGAAACAATTAGTAAACAATATAAATTGTAAATATTTAAATTTATTTGCTATATCGTTTTACTAATAGTTTAGTAAACATGTAGAGTTGCGTTAGAAGTGATTTTCATCTGAATCATTACTATCATTAGGATTACGAACAGGTTCGGGAAAATTCTCACAAGAATTTCACTTGCAATTGCCGCAAACATTTTAACAAAATATGTTTGCCTTCTTGCAACTGAACAGTATTTTGCATCCACTTTAACAATTACATAAGATCATCTTTATAATAAATCAGCTACTATTTCTGAATCCATTGTGATGGGTCGAAGTTCTTTGCAATCACTTCCAACCCCATTCCAAAGGATCTAATGAATTTTCAAGCCACTGCTGGATTTTATAATACACGCATACACCTCATGTAGTGGTACTTTGCCAGCTCTGATGTGGGCTGCAGAGTAACTAATTAAAAATATGTCGTTAAGCTTTGACGTGCCGTTAAATTCGTATATTTTAAGGCGCAGTTACACTGTACGTGGTTAGGCGAATTTATCTCGACGAACAACGAATCACATGCTGCGTCGTTTAACACAGATGTCTCGCTATGGCTTGCGACTCGTGGTGCGTGATTCGCAGGATCCATCAGCTTGCCGGTAAACTTGCACAGATCAAAGGAGCTGAGCACGTCGGTTTTTGCATGGTTCAGGTTCGCGTAGTTCGCACAGGATTAGCATATCGCGGACCACTTGCAGTGCAGTTGTCAGTTTAGGTATTGTCGTGCTGCGTCATTGTTGTTGTCCATAACCGCAAACTAGTTGATAATACTGTAATTCATGAGGTACTTTCTCTACTTATCATATACAATGCCACCCACCATATTTTACGTTTTTTCAACCGATTTTGCAACAACAAACCAGAATTAATAACACACTAGGAAGCAGGCGCAAAAATTTGTTATTTTGTATCCATGATCGCAATTCAGTATTGATGACAAAAAGACAAATATTCCATATTGTTTCGACGAACCTGTGAGTCATAAATTATTAAACGAATCCCGCACAGCGTTGACACCCCTAGTTCGCCAGAATTAAGGAGCTCTAGTTCCTTGGTTCGTCAAACCACACGCTGTGTAACTGCACCTTAAGAAATCTTAAAGCATTTAATGTTATGATATTTTTACCTTTCCCATGGAAGTAGTAAAGTAGTGGGGAAATGAACGCAATTTCCCATGTATTTTCTTATGGGACTACGTCGATATTTTTAGATATCTAACCCTTCGTTTTTTCCATATCGGTTATAATTATTATTAATTAACTATATAAGTTGGAATTTTATTGTAATAAACATAATAATAATAATATTCATAATAGTTTACGCTGTCTGTCTTCTCTCTCGTTGGGATTATAAGCTTCTCCCATGTACTTGTTGTTCGATTTTGAATACGGTTTGACGCCTGTGCGACTCCTCCCCTGATATCTGATTTAATCATTAATATCATATCCATATCAGTTAAAGGTTCTAGACTTTATTTAGTTATTTTTAACATGGCGCAAAATGCTAGCCTCGGAGCAGTATAATAATTTAAAGCCTCAAGTCCATATGTCTATATGCAATTTTTGCGGAAATTTTCAAATATATCTGCTAATAGTAGCATATCTGTCTTCAAGTACATGTTTGTGTATTTGACAAATGTTTGACTATTAAATTTATTCAATATATTTAACCCGTGATTATAATCTTCCTCGGAGTGTGCATAATTGTGGATAAAGCGTGGATAATTGTAGATAAAACATAACCATAATATAACCATAACATGACCATAATAACCATAACATAACCATAACAACCATAACATAACCATAACAAAAACAGCTTATCGTGATAATCGAGAGTTAGAATTGATAGACTTATTAGATGAGCTCGAATGTTTGAATAGGAGAACACTAGCTGAAAATACGGTGAATGCAAATAGGTCTTGGAAATATAAGAACGTAATATCAAATCTGTTTTCTTCAAAAATCTTATCAAGAGGAAACGTATATTAACCAGTATCAAAAACTGAAACCTCTGATAAAACTTTGTTAAATACTACTCTCTCCTACCTTTAAATAACAGCGTCTAGACCACAGAAATATATTCACAATAAATTGCAATGGGATAAAACACCGATCCAAATTAATTCAGTTACCTTTATGGACATAATATTGCTTCTTTTAAAATATTTCTCTATCTTAAATGTGAAAATAAAAAATTATGTTAATCAAGTATTTTTATTTAAATACATTATAACAAGTGAAATGAACCTTTCCTTGTATAGAGAAAAATTACTTGGCAGTATGTATTTGTTATAATATTTCTCTTAATCTAAAAAATTTTAATAAGATTCTATTATAATATCTTTTCTCTACTAACTCTGGCTACCCTTCCTCGCCACTACTTGTCTAAATCATATGATTGAACGGGGATCAATCGAACTTTAAAATCTATGATATGTAAGAAATGTTCTTTTTCGATAGTTTAATTTACCCGATGATTTTATTATAAAATATAATAAATGATAAACTTCGTACTATTGGTATAAAACCCACGTCCGGGTATATAAAAATGAGCTCCCCCTCAGCGCGATACTAACGTCTAGGCTTTAGGTTCTAGGATCCTCCTTAGCTAATCTCTCTAGCACCTACCCCCTTCCCTGTATCTAGGTTCAAGGAGTAAATCGAAATCGATGTTAAAATTTGCCTTTTCGACGTAGTTCATTTATTTTGTATGTTGCCAAAAAAATCTCGATGTAGTCCCATAAGAAAATACATGGGAAATTGCGCTCAATTCCCCACTACTCTACTAATAGAAATGTAATATTTTACGTCAGCTTCTTTAATCGTTGGATTTTTAAAAATCTATATTGGGGATTGAAGCTGTTTATGTCCAATAATTTTAATGCCATAAGTTTGCCTGCTTATATATTGCAGATGTTGTGCATAAACTGTTAAAAATTAAATTTATTTATTTCCAAGATAGTTCAGGAAGTACTATAGAAATAATAACAAAACTGATTACTGCTATTGGTAAAACTTTTTATTTAGAACATTTTTTGTCTTTAAATTGTTTTTGTGTGGCTAATAGTTTTAGAGATAAAAAAACAAAAAAGTGCGAAAATTCAAGATGGCGGCGCGATTTTTTAATGTTCCCCTAAAGGGATGGTTGGGGACTTTTAGCATGTTTATTACAATGACAAAGGCTAACAAATGCATATGGCAGCAACTTTAAACTAATTTATTCTCAATACACAATAGGAGATTTCGTAAATGCACTGGAGTAGGAAGGCACTTATTTTAATCATAAAAATTTTAGTCTTGTTCTATTGTTGAAATGGTAAACATGCACCCTGGTGAATTTGTAAATCCGCAATCGCAGCTGTTGGTTTTGAATTTGTTGGAATATTTTCAAAAGGAAAATGAAAATGGTGAACCTTTAATATTAATAAAAGCTGTTCAAAAGCGAGTGTGTAAGGTTTTAAAACTTGATGAAAAGACTGTAAGAAAATATCTAAAAACGGCAAAGAAAATATGGAACCTTTTTTTTTGTTGAAAATGGCTTTTGGAATGAATCCATACAGCCAGTGACACTTTTTATAAGTAATAATAAATACTCCTAACCTAAGCTAGCATAAACTGTATATCTATAGATACATAAAATCCGAGATAAAATCGAAGGGAAATACAGGGGTACAAGTTCTTCTCGCCTAGAGGCCCGTCAAGGCATTTTTTATTTTCACAAACAACACTGGACCATGGATTAAGGATTAACATTAACTTAGGATAAAAACATAGGTAACGTCATCTAACTAAATATAAAAGAGAATCTATAGTCTGAGATTTGTGTTTTTAATAAATTGAAATAGACACAAATAAATATTTCTTTTATTTAGATGCAATAAGTGCGATAGATTGAAGGGCTGTTCGACATTATTACTCAGTATATTATTGTAGAGCAAATTACATTCATTTCTGTTTTTGTGACAGCAAAAAAATATATGTTCGAGGTCTCCTTCAACATTGCAATGATTGCAAAGATTAGACTGTATAATGCCTATTCTGGCGAGAAAAGATGGATTACACGCATGACCGAATTTTATTCTATTAATTATAGTGATATACCTTCTGGGAATATTGAAATCTTCGTGCCACGTTTTCGATGGAATTTCTGGTTGTATACGTGTATACCTATTTGGATGGTTATGGCAATATGGAACCTTACGCTTCGGTTAAACGAAATCATAAAAAAATCCAAGACAGAGTTACACGATGGTGAAAAATATGAAATAAAAAATATTATTTACATATTATTGGCCATACCAGTTTATATAAAGTGATTAAAAAATTATGCTTTTCATTTAAAAAAGGCTGCAACAGAAAAGTACTGTGTGAAAGACTACACATTTATATAAAACGCCTACAGTTTTTATGTAAATACGTACAAACTTTGAAATGTGTTGACTCCAAAAGACGAAACTTGGATATTTAGCCGAGAAGAATTAAAATATTCTTGGCATAATGTTTCCAGTAAATCTAAAAGGCATCGTACAGTTACACAAGGTAAAAGATCTATAATTTTACACACAGGATCTATTCGTGGCTTTATTGAAGATGCAAGTTTAATTTTCTCCACCAAGAATAAGTCAGCAGATTACCATAACAACATGAAAATTGTGAAAAGAGACTTTTTTTGCCAATGTTACAAAATCCAACCATTACTGTATTAGATACAGGGTTATTCACGGAAAGCGGGTATTAGATGTTTCTCGGGATCTGTCGAATTTAAAAATCTGAAAATTCGTATAAAGATATTTTTGGGTATGGCGAATTTAACGAAAATATTTTCAACTTTGTGTCACTTCCGCTTATACCGGAAATACCACCAAACTTTGTTATTTTAAATGGAATACCCTGTATATTATCGCATATTTGGATTCCTCATAAAAATTTAGCTTGGGTTTGTGTACCATAATGCACCCTTAAACTTACTATTTTCCGAGATAATTAATATTTTTTAAAAATTTTGACGGTTTCTATCCTTTGGAAAAAAAATCGATATCTTCTATCATGTTGCAGATTAAGAAATTTTCTTTTCAAACTCATACAAGTTCCCTACGGTCTAACTAAAAGTGTCCTTATGTTTTCACAATTTTATACAGGATGTTTTATTTTCACAGTCGAACATTATTTTAGTTCAAACGTCAAAAAGTAATTTTTTTTAAATGGAACCCCCCTACATATTTTTACAGAATCTAATAGATTATTGAATTCTGCATCGACTGATATTACCATTCCCTATACCTATCTCTCTTGGTTTTCGCACCATAGATGAATATTTGTAAAATGTACATACAAAGCACTGTTTGTTTCTAAGCAACACAAGTTATAACATGCTTCCTTTCTTATCATAAAGGAGTATAATCATGTGGATAGTTGATAATTATTTGTTAGTTATCAAGAACACAAAATCAATAAACATCAAAAGCAAAGGATTGAAACCGTCAAAATTTTTCAAAAATATTAATTATCTCGGAAAATAGTAGGTTTAAGGCTGCATTATGGTACACGAACCCAAGCTAAATTTTTATGGGGAATCCAAATATGCAACAATATATAGAGTGTTCCATTTAAAATAACAAAGTTTGGTGATATTTCCGGTATAAGCGGAAGTGACACAAAGTTGAAAATATTTTCGATAAATTCGCCATACCCAAAAACGAACTTTCAGATTTTTAAATTCGACAGATCCCGAGAAACGTCTAATACCCGCTTTCCGTGAATAACCCTGTATACCCTTGGGCTGAAGAAAAATAACCAAATCGATATTGGACGAAAGAAAAAATACAATCTTAGTTAAAGACCAAAAACATTTATTTCAATGATACCTCATTTAAGGCCAAATTGCTCCAAATAGCTCAAGCTCACAGAAAAGACGACGAGTTGACGACTGGTTGACTGTTAGGCGTATTTTTTGTAAACTGAAAATAGTGCTTATGTCTACTCAAGTATATAGACAACAAAACTCAAATGCTTGCATGTGTCTACCCAAATGGATGCACACTTATTAGTCACTGTGTCGACATCTGTTGTTAAAACCGAAAAATATTATCTGTTCGTTATATAGGTTCCTGTAATATGTTATAACGTAATTTTATGGGTATAGAAAAGTGTAATACCACAAATACGAACTGTCAAAAAACAGCTGATTTTTGGCCTTCGTGTCCACCCAAATGGTTAGACTATGGAGTGTAGAGAAGGAGAAACGTCTCCGTGTTAAAAAATGTGATCGGATTTTCGATGGAAGAATAGGTGGCGCTGATTTAGAGGAGGTATTCTACGTGATTTTGTTTTTACTGTTTTTATTATTTTTTTACGCTGTATAATTCTTTTCAACACCTACATAATATTATGTTTTCGTTAGTTTATAGAATCTGAAGCTAGTTTCAGAGATATAGTAAGTGTTTAACTTCGACTCAATCCCATAATACGATCAGCGCCACATCTCATACCTTACAGAATTCAGACCACATTTTGACGTACCGTCCATAAGAGACGTTCCTCCTTCTCTACACTCCATAGGTTAGACAGTTAAATTTTTTAGTTCGTTTCAGCACGTGATCGGGCAGTTTTATTGTTTACACAAGTTTAGTCAAAAAGAGGATTATAAAATGGTGTATAAAGTGATTTTTCCGTAAATGGTTTTCTGTTGTAATAAAACCTAATTGGGCTCTTCTTTCACTTTGGTACACCTTGTGTACTATAACTAGTATTAATATTTATTTTAAAAACTGCTATGAACAAAAAGGTCAATTGACTTTATGTCAAATAATTGGAATAACAATGATTTCTCAAGGTAATTTTTTTCAAACCGGTTTCCTTTTCCAGAGTACTATTAGTTATTTTATTATTGTGTTTATATAAGCCAAGAGGAATGAATTTTTATTTATTTTAACTCGGTTGAAAGCCAAGTCTAATATTAGACATTTAGTTAATAAAATTATCTTGATTATAGACAACTGTTATCTTGCATTTTAAGTTTCACCCGGTACATTTGAAAACATGCAAGTTGTACAATCATAGTTCATATTAGCCTTAGGAAAAAAAAGTAACTTATTAGTAACAAATCTAATTCTATTTTTAAAATAATTTACAGAATGAAATATTAGTTGATTTATTTTGAATATTAATTGGTGACCGTTTTAAATGATTTATTTTTGGAAACATTGTTTTAAAATTATAAGAAAGCCATTCCCCAGCTTCAGAATACTTTTTAAACAGCTATCTATATTAAATAACACAAAGAATTTGCTTAAGTGCGATACGCCAAGCTAGCTTAAATAACGTTTGTCACGGGCAGTAGCTGAAAACTTCGCTCGTCGGCAGAATCATGTCACTGTTTTCGTCACAATTTTGGTATAAATCCGAACGCGCTGATGAAAACAGACAGTTCTCAAGTTCTTAACTCGGGAGTACCCAGGCAGCAGTTCTCCGATTCATCAGCAAAAAGCAACGCCTTCATGTCTGCCAAAAAACAGTGGTAAAAATTATTTCTGTTAATAACCGATTGATTGTATTTGATTAGATTATCTGCTAACTATTATTTCCGTAAATTACCGATTGCATCCGAATACCTGCTAAGTATTAATGTCTCCGTAAATTGTCAATTGTATCCAAATGCCTATTAATCCGATCGGCTAGATATATTTGGGAAAGTTCGGGGATCCATAAGTAAAACGCAGGTTATGTTTTCGGAAACGAGCATCGTGAATACTCGGTTGTTAATATTTGTGGTTTACATTATGCATCGATTGGATTCTAGTATCTAGCATATTTGAGTAGAATCCGATCTCAGTATCATAGTGAAGCCCCCGATATCTAGTATTTGAAGAGGGATTTCACCAGGATGACGCGAGGAGACATGCATGCATATTTGTGTGGAATCTGACAAAATGTCCCCGAATGTAAAGCATTGTTCGATCCATCTGACACTCGCTATCAGTAAACTTAAGTTGTAATAAAAGTAAACTCGACGTTGATGTGATGACTTATAACCGTCACTTGTATTTAACTACCGACTGTTAACTTCATACATATTCACGCGTATCTTTGGCTTAGTCAATCAAAGGGACAGTTTACATTTCAATATGAGGTAGTAAAACTTAATCAGCGTGCTATATAGGCAGATACCACTCCGGAGTATTTAGTTATCCTTATTTGATGGAAATATAGTATGCACCGATGGGATTCTAGTATCTAGTATATTTGAGTAGAATCTAATCTTAGGGTTATAGTGAACCTAGTCATTTGGAGAGGGACTTTACCTGGAAAACGTAAAAGTCACAAGTGAGATTCCAGTATCTAGCATATTTGAGTGGATCTGACGAAGTGTCCCGGGTTAAAGTTAACATGCCATCCAATCGGCCGAGCTCCAAGGAGGGACAAAAAGGGTGAATCTAAAGATATAGTACACCCGCGACTGGCACGTATCTGTTCCTGGGTTGACATCCTACTGTAATGTCACGCTTGTACACCGTAACCAGATGTACCTGGACATTGCTGCACCGACCGCCTGCCGTAATACCGCACTAGTCACTATAAAGTCACTAACTGCTTGTTATAGATACCAGTAGTAATAGATTCAGTAACTTAGCTTGTATTGAATCACCACTTATTTGCTTGTGTAGATGGTTATAGTGAATCTTTGAATATTGCTTGTTAATAAGGGTACAGTAATAGTAGTAGTTTCCATGACTTGACTTTATTTGAAATCACCGATTATTTGTTTTGGTAAATGCTTGAGGTAGACATTTTAATAATTGTTTGCTTGTAAATATTTTGTAGTAGTAGTTTCCGTAACTTAACTGTACTAGATATACCTGATCACCATGCTTGCATTATCATCACCTCTTGCATGGTTCCTTGGTGGCTTACATATATAAAATAATTACAAGAATCTGGCACTTCCGTTTATACCGGAAGTCGATACCAACTTGCTTATTTTAAATAGAATACCCTATATATTTTAAGGTTTTCGAAAAGAGCATACAATTCTGAGTCAAAAACATGTAGGATACCCTATGCTTAAACCCAGCGGTGTTAGAGATATTTGACATTTCAAAATAATTTTGACAGGTGTAATGATATAAAGGTTATTGTAACCTTTATAACTTTCTTCGTATAAAAGATACTCATTTGCTTTTTGGCATGCAGAAAGACTATACGGTGAGCTACGTTCTACAGTTTAAAGAAATTCAATAACAGTATACCAAGTGTTCCATGTTTGACGTTACATTTTGTAAATTTCAAACCGCGAAAACTTGCTTAAGTCAAATGGTACACCCTGTAGTTTTTTACATCAAGTTATGTAAAATTAAATTCCTTTTTTTATATAAGCATTGTGGGGGTTTAAGTTTCAACTTTTTGAAATATTTGCGATTTTATTAGATATTCAAGAATTTTTAGTAAAGATTTTGTCAAATTAACCATGATTAGAAACAATCATTAATGTCAGTCATTTTCTTATGTCAAAAAATGCCACCGCGTTTAAATTACACCCACTAAGGCATTTTGAATTTGTTTATTATTTATGGAGAATGTGATAAAGTAATATCAAGAACTTGTAGTACATTTGCTACTCGATATCTACAAAAACGGAAAATAAAAATAACACTAAACACTGTAACATGCCTATTGATTGGATTCAAGACACTTTGCATAAACTAAAATAGCTAAGACAAAATCAAGTAAAAACATGATTCCATTTTAATTTAATAATTGTTCAAAATTGCGCCCTCGAACTTCCACACATTTTTCGCACCTTCGGATTAGTTCTTCATGGGTAGCTCTTCTAATTGAATCTTGTGATAAGTTTTGAAATGCATTTCTTACTCTCTGCATACAATCTTCAATAGTTGTTAATGGGCTCTCATAAACTTTATTTTTAATAGTTCCCCAAATAAAATAATCTAAAATTGATAAATCGGGCGAGCGAGGAGACCATAGGAAAGGTCCATTATTGGCGATCCATTGATCGTAAAAAGTTTCTTGTAAAAAAATTATTTATCAAATAAGAGTTATGTGGGAGAGCACCGTCGTGCTGATAAAAAATGTTTCTATGTTCGACGATAGGAAAAATTTTCTAAACAGTTATTATTCAAATTTTGTAAAATATTTAAATATCTTTCACCTAAAAGAAAAACAAAAATAAAAAAAATAACTATACATATTAGCAGAAGAAGAAATATTTATAACTTACTGTTTAAATTTTACTGATAAAATTCTAATGTCACCACTCTGTGGTTTCTTATGGCACAGTAAACATTAAACTACCAACTTTCTTGAAAATTTCACTCCCTGAACGAGTCACTAAAGTAATGCTAATTGTGTCAATTAAAATGTCCATTTTGGGTAAATTCAGCTTCATCTGACTATATAATATTTTCCAAACAAGAATCATCGCCTACAGACTATTATTTATTATTTTTTAATTTATTACAATAAATTCACAAAAATTTTCTCTTAGAAAATCTGTTTCTTTAAATCGTTGAATCATTTGGAACGAAAACGGATGAAATTTATGTTTAATTAAGATTCTCTGAACTGAATCCTTGCATAGTTCCGATTACAGAGCAGCTTGTCTTAATGACATCATTGGAAATGCAAGAAAATATCCCAGAATTGCTATTTCTACGTTTTCGTCATCAACAATAGGCTTCCACTTTTGAATTTTTGCCTTGACAGAGTCATAGTTTTTAAAATTATCCACTATGCGTTTTACAGCGTTTGGTGGCGGTTTTCGTTTTTATGGATATCGAGTAGCAAATGTATTACAAGTTCTTGATATTACTCTATCATTCTCCATAAATATTAAACAAATTCAAATGTCTTCGTGAGTGTAATTTACACGCTGTGGCATTTTTTGACATAAGAGAATGAGTGACATTACTGATTGTTTCTAATCATGGGTAATTTGATAAAATTTTTACTAAAAATTCTTGAATTTCTAAGAAAATCGCATTTATTTCAAAAAGTTGTAACTTAAATCGCCACAATGCTTATATCAGAAAAAAAGGAATTTAAAGTTACATAACTTGATGTAAAAAATATATGGTGTTCCATTTGACTTAAGTAAATTTTCGCGGTTTGAAGTTTACAAAACATCAAAAATGGAACACTTGGTATACTATTATTGAATTTCTTTAAACTGTAGAGCATAGCTCACCATATGGTCTCTCTGCATGATAAAAGGCGAATGAGTATCTTTTACACGAAATCTACAGGGTATTCCATTTGAAATGTGCAAGTTGGTATAGACTTTCGGTATAAACGGAAGTGCCAGATGCTTGTAATTATTTTAGTTGGATTGACCACACTTTTATTAGTAATTCCCTAAATTTTAAAAATTTTCTGGTGTGTACTTTTCCCTATATCCCCCTGTATGGTATTTTCTTATTTTCTTTTAGCTCTAATTTTGTTTATATTTAACTATTCCCTATTTTTCCCTTATTTAACGATTTAATGCATTTTTTTATTTTCATCACCGAGCATGTACGAAATGAATTTTAATATGCGCAGAAGAGTGGTAGGTATATGGAGTGTAGAGAAGGAGGAACATCTCTTATGGACGGTACCTTCAAAATGTGGTCTGAATTCTGTAAGGTATGAGATGTGGCGCTGATCGTATTATGGGATTGAGTCTGAAGTTAAACACTTACTATATCTCTGAAACTAGCTTCAGATTCTATAAACTAACGAAAACATAATATTATGTAGGTGTTGAAAAGAATTATACAGCGTAAAAAAATAATAAAAAATAGTAAAAAACAAAATCACGTAGAATACCTCCTGTAAATCAGCGCCACCTATTCTTCTATCGAAAATCCGATCACATTTTTTTAACACGGAGACGTTTCTCCTTCTCTACACTCCATAGGTAGGTAGCACCAGCTGCTCTAGTCGGAGTAGAAAGACGCTAGATGTCGCAGTGTTGTTCTGTTTTGTGACAATTCTAATACAGTAATGACAGATCTACGGAACTGTTCCAACTAAAAATACCTACGCGGTTTTTAAAAAGTTGCTAGATTTCCCTAGATTGGAATAAAGAGAAAAATACCTAGAATTATCTAACATTTTAAAAGATCCGTTAAACTTCATATTTCCCTATTTGAAAAACAAATTTAAATCGAGGAAAAAATTCCCTAGATCTGGCATAATTGTTCTGATGGTGCTTCCTGGATTGATATTCGCGATTGCTTAACAATCGTCATGTCACGTCAATGCAGAACTGCAAATAAAAGTGAATTATCTTAAAGAATTTTATAATTTGATATTAAAAGATAAAGTAATCAGAAATTCAAAGTTGGCAACCCTAACGATGATAAATTAAGAAAACATAGGTCTGGCAGTCAGCAACAGTTCATATAATTTTGCTTTGGCACCAATAAACGGTTTCTAAAACTCATGCTAAATAAAGAAAGAACTTACTCTACAGAATCCGTCTACATCGATACGAAAATCTTTGATACAAGGCTACTATTTTATTATAACAGCAATGTAAATTATCATCGAAATAAAAAATGTAGAGAATATTTCCATGAATATAATACACGAACGAGAAATCAATATGTTCCATTCATGTCAAAAACAATTGGCCAAAAATCATATGCATTTCTAGCACCTAAGTTATATAACACTATTCCTGATGTAGTAAAAAATGTAAATTTATCATCCTTCAAAACAAAACTAAAAGATTTTACCTTATCCACGCCTAGAGAAATTACTAACAAACTTATTGATATAAAAAACAACTAAACATTAAATTAATAAAAAAAAAAATCAAACATTATTCATAAATAAAGAGAATGTATATGTCTGTGTAGCATTAAGTACATATGTCTAAGTGTTATAATTTATTGTGTCTCCGTGCATTTATATATGTGTACGTATTAACTTCTTATATATACCTAAAATGTAAATAAAATTGTTGTTTGTTATTAGTATTACTATAAAATAGGCAGTATCATGTTTTTGGGATGCGTCTATGTAAATGGACAAAAGAAAAAACCGTAAGCATTTATATTTAAATATCAGAGTAGGTAAACTAGAAGTAAATTAAATTACTTAACCTTCTAGGCGTACCGTACTAGCTCTAGGCTTGCAATATACAAATCAATATATATATATTCTGGCATTAATTAATTAATTATTACCATTTATTGAGATTAGTCAATTAATTATTATTTGCTATTATTATCGATATTAAATGATTGATTATTATTATTGATATTGATAAGTTGTACATTACTACAGTAATTATTGTTTACTATTATTATCATCGATATTACATGGTGGATTATTTTATTATTGATATTGATAAGTTGTACACGTACAAGTATCCTAGTAATACTTCTGTCTTTTTCTTTATTTGTGTTCTATATTTTTTGTAATTGTATTTTTAGCTGTACTTTATATTGCAAATAAAGTTATTTATAATTTATTATTATTAAAGGGTACACGGGTCACCTGGCAGTCAACCTGTTAATAAGAGAGCATGGACATGAAGTACTACGGCTTCTACCTAACTACTGTCAGTTCAATCCAATAAAATTTGTTTGGGTTATTTGTAAGGACTATTATGACAGACACATCAGGAAATATGGTTTTAGTTGCGAAGCTATTCTTGCTATGTGGGATGAAGCTTTATCTCAAAAGTGTCGGGCTCAGTTTGGTCCAACTTTGTAAATCACATAAATAAATTGATTTTAAAGACATATGAATAATAATGAAAGCGACGATAAGGACTTGGTAGAATTAGACACTGACGAAGACAGTTAAATTTCTTTATTTATTTTACACTAGATATTTGTATTTTAATTGCATATAAGAAGTATATATTTTTATTTTAAGATTATTGTCACGTCCTCACGGCTGTTCCTATACACACACCGCTGTTACTTCGTTACTCCCTTAAATCCCTTCTACGCCCTTCTTTCCTCATCCTACCGTACCTGTCCATTTACAAGGTCGGGAATACAGAACGATGCAAGGTGAGTACCAGGAACAACTGATAGAGTGTGCAAAATCTTAATTTAATGCTGTGCTTCGGTTATGCCATTAACATTTGCTGTTTTGCTGTGTATCATTTTAACGTTCAACAACAACAATGCGCATCTGGTTATCACCATCATATCATAACTTCAAGATCTAAGGTTATCAAACCTAACACATATGTACATTCAAGGGGCCTCACGTTCCAGAGATATTGTCAAGCAAATTCCAACTCTTTAAACCTTCGACCGATTATAACTACTTTACCTTTCAATCCATATACAATTTAATCATTTCTTCCCTCTAGTTATCCACCCTGGTTACGGGAAGAGGCAGAACCGCCAATCCATTATTTATTTATTTTTTAATGTATAATATTTTCTTTCATACATTGACTTTGTATTTTATATAAACAAAATAATTGTAAATGAAAGATGGCAGGTGCTTCTTCTCTTATTATCGCTGAATGTAGTGGTATTCAATATTATAAATGCAGATATTTATTAAAAAGATAAATCCAGCAAGAAATAAATAAATCTAGTACAATTACACATATTCTTATTTGACGAAATTCTATTTAGGAATAAAAAAGATCTACCTGAAACTATTTAATGTGTATTTATTTTATATAGGTATTTGCTATATCGTATTGTTTACTTGAAACTAAAACAATTAAATATAATTAATATAATTATAATTATAATTAAAGATATCAAGAATAAAAAGAAAGCGACGCCACTGTTCCTTCGAAGACACTAGTTTGCCTGCGGCATTCTTACTTCAGGCATTCGTGACGTTGCGCCGGGATTCTCTCGTTGAGCAAATTTTATAACATTAATTAAAATGAGTCCATTATTTCAAGAAACAGAATGGTTTGTCATCGAGTAAGTGAGCGTACCACTCACTAATTTTATATTCAAAATATCAACCGAGTGCAGAAGATGGTCATTCTGGATTCTCTTCAACTGCTTAGAACACACGATTCTGGAATCTACATTACTAACAGCCATATGCGTAGTCGTTTTCCAGCGACTCGCCAGCCGCTACTTAGCAACGAATGAATCCTATGTATGAAATACATAAGACTTATTCATTTCTGAGTGACAGCTGGCGAGTCACCACAGAACGACTATGCATGGGGCCGTGACTCTGGGACCTAAATATGGCAACACCGCGCCGCCGCATCGAAGATGCAAACCTACTGAAAAAGAGCACAGGCACAACATCCACACATTTGCGGTTGCCGGTTAGTTTAATTTTATTTTGTTTGTTAGTCTCTGCAAGTAAGGCAGACATGTTAATTAGATAGCGTTTATTATTATTTTCTTTATTTGGAGAAATATCTGTACTAGATGAAAGATAATGTAGTTACCGCTTAGTACTTAGGGTAAATAAAAACAGTCTGTAACACATTGTATGTAGTGGGGTGACTGATATATCATAAATAACATTATTATAGTAGAAACTGATATATATTTTTTAATTTAATCATTTGAATTCCTTGGATTATAATAATACTTAGCTGTTTAGAATATAAAATTATTTCATCACTTTCAGTAAAATCTAAAGCTTGTTTTAAATACAAGGCCAGCTGCAATGCATTTTGAATACATTTTGTGAACTAGTTGGATAATACATATCCTATTTAAATCTGCCTAATAAATTTTGCACCTTTAACACGTTAAAATATAATTCATTGTCCTTTACAAACATTTTAAGGTGAGGTTGTTATTAATTAATATTTGAATTTCGATTTGAACTGCTTGACTTATCCGAAAAATAATAATAACTTTCGTAATTGCCAATAATGATATTTGACTTTTCAAAATTTTGTATTAAAATTTCATGTTGTTGGATTTGGTTTCGGCGTACATTCAGGATCTTTTCGAACAATCGGTTTTTCCTTTGACAAATATTCAGGTAAATTTGGGAAAATACATGGAATTTTATTCTCTTTCAATTTTGTTTGACAGGCAATAATTTCAAACGTTCCGTCTGGTAACAGGTATTTGTTTGTCAAGTTTGATAACTTCAATTTCACTGGAATCAAAATGCAACTCACATGCTACAGAATGTTTTGATGGTGTCCATTCTTTCCTAGGGACAGCTTTGAGCCATTTTTGTTTTAACCCATCGTCCTTGAGGAATCCAAAAACACTTTTTACGCCTTCAGTTTTTATAGATGAATCGTAATTTGACTTACAACCGGAGATAAAACACCGTGTCGGTATGTTAATTTACCTACTTTAGGTTATATCCGTACGGATGAAATAAAACATAAAAACTCGCGAAAAATTAGATTGTATTTTAAATTATCAAAAACACTGATTTGAGGTAAATAAAGAGACGTTTTAATACATCAACATGTACACAAGCGGCCATTATTCGGAATAACATGTCTTCATGCGACGTTGCACGATTTCTTATTTCGTGGCTTATTCGGCGGAGTTTAGTTCACAGAACTGTTCTTATTCTTACATTACGTCGATAAATCTGCAAAACCTGGTATGTATAATTTTTGTTGAAAATTAGAATTTTATTCCACTATCTACATTATAATAAGGAGTACATGTGTACAAAAATGTGCTTTCATAGATTCCTCACAAAATTTAATACAGCGATGTGGAAAAACTCAAATGCATTGACCAATGTATAATCTTCTGTTCTTGATTCTCCTGTAAATTTGAGAGAACGGCACATACTGGGTTCTGCAGATTTATCGACGAAGTCGTGGCAATATTAATTATTTGTATATGTTTTTTAACTGGACGTTATGTCATTATTCCATTAGAATTTCAGATATAGGTAACAAAAAAATTTAACTTAAAATTATTGAAATATTTATTATTTCCATCTTTACAGAATTGTGATGTTTTAAATGAAAAGGCGAGCGAAACGAAGGCTTCTTTTTTTCGTGAAAAAAATCTTGTTAAAAAAACGAAGAAATTTTTTATAATTTGCATCTCCAAATGTGACTACAACGCCTTTGCAATAAATACGGGTTTCCCAACTTGAAATTGTACTATTCTTTCGTTTCGATCGATTTACTCCATGCCGTTTAGCCCACTCGCGTTGCATGATTTCACTATATGTAGGTACAGTAGCTACAAATACAATATCCTAGCTTGGCACTTGAGCTTGAATTCACAATGGTCTAAACTCCGTCCTTTCAGTGTAATGCGATTTGGCTTGTCGCTGTCCCAAATTAGCGATATTGCTTCTCTCTCTGCTCCACCAATGTGCCAAGCTAGGATTGTTGAGTTAAACATCACTGCTGTCTAATGAATTGTTTAATAAATAATTCCAGATAATTAATTAAAAGCGTAAAACAATCAATTATTAAATCCCACGTTGTGATAAAGGAGTAATAGACATTCGACCATCCTACAGTGGGGTTTTTCAAGAAATCGTGACATAAATTCCGTTACTATTATACAGGGTGGCCAGCTATATCTTGACCCATTCTGATCTTGAATAATTCTGAAATGAAACAGCAATGGAGGTGCGCTTTTCGCAAATTAATGTTGATTGACTGCAAGTTTTTATTAGTATTTTTATTCTGTGACAACTGGATATACCGGGAACAGAATGGCAAATTTTCAGGAATAGGACAAGTTTGTTATTTTAAATGGAACACCCTGTACATTTATCAAATTCGTGAAGTTTACTTTTTTCCTCTTTTCAAAAACATAGTACATGTTTTAGTTATTTTTAAAAAATATCGTATTTATGAACCTCCGAATAAGTTACTACAGACCAAAAAAAGTTGTATTAATTTTTTATTGTTACCTATAGAAATAAATTGATACATGTTGTTGAAAAACTGTTACTTTTGATAAACTCTTTTGCTTTAGCAGTAAAAAATGTAATTTTTTTAATCAAAAAAAAGCTTAGTTAAATAATATTTGCTAAAATTAAGGCTCTGTTTGCACTTTCATGTCGAGACAGTGTACAAACAATTAACTGAATTAATGCAAGTCGGCAAAGCAACAAGCACTCCGCAACCGACTGACACATTTTGTTCAGTACCGTCTCGCACTATTTTCGATTTACTTCAGTAGAGAAAAAAATCGTACTTTATTCATTACTATATTTCACAGATATTGTCTATAGTGTATTTCGCCACACTTATGTATTATGTATCTCCTTTTCGAAAGAATACCAGGAATTGGTATAGATATTCCTTTCTTTCACAGAACTACTCTAAATTGAATATTAAAAGATTTAGAGCCTGCCCTTTCCTCAAACTATTAACAGCAACTAATGGTAAATAACTGAGTTTTGTATATGTCATACTTGTCAAAATACTGCTTTATTGGTTTTGTGCAAAATACATTTTTTTTCCCTTTATGGGATTTTATGTGCTTTCATATAATTTAAAAGATTTGTCCGGTATTTAGATGTTTATTTTTATACAGGTTTTTAAAATAAACTGTTTATGCGCAAATTTAGTGGTATGATTCAAATGTCTTATTAGGTCGATTTTTGGAAAATATTATTCCTGAGAATATACAGAAATAATACAGAATGATACTTGGAGGTACGTTTTACAAAAATAAATATTATGAGTAATTTTGAATCTGTCGAGTTGTTTTTAAGAAAATCAAAAAATAAAAAAATATGAATTCAAATTCCGAGCAATAAAAACGCCGTCTGAAATCATTTGATTTACTCGCGGTCAAGTTTCTAATGACATTCGGAGGTTTATAAATCCGCTAAATTTAAAAATAACTACAGTAAAACAAAAAAATAATGAGAGTTCAATGTTCTCCACATGTCGAGGCTTCAGCTGGGAACAGGGGTGTACGTATTTGGTGTTAGCAGGGACAAGAAGAATATGCTGCATCAAATAAAACACTCTTTTCAAATGGTGATAATCCAGCTGTATTGATATTAGAATAAAAAAACACCAACAATAAAATAAACATAAACGAATTTAAAAGAAATTTAGATCCTTTGAACCTTGGTCCCGGAATAACAAATATTAAACAATCAAATGGCAAAATGCTTGTCAACTGTTTAAATAATGAATCCTTGCAAAATGTTAAAAACATATCTTGAAAAGACTGCTGGCGAGAGTTTCAATGTTAAAGTTTTGGACAACTTTAACCCAAGGATACAAATACTAAATGCTGAAATTTCTGAAATATCCGATAACGACTTATGTAAAAATATTATAGCTCTAAATTCATTAAATATCTTAGGAAACAATCATTTTAAAATAATAAAAGAAGTAATATTAAAGAAAGGAACAGCATGAATATTCTAGTTGAATTAAGCCGGAATATATTTAAGAAAGTAATGGAGAATGGGTACTTGTTTGTACTTTGGAGAAAATGTTACATTGTGGAATCTTTCAATATTACACGATGCTATAAATGCTCAGGATTTGGACATTTTTCGAAAAATTGTCAATATACAAAACACATTTGTCCCAACTGTGCGGGCGATCACCAACTGAATTGCTGTCAGGTTAGTTCTGAATCTAATTTTAAATGCTACAACTGTGAAAATAATAATACCAGGTTTAAAACTAATTTTGGTACAGATCACTTTGCAAAAGACAAAAATTGTCCAGTTTACCAAAAACAGCTCGACTACTTAAAACAAAGAATTAATTGTGTATAACAACCAAAAAGCCCCAATGAAAAACATTTTACTGAAATTCACCAAAATATGCAGTCTATTAGGAATAGATGAAACAGAACTTTTTTTATCAACTGAGAATATTGATATCTTATGTGTAAGTGAAAGTTTTTTAAAAGACAATGAAATTTTGCATATAAACTTTCCTGGGTACCACATTGCGAGTTACTTCTGCAGAAAATCTTCCATATATGGCGGCGTCTTAATCCTTGCAAAAAATAATTTGACAACATACAACATGCATGAAATTACTGACTTAAGTGTTGATAAAAACTTTGAATGTGCCGCAACAAATTTCACTGTAAATAAAATTAATTATTGCGTATTATGTTTGTACAAAATACCAGTTAGTTCCTCAGATTCGGATATGGACTTATTTTTTTCCAAATTAGAAAAAATGCTTAAATATTATTTGTAATAAAACCAAATTTAATAGAATAATAATATGTGGTGATATAAATAGTCAATATTTATTCTTGCAAAAATAATCATACCTTAGCTCTTGAGGACCTTACTGGCTCATTTTCTATTAAAAGTTTATTTAATGAACCAACTAGATTGCAGAGTGGTACTGCATTAGATTACATAATGACTAATTTTAATAACAATATTTTAGCTAGTAAAATACTTTGTACTGGTTTGTCTAACCATACTGCTCAGAAAATCACTTTTCAAATTTACAATTTGGATGAAAACAAACCGTTTAAATTTAGGTCTTTTTCGAAAAAAAGTACTGACATGTTTAAAAACTTTTTGAAATTAGAGACTTAGCACAGTGTATTTAATGAGTACGATCCTGATTCCTGATAAACAGTTTATTGCCTTCAGCAAAATATTTGAAAATTATTACAATATAAGTTTTAAATTTGTCACAAAAAATATAATTAACAGTTCTAATAATAAAAACTGGTGTACTAGAGGAATAAAAATTTCATCCAATCGTCTGAAGGAGCTTTATGTTTTGAAAGTAAATGGCTTGGTAAATAATAATGATTACAAGAAGTATAATACAATATATTGGCGTGTTATTAGAGATGCCAAGAAACTATATTTTGATAATATTATATTAAACTCACAAAATCAGTCAAAAACAGTTTGGAATATTATTAATAATTCAGTAAAAAATAATAATTACAATAAATACCCTACAATGAAAATAAATAACATAATAACCACAAATAAAAAAAGATATTGCTAATGCTTTCAATTCTCATTTTGTCACACTTCCAAAATCTTTGATTTCTACTAAAACAGAAAATGGAAATAATATACCAATGCCACCCAGACATATTAGTTCAATTTTTCTAAAGCCAGTAACAATTTCAGAAATTATTGACACTATAAATAAGTTAAAAAATTCAAATTCTACTGGGCATGATGGTTTTTCCATTAAAATTGTAAAAGCAATGTGCTCAATTGATTGCAACACCATTATGTCATATTATAAACTACTGTTTTACTACCGGATGCTTTGGCAAAGGGCAACTGCTGCCAGAGGATCTGGACACATTCTCACCCAATGAAGTTATCAGTTTCATTAAGAGACTGAACTTTTTGGTTGAAATATAATTAGGCGTGAGCCACAATAGGCCTGCTGACGGCCGCAGTGGAGGGTCTACTGAGACCCACTCACAACAAACCTAACCTAACCTAACCTAACCGGATGCTTCCCCAATTTATTAAAAATTTCCAAAGTAATCTGCCTATTTAAAAAGGGTGATCCTATAGAAATTTGTAACTACCGTCCCATATCTCTACTTTCTGTTTTTTCTAAAATTTTTGAAAAACTTTTGGCCAGCAGAATAATTCATTTTCTAGAGAAAATAATATTTTCTCTCATAACCAACATGGTTTCAGAGAAAAATCGTTCCACTACTACTGCTCTGTTAGATTTTTTGCATTATGTTTACAAAAACTTAGATTTAGGAAACAAAGTTATAGCCCTGTTTATAGATCTTTCCAAGGCTTTCGATTGTGTAGACCATGATATTCTACTGAGGAAAGTAGAATGTTATGGTCTGCGTGATCAATGTAACAAGGTTCTTAAGTCCTATCTTACAAATAGGAAAGAATTTGTAGATTTTTTTGGCGATAGATCCTGTGAACTGGACGTTGATGTAGGAGTGCCCCAGGGTAGTGTCATAGGTCCACTACTATGTTATATCTTAACGATATAGATGAACGTATCTCTACATTTTTCTGTGCATTTGCAGATGATATAACTGTTGTATCAAGTGGTAGAACTGTAGAGGAAGTGACTAGAAGTTTAAACTCAAATCTAAAACACATTTATACTTTCTTCAATGAAAATAGATTAATCATGAATCAAGAAAAAACTTTTTTTACAGTTTCATCCGATAAAATCCAATTATAGTTATAGTCCTTTAATAAAATTATAAAACATGTCAATTCAAAAGGTTTCAGAGTTTAAACTTTTAAGCATTCATATAGATTTATCACTTGATTGGAAAACTCATATTGATACACTTTGCAAAAAAGTGTGCCAATAACTGCTTTGCTATAAATAGGCTATCTAACATTTGTAGTGTCACTGTTGTAAAAACATTTTATTTCTCCAATTTTGAGTCTCGGTTAAGATATGGAGTGATTTTCTGGGCTAGTGCATCTGCTGCAAATCGTGTTTTTGTATTGCAGAAAAGGGCAATACATTTCATTTATGGACTGAAATATAGGGAATCATGTAAACATACTTTTATACAGCAAAGAATTTTAACTTTGCCGTGTTTATATATTTTGGAATTATTATGTTTCGTAAAAAAAACACATTTCAAAATTTACATATCAAAACTCTAACCATCTGTATCCTACACGTTATGGCCTTGATCTGCAATACGATTTACATCGACTGCAATTGTACAAATCCGACCCATACTACATGGGTGCTGTACTATACAATAAACTGGATGCTAAAGTAAAGTCAATAAATAATGTAAAAAAAGTTTATCATCGCTGTTAAAGAAGTCCTTCTAACAAATGGTTTTATTCTATTCAAGAATATCTACAATCTTAAGATTAAAAATATGGTTCTTCTGTTATATTTTAATCACTATTGTTTTTTATTTTTCTTTCTTTTCTTTTCATTTGTATATTTCATGTTTTTAATTGACGTATCCTATATCATTTTTTGTATGATCTACTGGATGAATAAAGTTTGTTATTTGTTATATCGTGATACACCGCCCTTTTCTCCTTTAGTTTTGAAGATAATTGATTGAAATTTAGGATATCCTATTATAAGCGGCACTTTCTGACATATAAGTGATTTCTTTTCACTTGTATGTATATATATATATATATACATATATATATATATATATATATATATATATATATATATATATATATATATATATATATATATATATATATATATATATATATATATATATATATATATATATATATGTTGTTTTTCAGGTTTTGTATTCGGGTGGTGAATGTTAAATTCGTTTTCCGGGTATACTCCCGCGCAGGTGATAGGCCCCCGAGAGGGACCGTGGTTGTCTGAACGACGTTTCGGCAGAATCTCATCTGCCATCTTCAGGTTCTAACCGATAACTGCTTACTGCGGCTTCTGGTTACTCGAACTGAAATTTCAGTTCGAGTAACCAGAAGCCGCAGTAAGCAGTTATCGGTTAGAACCTGAAGATGGCAGATGAGATTCTGCCGAAACGTCGTTCAGACAACCACGGTCCCTCTCGGGGCCTATCACCTGCGCGGGAGTATACCCGGAAAACGAATTTAACATATATATATATATATATATATATATATATATATATATATATATATATATATATATATATATATATATATATATATATATATATATATATATATATATATATATATATATACATATTTAATTTCTGCGACACTAACTACAAATCTAATTTAATACATTTTTTGGGTTTTAATTCAGTATAGAAAAAAATATATCATTATTTCTTCGTCGACGTCCAAACCATTTTTCAAACACGTCTGAATTAATTTCTTCGTGGTAGTCTCCTTTCTTTTTTGCACTGAATTATAAGTTCACTATTAGCCAAAAATCCGTTAATACCCCTATATGTGTCACTATCAATCAGCGACCTTTTTCAGATGGCATTTTTATACCATTTGGTCAGTCTACAATTGCTGCTTCTCGTGATTTTTGACATTCCCATCCTGCCATGCTTTTGTCACTGATGTCCCTCGTTGACCCATGTTTCGTCCATATAATAAATTTTTCCTCTCTGCTTTAGAGATAATTTGTTCTCTATGGTATTATTTTGTTTCTTTCAATGAGAATGCTCATTCTGTCTATTTTGCCATATTTAATGTGTAAAATTTTTCTTAAGGGTTACTAACTCATTTTAGGAATAAAGTCGTCCTCACTGATAGCAAACGTAGGCAGTTCGTTTTTTACGAAAAAACTATGTACAGTTACTGTATAGCATATTTAACATCTTCATCAATTTCTATTTTTTTTTCGACCACTTCCTGTTTTTGCCACTTGTATTTCTCCATGTTTTTTCTTCTCTCAAACTTTTGTAAATGCTTGATTTTGGCACATCTAACATATATTTACTAATTCATCTTTTGAGAGCGGATGATCTTTTGCCAGACAATGGAATCGCACCATCATTTTTGTTCTAATTTATCGATCGAGAAGTCGACCCTTCTACCTTTTTAGATGAGGTACAAACTAGCACTATCACTAAAATTTATCGTTAATAAAAGCCTGTCCAAATCACCTAATCGACGTGATGTTACTGTATTCAAATTCTGCCAAGAAATAATAGGATGCAGAATTGCGCAACGGAGTATTTATCGTTATCTTGACCAAGTTGAACAAAGACAAATAGCCAGAATATGCGTAAATGATGCAGCGTTGCCAGATATTTTAAAAATAACAACATCAGACGGGTGTTATTTATTATTCATTCTTATTTATTTCATGCCTTATTCCCTTCAGTGGAATTACTGAACTACTACAATACGTTAGAAACATGCAATTTAACATTCCTTCTTTAATCATAGGCATAAATAATTTTCAGCTATAGTATTATTGTTGAAATATGCTGAAAGAAATTTATATTTTAAGGTGTCATTTAACTCCCAAGTCTTTTTGCTGTTAATGTATAACATGTAGAGTAAGATTGTTTTTATATTTGGTACCTTTGATTTATTATCTGTGGGCGCCATCAACTATAAAAAGGTGAGTCTTGCTGGTTGGCCCATTACAATAAATGGAATACTGAATGCAGACTAATTGCAGAGGCCACGCACCAATAGAGGGTGGGTCCACATTGACATCGGGTCGAAGCTTTGATCAATTATCGGGTATGTGCTACCAATGAGAAGCATTGCGTTCACATGTGGAGTATCTTGTTAAGTTTTACCGAAGTTCCGCCAAAGTAATAAAAAAGTATTGGCATGACTTTTAAGTGAATTATGACTTATATTTTAAATCTTACTCTACTACATTTTCGAAATAGAAAAGAGTAAACTTTACGAATCTAGAAGAATATCCAGGATGTTCCATATGAAATAACAAAGTTGTCTGATACCTTCAAATCGGCTATTTTGACACCGGTATATACAATTTTCACAAAGAAATGAAAAACCAAAAAGTTTATAAAAATTAATCTACGAAAACCACAGTTCGATAGTTTTTTCGTCCCAGAATTAATCGGCATCAAAATTTTAATCAACATATAGTTGGTCACACTTTAATTTAATTAAATAAGTAAATTAACTTCTAATATTACCTAAAATAATAAAATATTTAGAAAAAACTCTTATAACGTAATGTGAATAAAAATTTCTTAACCAAAATAACTTAAATATACATATTCGATTAATGACCCAATGACATGTGGTTAGGTTTGTTTTTAAATCACTTGTGAAATGTGCCAAAATTTATTTGATCGCATTTGATGTAGGTGACTCATTCGAACACATTGCCAAATCCAATACATAATTCTTGAGATATTCACATCTGCTAATAAACTTTCTTGAATGTGACTCCCACGTTATATCAGATAATTTTTTATATCGATTATGTCAATTAATTCGTTTATCACGCGATCCAGAATAATGAAAATTATTAACATTAACAATTTGGCAATGGAAAATATATAAATTAATGTTTTATATTATTATTATTTCATTGCGGCGATAATCTGGAGTAAACATATTGGTTTGGATAAAAAATGCCACACTACAAATTCGTTGAGATATTTGATTGAAATTTCCAGAGAAGTTTTGTTTTATTATAGCAATTAAAATTTGAACAATATATTACACGTTTTCTGGCCTTTTACTACTTCTTCATTTTACAGCACTAGTTATTTCAGTGCTTTTTAATGAAAACTGACAAATTTTGTTCAAATTTCAACATTGAACACCTTTAGAAATGCCTAGAATTCTTAGATGGGCAAATTTTTGCCAGTTAAGTGACTGAACGAGGCTGAATAAGTATGAGGGAAGCTAAGCTTTTTTTTGAGGAATATTGACAATCGTATGGGTCGTAATGTAGTAACGGTACTAAGAGGTTGGTGACGATGCGGTGGTTTGAGGAAGGTTTTGATGAGACAATATGGTTCGGACGCCATAGAACAACTATGTATCTAGGAGAACGCTACCTATGAACTTTCGTCTTACTAGATTGATTTTCCACGACGCGTGCTGTGAACAGAAGTTTTAGGTCGAGATATATCAAAGACAGTATATTCCTATCGATTGTTTTTGTGTCTAAGTACCCCTTACTCCACGTCATCATGCCCTTAGGGTTGACATGCTGTAATGAGATAGTGAATTGGAGACAAGAATGGCATCAACCAGTGTTCAATGATGAATCTCCATGATGGACGTAGGAGGGTGAGACATCGACGTGCGGAGAACGTCAAAATTTGGAATTCGCTGTTGAATTTCAAACCGTTAGTTTTTATTCGGGGAACTTGATGTTGCCTTACCTACAAGGGATAAATAATTAAATTTTCCAACAAAATAATATCCGTCCTCATAGGGTAAAGATTACAACAAACTTCTTATAAGAAGCTAATGTGGTTGTGTTTCCATGGCCAAGACTTTCTACTTTGGAACTTTTTTAATTTTGAAAACTATTTACTTGACGAGTATAATCCCCAAGCGGCAAAACTTAATTTTTTTTCCTATTTATGCTAATATTATTGGACTTAGTTCATTAGAAACCAAGATGGTCCCACTCATTACTAAATGACTTTTTTATTACGCATCTCACAATGTTTAAATTTCAATCACTTAATATCATGAGTGTTTCATTTGGAAAAATTGAGAAAATTCAATTTAAAAAGTTCTTAATTGACAAATAATTTTTGGCCACCTTGTACATTTTTAGGGAGTAAAAATGATTCAAAAACACTAATTAGGTGTCTCGTAACTAGTATTCACATAAGTTATTCTTAAAACCCATAATTGTGACTGGTGATTTTTTTCAATATGTATCTACAGATGTCATTATTTCAACAAAAAAATTCATTACATCCAAGTGGTTGGAAGATAGTCAATAATAATGTAGGAAAAGAGGCCTCAAAAAATGTACTGATGTACATTCCATTAGAAAAAAAAGACAATTGTAATTTCGTCTTGGCTCGCCCTGTATATGAGAAAATAATTTCCGGTTATAGACTTTTTTTGTCTAGTTAACGTGTTTTTTTTTTATTTCTAGCTATCGTAGAACTCGAGATATCGAAGTCCGACGCACTATTGCCCCCCCCTGTATAGCTATCAAATTCATAGTTCTGTTTAGGTAATCTGTGATTCACAGGCGCAAGGATGAACTGTTGATCTGTTAGTTGTTCTTTGGCAGGCTAGATGTAATAACTATGTTATTTAAATTACTGGTATATGGAAGCTTTAGTAAAAAATTCTGAAAGTATATCTTCTGCAACTTTAAGCATCGCCTGCTTATATAATTCGTCTCTAAAAGAACTTAAATAACAAAAATTTTCGATAGTTTGTGCCAACAAATGTTCCTCCAAGTGGCTAAAAAAATCCAGTTTTATGGAGGGAAACCCAAATCTGGCAAGTCTGCACCCAGAGGCCACAGGTAATGCCAGGCACAGTCGCTGATTGGTCACACTCGCGTGTATTCTTTAGGGCGCAAAGTAAGATTTGTATGGCACGCGTCTGTTCTTATGGCGCCCTATGCAACGGCTGGCTGCTACACTGTATAGTAGTAGTATAAGTATTGTTGCATAAGGATTCACTCATGCTTTAGGTATTATTTTATCAGCAGTGATACGGTATTGGATGACACTCTGGGATTTACTAAGACGCCGGTGCGTCTGGGAATCTAAACGCGCAGGTGGCGGCACCTCATAGCCCCCGACCCAGTTCCAGTCCCTAATTAGTTCTCCAATCTCAAAACCTATTAAATTGAAGCAAAATGTTAGTTGACTTCCAATCTGGCAGTCAACCTTCCAGCCTTCAGCTGGATCATTGGGGTAGTTTGATTTTATAGGGGTGTAATTTTTCTCTGTAAAAAATACTTAAAACAGTTTTTAGGTCAACATGAAGACTTGATATAAATGAGAATTTTATTGCATTATTTATAAAACATTGAGCTTTGTATCTTTTCTACTTATGAGCGTCAAATTTTTAGTAAATCTCTGGTAGTCAGTTTCTTTCTCACGTTTATTTTAAGTATTGCTTATAGTAAATTGAGTTACAGATGATCTGTCTGGATATTTAGCATTAATAAGTTTGTGCACTACAATCTGGGTTTGTTCTGCGATCAGCCTTCGGCCACAATTGGTTGCATAAGCGTGAGTAATGAGTGATTTATGATTGTGACAATCAATCCAATACAATTACCAAATACCTGCAATGTAGAAGGCAGAAGATCATTTCACTGGTAAATTGCATATCTTTCTTTGAATGATCAATGCAATTGTATTGTGTAATATTTAATAAAAAAAAATATATCTTCAGATTTGACAAACGAGTACTTGTCTTCGTTCCTGAAATATTATAAAAAAATTGAGGCCATACAATTTCTTTATTTCTTTATAGAATTGATATTCACAGGTTCTTTTGAAATTTGGTATTATGATATTAGTAGACATGGGAGACTTTAAAAAAGGTCAAAGAAAATATTTTTTTAAGCTTACTAGTTTAGTTAGTAATAATAATCAACTTTCAACAATTTTCTCATGGACACCATAATGGATTATTATATAGTCAATAAGACAACAAAAATATGAATATGGCACATAAGATTTTTATAGAGAAAAGTAATCTTTTGACATTCCCGGCTTCGTTTCTTGAAGAAAAAGTGCATGTTCATTGAGGCATCCTTTGTACAAATAATATTCGTATTCTTAACCCTAATCCATTTAATACAGTCTCTGAAGTTAATATTTTTGGCCAGAGTATTCTTTTTTATAATGAAAACGTTTAATCTTCCTGAGAGCTCTTCAAAATTATAAAAATAATTTTTCAAATCAACATTCATATAGAGTTGTTTTTTGGGCTTGCAGATTTTATTAGATTGTGGTATGTTCAGGCACGTGAATATTTTCTACTCTGATTTTATTTTCTATTCAACCAAAATCTGTTGAAGTTTAGGTAACTATGACCAACCTCTGGGGCTTTGTGGTCCTTTGAATAATCTATTCAAAATTAGAAGTTGGTAGTGACAAACAATGCTAACATTTTTATTTCGACCGGTACATGATTCCGACCAAATTTCAAGATGAATAATATTTTCATCCGTTTCTTTGAACAAGTGGCAAAACTTACACAAACAACTATTACACAGCTACTTCTATTTGTCACATCCTCTATCCAGTTAAAAAAAAATTATCTATTTCCCGCAGAAGTTAAACTGTGCACACCGAAATTATATAGCCGCATTTGTCTCAAATAAAAAGCTTTTGAAGTTGAGTTTCGGAAGTGGCATTGTTTGGTATCATAGTTATATAACATTTATATTTATCAACAAAAGGTTTTTCTCGATCTCGTCGTTGAACCTCAAAACTTGCTTCGTAATTTTCTATTTGCTCATCAGTATTTTGTCCAGAATCACACTACATGTATCACTTTTCGGATGCTAAAATGAAATGTTGAACTCTGTAGAAAAAAATATTAACATATGACGAAAGTTTCACCATAGAGTCGTCGCAAAGATTTTTGTTCTCACATCATTAATGTACATTTCTGTACTCCTTGAAATGCAACTGGTATTATAGCAGAATTTCTGGCGTTAATGTCCAAATAATAAAATTTATTCAGAATTGCCTTTCTGATTTTCAGATTAAACGGTTCACTGTACTTCAATCTGCATTTCTCCTTGCACAACAATATTATTTTGCAGCATAAATTCTCTAGTCTGTGAAAACTGTTCTCCTCTCTTTCTTAAATTACTGATATATTTTGTTACGGGTTAAATTAATTTAAATAACAATTGTCTATTTTTTTGAGATAGATGAATTAAAACATACAAAAATACGTTGTGTGCGGATTATTTCCTAGCTTGCGGTAAGTCTTCTGAACCGACATTTTAAGTAAAAGATTCTTATAGGGTTCCTCTACTTTCTTGCAGGTGGTTCATAAAGAAAATCAACCCTCGAACAAGAGATATATTCGAGAAGCCTTCTACAGGGTGTAGAAGTGAGTATTGGCATTATGGTTGTCCTTTATGTGATGTAATGTTTGTTATTCTTGTCATTTCAGGACTTTTAGTAAGGTCTTAGTACGACTTTTATGAAGTATTTTATTTATACGAGTATATTTTATTCTATCCTCGTCGCGGCCTGGAACGCGTTTGCCTCATCTGGTACGGTGATGCAGTAGTGGATGTCATAGGTTATACAACAAGAAAACCTTTCTTTGTTGGAGTATCTGGCCTTACTTCCTCGTGGACTCTGCAGTCAGGCCTTACCTTATAGCGTGCCGTCCATGGTTTTCCTGGCATCCCTCCTGTACGTGGTGCTCTGGATCTGTCGACATCTGGAGAAAACGCCCTTCGCGCTGTAGGACCCCAGATAAGTGCTAACAATCTGTATACATTTGATTTTATCCGATTGTCTGGAAAATCTACTATCATATTTTAAATAATATTTTATGTAGCTATCATTTTTTTTGTGTGTCGTAAGAATACATACTATCTGAAAATCTATTATCATATTTTAAATAATATTTTATGTAGCTACCACTTTGTTTTTGGGTGCCGTAGGAATATATACGAATATTTTATCTAGTTTTGTCCCTATACAAAAGAAGAACAGTATATTATATAATAACTGGGTAGCGACGAAGGTGATCACATTCGGCCTACAGAACTTTATTTTTACATTATTATGTACCCTAAACTGTTCTGGTAAACTCCTAGTATTTCTCTCGAGAAAACTTACACTTGTAATTTGTTTAAATATTATAATACGTCGTAATGTTAACCATTTTGCTGTGTCTATATTTTAACGTGTTATACTTCCTTATTTTAATTATTATTAAATAGCTACTGATATATTATATTTAATTTTTTTTTCTCTTTACCAGTTTATATCTTCCCAATGCACTCACTTAGAAATTACCACCCTTCTTGCCCACTCCCCCGCCGACTAGTTGGCCGGAGTGCGTGGCTCGCCGCTCACTTTAAACTATTTTTTTTGTTGCGTAATAGAAAATTTAGTATGTTAATTGTATCTTGGAGAAATTTCAGCTCCACTTATTGTTAATGCTATTTACAATTATATTATATTTTTATTATTTTGTGAGGGCTAGCTCTAGTAATAATTTTTCCATTGGTTCGGATTTCGTAGCCATTTTCTACAAACTTTTTTCTTTTAGATTAAAGTTTTTCTTTTTGACGTTGCCCCTTTTTCCAAAAAACTTGTATCATTGTAGTCATTTAAAACTAATTAATTTTCGTCCGGTAGTTAATTAATGTCCAAGGTAATCATTTATTGTGTCTGGTAATCTTCATCGATAAGTTTTTCATAAATTTCCTCAAACATTCCACATTCATCGTTGTTCGTTTCTTTATCACTCGAGGAAACATATTCACTACGAGATAGTCCATATATAGTTCATAAAAAATGACCTGAAAAAGAGGACATTTCAAATTTGAATTTGATTTTGAAGGCTTTCTTTACAAGCAAATTGGATCCAGTTTTACTTATAAGGAAGACTGATTTAATTTTGTTTTATTTTTAAAATATTTTTATTTTTAAACCTGTTTTTTGGGTTTTTTTGTAAATGTGTTTATAAACTCTTTTCTTCCGTCTTTTGTTATAATGAATATAAACTATTTCCATCCAAACATGATAATATGGATTAAAAATACTGATATTACAACTTAGCGGGAATAGCTCAATCAAAACAGAAAAACTACTTTTTTGATTTAGTCGACGCTGACGTTTCGCTATGTTTATTAGTATCCTCAGGACTAGTTAAATTGTTTTTATTGTTCATAATCAGTAATAAATTAAACAAACGAAAGGTGGTACAAAATACAGGTTGAAATACAACATAAAACACATAAACGGTCTTTACTTTTTCAACAGTAAACCTCTAGTTGGTCAAATGACTGTACATTTCTAACGGACCGAGTATATATACCTTTTAATTTATGACAATCAATTTAGAAACACCTTGTATAGTCGTATAAAACGCCCAACGTGTTATCGCTGTTGCTAAGCTTGTAATCTCCTGATACAAATCAATTAATTTTGACTTGAAATCACAGTTATGAATTAAATCTTGATTCGGAATTATTAAATTATTTAAAAAAGCGATTTTAATTAACTTAATGTTTATTTGATATAATTTCGATTTGTCCTTAAGGTTAAGAATTTTGATTTATAAAGCTTTTCAGTTTCTAATTTCTTGCTTGAACTGTTTTAGAATTTGATTTGTTTCAGCCCTACTTTGACTAGAACTCACACTAACATCGTCTATGTTTAGTTGGTGTGGACATATTACAAATAAACACTAATTTTGTTTTCTTTATTTAAAACATGTACAGTTTATTTGAAACTTATTTGCAACATAAAAACGTCGGCTTGTTTGACCCCTTTACAGTCATCAAAGAAGCCGAAATTTTTTATGTTGCAAATAAGTTTGAAATAAACTATAATGCGTGTGTGTTTTATTTGCATCTCCCCTGTAGACACATTTTATGAAACTAATATAAACAAAGGATATATGTAGTTTGTTAAAAACAGTGACTCGCTTCTGACAAACTTTTATTTTAACAATTGCGTACCAACATGTATTTATCTAATTTTCGTAAGTAGGTAATAGTTCAAATTAGTAGCAAGTTGTATATGAAACTGCACGTAGATCCTTGGCGGCATCTTACTGGGCACACCTGATCTCCACTAGAAGATAAACCGTATATAACCTCCAGCGGGTAAACATCCCTCTCTTATCGAGGCGTCGTTGTAGGTGGAGGGGAAGCGCCACTAGCGGCGTCGTTTAGTACCAGCCCAGCTGTTCGAGGCGGCGTGCGGCCGGACAATCTTTACTGTATTAAATCAACATTACTCGCTAAAATTAGAATATATTTATTAAGACAAGACGTGAGATAATAAATTTAATAACATGTGATCAGTAAAAAGAAAATACACTTAATATTCGTGTTTTTTGTTATGTTAATTACAATTTATTTTAAAATGCCCTAACCTTAAAAGAAAACAAGATTGTTTTTGGTATTTTTTTTTATTTTCATTTATTTAGTGAATGTGATTATTTTTTTGTGTATTTGCGTGTAAGTGTATTATCAAATTGTGATCATAATAATTGTGATTTAACTAAAAATAAAGTTCGTTTGAATACATTTGTCGCTAAACAAGACCTTGGATATTGTTTAGTACAGTCAATCAAATCAATGTTAGTAGTATGATTATGAATACTCCTACAACTGTTCTGAAATAACCACGACAGAAATAAAGTGTGTTTTGGTCCAGTTCAACTCCGGTGCTCCACACGTGGTAGTTTACTAGTAGCGCGATAACATGTTCGTTTGCCTTATCACGTTATCTTTAATTTAAACAAAGTGGGAAAATGCATGTGGTTGACAATCAATAAATGATAATCAATACGGTGTCCACCGTGTAGTCTTTCTAACTAACTAATCCTCGACCCTCTTTGACCCAACAAGTGGCAACAGGTGATATGATGTTATTTTGGTGAGAGGGAGTACAAAACGTCACACTGGTCGGGGCCTGGAAGTGCTGCTTGCCTTGGTGCGGTGCGCCCGAAGGCAAGCCGGCCCCCCCATCCTCACCAGCTCCCCCGTTAGAAAGTCCTCCCAGACCCCGACAACCCTCACCGCATCTACAAGATATCGCAGAAGAAGACTCAGAATTTCTTATTGAAGAAGAGGAGGAAGAACAAGCTACCTTACAACCACTTGGAGGTAGACTCAGTTTCAAAAAAGAAGGAATGTTCATTCGCCTTCTCCAACTCTCTCAATAAAAACCACTAGAAAAGGGCAACGTGCTAGGTCTTCGGCTACCAACACAACTTCCAGTGAGGGTTCTAGTACAGTTCCTTCATCTGGAAGCAAAATGCAGGCCGAACAAGGATCCATAGCAGACCTTCAAAAACACCACAATCGGTATCTTAGGAATAGGAGACATACTCTCGCCAACGTACGGTAAGATAATTTAAAAAAAATATATTACTAATAGCTTAGCTTTACTTATTCTGATTATAATATGTAACCTCCTATGTAACTTAATAAGTATTATTATTAAGTACTTATAGATATTTCAAGCTTTATTTATTATTAAATCAAATGAAGGATCGATGATAAATGTTAAACCATAATAGTAAGTCATTAACTAAATTATTACAACAAAGCTCTCTGAAATGATAGATAAATAAAAATAATATGTATGCTTCAAAGAAATATCTATAGATAAACTTGAGGATAAACTATTACTAATTTAACAAAGTATGTGTCTAGACATTAATTAATTTGTGTGATAAAAAACAATACCTGATAAAAATAGCTAAATATTGTTTAGATTTGGGTAAGTACCTATAAAAAATATTATTGAATTAACGTTTCAACTAAAACATGTTTTTCTTATTCTTTTATCCGATAGTATTTTAAAATCTAAGATCACTAAATTGTTCTTTGATTTTTTTTGAGCTCTGCTAAAAGGATAATAATCAGAAGCTGATGGGTAAACCAAAGAACGGTTCACTGGTGATAACTTCGTACGTTTGACTTGATATCAACGAAATTTTGTTTGTAGTCTTTTTTAAAATTTGATATATTAGTTGAAATCTTCATAAAATTTGTAAATCTTTGAAATCGGAATGAAGTTTCATTTAAATCTTGAAATCGCATTGAATTCCCTGAAACCTCGCTGAAAACTTGCAATGATCTTCGTCGTTCATCTCCACATTTTGTCATGACTTATGCACAGCAAAAAGGTTTCCTTTGTATATTTACAATCGAAAAAATTTGAGGCATCTCCTTAGATTGGAAACCTTTTTGTTGAGGGCACTGCACATTCTATTTCGTATTCTACGTATAATAATACCTATATTATTTTGCATATTTTGCTCGTACTTATTTGCACAACAATAAAAGCATTCGTGAGCTGGAGAAAAATGTTCTGAATTTTGAGAATTTGCGTGGAGGAAATTTGAAATTAATTTCTTCAAATTTTTCTGCCAATATCGAAACATAGCCTATGTAAAAATATTGTATACAATATATTTCGATTAAACATGAATTTTGTTAAAAAAAATTAAGCATAAAAAAATTTTCATCCGCGAAAAAAAATACTTACATAACCAATATTTCATTGTTTCTCAACCAAATTTTGTTTGTTCTGTACTAATATTAAATTTTGAACACATTCAGCTATTTTTTTTCGTTTCCACAAGATGATTTTGACCTAGTTTTGGCCCAGTTGAGTAAATTTTTTGAATATCCTGCCAAACAAAAAACTTTCAGGTGTGAAATAAAGTGAGAAATTTGAATTTGCTGCCAAGATTTGTATATCTATTTTTGAGTAAAAAACAAAATGCCATTGGAACATAATTGAAAATAGAGAATCAGGAGGACAGTGTGTTATTGAATGTTGTTGAAATGGATTTTATTATCCCAAAATGTTCGAAAAAAATTATTCCTGATATATAATTTTTCCAGAGATAATTAAGGAATAATCTAATTCGAGATTATTTATACAAGAGGCTTAAAATATGTATAAGGAGAATTTTCATATAAAATTTTGTTTTAAAAGAATGTGATAATTATATTGATCTAATTCATGTTATTTCAACCAACACAATTTTACATTTACGTAATGATGATTTTTTTTTGATAATTTACTTAATTGTGGAGATAAACTACATAACCATACAAACGCCAAAGGTTATGAACACTATACAAACGAAAAATTCGGAAAATTGTGATTTTCTAGCTCTGAGAAAGGAAAATGTGAATACATAAAAAATGTCAATAGAAAGAATATTTGTATTTTATTGTCCACTAAATACTCAATATTTATTCCATGTTACTTTCTCTTATTTTTTTTGAGCGTCCTGTATAAATAATCCAGAATTTTTTTTTTAGGAGAAATTAACAATTTTATCAACAGTAAAAGCACAAGAGCTTTTTTTTATCGGATAAATTTCTCTTTGTAACGAAATAATTTTGCCAATCAATAATTTTATAAGAAAAACTGACATGAAAAAATCGCGAGACCGCAGGTCAAATGTCAGTCGTCTACACTGAAACCTGAACTAACAAATTGATGGTACGCACACGCTCCGATTTGCCTGAACAGGTAGTAACTGGACATTCGCGTCGAAAGCACAGAATAACCAACAATCAGAAGGGAATCTCGTATCGCATAGCGTGGAACCATTTAGCTCCAGAATCGGCCATCTCTTTGGAATAGAAGTCAGGGGCGTATTATTTTGTAATGTTGTGGTCAGATCTGTACTTAGGAATTTGTAATCTTGCGATTTCATGAAATTATTTTTCAAGTTTTAGATTGTATCAAAGTAGATGTGTTATTTTTGTCACCTTATATGAAACTTACAATTAAAACTAGAAATAGAGATTTATGAGAAAAACTGATGCCTCTCTGAAAAATCATGAACCATAATATTATGAATAATGAGAATATTAGGCTTCTAGAACATCAAGAAAATATTGTAGTATGATAAAAGATGAGGGTGAAATGTATTTTATATTCTCTAGAGTAGTGAGTATACATATATCACATGCAACTTTTTAATATAAATGTCTGTATAGGTACATATAACTTTAAATTGTACGAAAATTTTATAAATCAATTTTTCATGCATAAATGTTTTCAACTTTCAAATACATATAGATGTATAAATAAGTAGACACAGGATGGAGAGTCTTAACACTTAAAACCAAAAATGTATTTAAAGCTGATCCTGTTTCTCTATGCCATTAATGGCATTAGTTAATCCAAAAATATATTTCCAACTTAATAACGAAAAAAATCTATCTTTAGTTAGAAGTATAGAAAGTGATGTACTTTATGATCTGAATCATAAAATTTAATACCTACCTATACCTAATACATATAATTTTTACATGAAACTGTTTTTCTAAACCCAATGAGTGCTAGATGAATTTAGAGATATTTGAAATATTCAATTCTCTACAAGTGGGTATCCAGTAAACAACATAGTTTAAAAAAAAACAGAAACTATTTTAAATGGGACTTACAAAACTATAAATGTTTCTCCATTTACTTTCCGAAATTCATGCAGTAAACATAAAAAAACTTGCTTTGTAAGGAAAAATTCAATAAAAGCAATGTTTATTCCATTAATTGACTAATCAATTCGTTTCCCAAGTCCTAATTAATTTTTAATTACTTTTTAAGGGGGTTTGGTAAAATATGGATAAAATAAAACAAAATGGTATATAAAAACAATGTTTATTCAGTTAAATTTTTAGATTAAGAAAATAAGAAACAGTATGAAATAAAAAATACAAATATTTTGTTCTAATAGAAAGAAAAAATGAAATTTGTCTTCGATTGGATATATTTAGCCACTGAAATGAAACTTAAATTTCAAAAACAATAGTTATTTAGGAAAGTGATTCCTTACTGGGCGAGCTGGCAGTTTCCAAGCGAGCCCAGTAGACACTTTCAGGGTGTGCTGCGTACAACATTTTTTCTACAAACGTTTTCACTAGTTTCAAAAAACTTTAGTGTATGAAAGGCACTCTTAAAGTTTATTACTGATGTTTCCATATTTTAATTTTATTTTTATTATTGAGGCTTTTAAAATTTTGATTAATATTTTTCAATGTATAAAATACCCTTAGTCTAATATACAACCTAATGATGAATTCTTTAGGGAAATAATCACATGGATGTTGGAATGGTACTCTTTTACAAATGTCGTAAAATTCATTTACATGTTATAACACTTCAAAGTATTGTCCAAATAGACATTCTAACTTCGTTATAAAATTTACAAAGTCATCATCTGGCATGTTTAGGTTTCCAAAAGTATCTAAATTTGCATTTTCATATACTTTAAAGTAACAAAAAAGGGAGGTGTCATCTAATTGTTCATGCGCCTTAGTATAATTTTGACAAACTACGCAGTCATGTATATTTAAAGATTTTTCTATCAAGTAACCACAAACGTATCGCCTAATTGTTTTTCCAATATATCATTTGACTGATAATCAGTATCTATAGAAATCAATTGTGCAACACCTTCATTACATCCTTCTGAAGTGTGTGGTAATTGATTCACTATATCTGTTACTTTTAATAACATTTGATCAGTATCACCTTCACAATTATCAGTTCCTGAGTGATATAAATTTGTACATAGCAACTTCCTAAATGATCTCTCAAACTGTATGGAAATTGGATTTACACAATTCCCATTCTGTTGCCGTATTGAACCAAAAAAGTTTTCTAAACTGTCTTGGTTTAATCTCCTTGTAAGGAAATATTCATAATTATAATTTTTTTAGATTGTTGTATAAAAGAATCAGGCCACGTATTGTAATTTTAAAACACTTTATAAACTTAATTTTGTTTGTAATATCTCCTGCAGCATTGTAAACTTTTAGGTTATCAAAGAACTTATAACAATCTCCTAAAAATTCTATTTGATAAGGTAGCCCTTTGAAAGTCCTATTGAATTTTTTTGAGCTAGTAGTGTTTGATTAATTTAAAATGTCAAATAATTTATCCATTCTTTCAATGAATTTAGATGTTGTAACAGCTTCTGATAGTAGTACTCCAAATCTTATATAAACATTTAAACCAACCGATACAGTAGCACTAAATATTTTCGTAGCAAATTTAACCTTAATTGTTTCAAAATTATTTGGGTACACATGGGAATCCGTTAACTTTGGTGCTGCCCTTGTACTGTATTTTTTATCATGATTATAAAATATGCATATGTACTCCCAGGAAATTGCTTTTCCATCATAAACATACTTGTGTCTTAGTAAATTACTCCTTGCAGCTTTTATTAGATGTGGTGTGTCAAACATGTATATTATTTTTTGGCCCTCCACATTAAAAAAAGGACGTTCAGGTGATAAATTTAATAACTTTGTCATTAATAAATTGTTAGAACCCATATCAGATATTACTACGGCAACATTTAAACTAATGTGTTTTAACTTTAAAATGACTTCAGTTACAATTTCCCTTAATGCATTTGCTGGACAAGTGGAATTAAAAAAATAAGAACATAATGGTTCTTTCCATTTAGAGTAAATTCCTCTAATCATTAAAACTGTAGCGCTAAGTGCTGGCTTGAATACTCGCTTATCCTTTCCATGATCCTCAAATCCCACAACTGTCGGTTGATCTATTATAAAATAAATTTCATCTATACACAAAACACATTGCTTATCTTCTTGAAAATTATCTACTTTCATTTTAAGGATGTGAAAGAGTTCTTCATTATATAATCCAGGTCGGGGCTTGATACCCTTAATAATTTTTAATAAAGTGTTTGGTGAAGGAAGGCAAAATGTATGCATTAATTTTTGTTCATAAAATTTTGGGCGTGTAAAATACATCGCCAAACATATGTTTTTGATTTCTAAAGGGTCTCTTCGATTTTTTGGATGATGCTGTATTTGCGAAACTTGGACATTTATAAAGTTAGCAAGTTCAGGTGAGGGGCAAAATTTAAATGTAAGTGATTTATACTGGTCCAATGTGACGTGTTCTAAATTTTCCAGTTTGCCATGAAGCTCTTCAATCTCTCTCTTTAAATGATCATTTTCACATTGCAAATATTTGACAGTTCGCCTGAATTTTTCTTTCCTTGGACTGTGACATGATAAGTACAATGTAGTTTGAGCCCTACTGGATGGAGAGAGCAAAATATCTGTGCGATTTGCGGATGTGTCAGATGGTAGCATTAGAATATTCACATCTAGTGGTGAAAGTACATCTCTTATTGGACCTAGAAATATAAAAAAGAGCATTAAGACAATCTGTATGAATATGTGCTTTTAATATTCCAGACTGTATTAGAAGCTATCATGTTTTTTCACTTCACGATACTGACTCAAATGTACATATGAAAACTTTTTCATATATTTTGATAAAATAGGTGAATTATTAATATTAATACTTACAATTTTATTAGTATAACTTTTTTTTATAAAAAAAATATGAAATTGTACGATTACTAAATAAAGAGGTACCTGGAACTATTACACGATCCTCTAGGACTAGAATTTTATTGAGTACTTCCTCCAAGGTATCGTCATTTCCTGTAGCATCAATTTCCATTTGTTTCTCCAACAAAATTTTCCTTTTTCCTGTAAACATAATTAATTAAGATACCTCATTCATATTAAAATTATGTTTATAATAAGTAATAACGGAAAAATGTATAATAATAAAAAAATCCTGCTTACATATACTTCTTAATATAGATCTATTCGCATTTTGTAAAATAATCAAATTATAATGGTCGTATCTGTACTGCTTTCAACTATAGATGTAGCAAATATAGTATACGAGTGGTCTATATTTCTTGAACATCCCCCTAATGATGGAAAAATTGTTGGCGTTGCATTATGCAGAAGTTGATTATTACTTGAAAACATTTTGGTTTAGAAATGGGCACCACACAACCTCTGACTTTTGTGTAAATGATCTATTTGTTCCAACAAGTCTTAGTCCATATGCTTGCCCTGAAAAAAGAATATTAAATTGAATCAATCGTAAGCCACAATAACAATAGTCTTTAGAAACTTTCTACCACATTACCTTAACTTTACTAGCAGTTAATGCACTTAACTAAGACATATTTAGGTTTAAAAGTATAGTAGCCTCGGTAATATATAAATAAGTACTTAAACAATGCTCCTAACAAACACTTTGTGGGTGTTAAGCATAATATTAACATGTGCATTATGTGATGTCATATTACTTATTTTATCCTAAAACTAACTCTCCTACCTATTATACGTAAAATTATAATCGTTTCCTGTTTTAATTTCCCTACAAATTGTTGTGATCCAAACTTACCTTCCAACATCCTTGGGAAATCTGAAGAAGCTCTCCTTGCAATTATACTGCTTGTTTTTGCAGTTGTATGTGGAACACACGCTTCCTGAAGATTTCTTGGAGATATCTATCAATCCCAATAATAACACTTTTAATTAACCGTTTAAAAATATGTATATAAGTATAGTGTCAGTGCACTCTTATTACTAAAAACTTAACTAAACACTGACTTATATTAATGTCACAACTCACAAATCACACTCGATTTTAAACAGTATACAATACACTAATACACAACCCCTTAAATAGAATTTTTCATTTTATTTTCACATTTGATATTTAAGGCTAAATTGTATGTTCTGTGAATTTAAGGGTTATAAAACTTATAAACAATAAGCAACGTTGCCAAATGTGAGCTTTGAAATTAATGTATCAACCAGTCCAACCACACACTACAATTTGTAAGCAGTCCACTTTTCACAATAGAATGATTCCCACAATTAATGAGATTTTCTTTTAACCTATTAAAAATAGCTTTATTTCGGATGCAATATCACAAATGTTATTACTTTGAATAAAGCATTCTAGCATATCATATTTCTCTTAATTTTCGTAAGGCATCTTCACTTTTACGATTAAATGGGGTGTAATTATAACGGAAACAAAATATTTAATATGCAACTTACTGACAAACGGATAAATACTATCATATATGATACACACCTACTTGGAATAAATATTAAAAAACGCAAAAAGTAATCTACTGAAAGATTATTTTCGCTATTAAATAGTTACACATCAAAAGCGACCCCTCATATAATATATAGTTTGAAAGAGAAAAATATTTCCGTTTTAATTAAACCATAGCCAACTGATTCCCAAAAAAAAAATACAACTTTATGCCATAACTCGAAATTGCACCTTTTTTCAAATTTTCTCGACGCCATTGTATTATACAGAAAAAAGTGTCTAAAGAATGTAAAAGTTGTTTTTCATAACTTTACAAATAACCAAGATATTGACATGTGTCTAAAGTCGAAAAATCGAACATTTGTTTATAACTCGAAAACAAAAGACGATAGCAAATTTTTGTTTTCGCCAGTGAATTTGTCCCGAAAAAAGAGATCAAGAATGTGTCTTCATACAAACATCTAATTGCCCACCCTGTACCGGATTTAAAAATTGAGGCAATAGCTAAATGCTTTGTGTACTCGTAAGAAACTTGTACTCTGTTAAAATGATTGAATGTAAAATGCTAGTTCTGGATTGTCTGAAAAATAGAATAAAAACGCATATGACAGAATAATCCTCTGATATATCGATACAAAAACATCGCAATACAGAACGAGAGCTTTCATTCTGTTTGAAGGACACAATACATCACAAAATTTTTAAATACATGACTATGAGTAAATTTCAACAAAATCCAACAAAAAAACAAGTCTGGAGCTACTAAAGCTCTTTTGCATAAAATACTGTTCAGAGTTTAAAATATATTCCATAAACTTTACAGAAGTTATAAAACTTGAATCAGCCAGGGGCGGTCGGTCCATGGAAGTAAGGGAAGCAGTGCTTCCCTTGGGATTATTAAAAAAACAAACACATAATTAGAACCTAATTATTATTTATCACATATATTAATCATTATAATTTACTTTTACCCAATTTCAATAGACACGGCCCTGCATTTCAACAGCTGAGATAATGTTGCACGCTAAAACCGTAACGATGACGCACTCGATTAATCGAGCCAACACGAACTCGCGCGACTTCGATATAACTGATAAGCAACTTCTTGAAATGCATCCCATCCCCACTTCATAATCTTGATATCTGAGCCGTATAGCATAGTAATTAGTAATGCGTCTTGTTTTATAGGTTTTAATATCGATTTTAATATTATACTTGATATTAATCTTCCTAGTATTATTCTCAGGTTTTGTGCTATATTTATAAAAACTTTTTTGGTGTTTCTAAACCTGTGGTGTGGTGACAAGTGATTTTTAAAACGTTGAACATTAGTGCGCATATAAGCAGTTTTTGAATTGCTTATTCAATATGGAAGCTGGTCCTAGCACTGTGGCAAATATTATTTGCGTTTGTATGGTGTGCAATTTGTTGAAAAAGGGATTTTCAACATATTCGTTTCAAGATAAACTGGACATTATAGAAACGGGAGACCAACACCTAATTTAAAACTTTTAAAAACGAAAGTTAAATCATGCTATAGGTACTTTAATATTGAAATGTACAGTGCTAATCAGTGGTTATCGGGTTGTGATTTGTGTAAATTGTTTTGTTGGCCATGTGTATTTTTCACAAATGAAAAAGGTGTTTGAAATAAAAATGGCTTTTCAGATTTAAGCAACATTCACAAATTGACAAAGAGGCATTAAGTGTGAAACTCATTTGCAAGCGGTTCTAAAAAAACCATTTGGAAAATCACGAATTGAGCATTCATTAGATCAGCAGTTGAAAGAAAGTTACCGTAAGCATAATGTACTTGTAAAAAAAATCGAGGTGTTAAAAAGACTTATTGACATTGTTTGTTTTCTCGGCGAAAATGAACTTAGTTTTAGAGGTCATACTGAATCTCGGAGCGTTGCTAATAGGGTCAATTTCATCAATTTAGTTGATTTATTAGCAAAATACGATACAATTTTAAGTAACCATCTGGAACACTCCACGGTATTTCGCGGTACATCAAATCATATTCAAAATGATTTGATTCAGTCGATAAGCAATATTGTTTTAAAAAATATCAAGCAAGAAATAAAAAAGCTCCTTTTTGTTGAAATTATGTTAGATGAAACAACCGATATTACGAATATTAGTCACTTGTCAATCGTAGTACGATACATAAAACCAAATGGGAAAGTCCAAGAGCGCTTTTTACGATTTTTAGACGTAACAACGCAGAGAACGGCTACAGCTTTATATGCTATAGTTTATCAGATAGTCGATGATCTACAGTGTGGTGCTAAACTTATCGCCCAAAGTTATAATGGGGCCACTGTAATGGCTGGTGAATTGGGGGGCCTGCTGGCCAAAGTAAAAGAGAATTTTCAGAATGCAATATTTGTACATTGTTTTGTGCATCGATTAAATTTAGTTATTGCTCAATCTGCAGCGTGTCTTAAAGAGTGCATAGTATTTTTTTCAAGTATTAGTGGAATGGCTGCCTATTTTTCAAAATCATCAAAACGGACACGAGCTTTAGATTTGGAAGTACAGAAGAGACTACCCAGAGTTGCTCCAACACGATGGAATTACAATGGGAGGCTAGTACAAACTGTATCTGAATATCGTCAGCCTGTAATTGGTTTATTTGAAAATATTTTACAAAGCAAAGATGATTGGGACACTGAGACTTTGAGTGGATCCAAAGGTTACTTAGATTCATTGAAAAGAGACTTTGATTTTAATTTTTTGTTAAATATTTTCTCCGAAATATTCCCATTTACTGACAATTTATTCTATATTTTGCAAACTAAATCAAATGACGTTAGATTTTGTGTAAAGAAAATTGAAGAATTCAAAAAATTTGATTTGTAACAAAAGAAATGAATTTGAAAAGTTCTGGGAAAAAACTAGTAATGACAGTTTAGAGCCGCAAAGAAAAAGAATACGAACGATTATCTTTATAAAAGAAAATAGTTTGGATCAGGCCTACTCTAAGTGTTGAAATTGTGTAAGTTAGTGTTGACGATACCTGCAACTAGTGCTTCGGTTGATCGCAGTTTTTCGACCTTAATAAAAACTTTTTTAAGAAATTCAACCAGTGAAGAGCGGCTTTCATAATTGTCCCTGTTGACAATTGAAAGGGACTTTGTGAAGGAGATGTCCCAAAATTATTTCTGACTTCTCAAAAAAGGAGAGGCAGATTAAACTACATTATAAATAGGTAGGTATGTGCATGTTAACTACTTAACTAGCCGGCTCGATTTATAGTTGGCTAGAGAGTGCACGATGGCAAGTGTGACTGAATAAACTCTATTTCGCTGCGGATTCGATCCCCGCCACCGGCACTGGCAATGTCGGTGGGTATGGTTGTGTGTCTGCGTTTTTTTTCATAAGGGTAACCCTCGCCCGTGCAGCTTCGGCTTTGGAATCGGGGGGTTGTCTAATTTTTTGTGGTGTTTTAATGTTTATTGAGGAGTGGCGGTCCTACAAGTGGACTTTTTTTCTAGATATCATGACTTTGCGGCTTTCGACATTTACTTTAAAATAATTATACCGAAGCCACGCCCCTTTTAAAAAAAATGCCTTGCTTCGCTCGGGGTTCGCATTACCCATCACCCTATATCACAAACTGCTTCCCCTGTATCAAAACTCACCGCACGCCCCTGGAATCAGCCACTTTAATTTAGAATGTTTGGACTAATTAATTAATAGTTGGTAATTTAAATTTTAAAATTTAACATAGATGCGAGCATAGTTGATAGATATAATAAATTTTAATATTTAAATATTAATGCTATTGATTTAAACCTATTTTAGGCAGTGATTAGCACAATGCTGCAAAATTAGTTTATTTTTTATTTGATAAACTGTCCTTTCACATATTACGACAATAAAAATTTTAATCAACAAATTGCAGCTCTACATCTGATAAATTGTTAAATTGTTTGGATGTGTACCTAAATGAAAGACTGCTACATAAATAGTATTTGTTAAGGAAGAAAAGATAATTTATATTCCTTATTGTCGTTGCCGCCAAAAAAACCTTTAATTTAAAATGGAGTGCTTCAGTCGTAACGTCCCAGAGCTATTAGTGGAAAACTAGGAAAGATAATTTTTATAAATGCCAGTGAACATTTACTTCTAGCGACTACATTTTGATGTTCAATCGATGTTGTTGACGATTGCAGCGTGAACGTCGTGACGCCGATATAAAAATTTCGTGGCTTGAACTTTGAAAATGAGATATTTTAATAATATATTAAATTCTAAGACTATTTTGTGTTATGCACATTGCAATTTAAATGAATAGTTTCTAAATTATAGCATTATTTAATACCAGAAATGTTCCAAAATTTATATTAATTTGATGAATGTCAACAAAATGTTAGCGCAAGATTGGAACTGAGGTGCCTATGATATTTCATACAAATTATTGTAAATAAGAAAAAAATTCAGTCACCATATAGTATCGGAAATGATTACACGGGAAATTCTTCACAAAGTGGCTTATTTGATTTATGATTAGAGCTGTCAAAAATGTTCCATGGAACAGTGGCGTACGCGAAATTAACTAATACGAGAAACTAAACTGTTACAATTTATAACAATGTATGTAAAACTTATCCTCTTAATTAGCTTGATGAACTAGCTTGCTTATCACAAATTGGAGAAGAGGTGTAGTCATCTTGCAGCATCAGGTATGTTTCTATGGTTGTCGCCATGAGTGATGTTCGCTTTGGTGAAAATATATTCTTATATTTTGAAAACGACCGTTCGACATCTACTGATGTAATACACGCATACGTAAAATAGTGTTTGAACGCACTTAACAGATCTGAGGCTGCATCATCATATATTTGTCTTAATTTGGTAAAACCGGTGTCTTTATTTAACACAGTTGCGAACTTTTCTTTAACGCGCTCATTTGTTGCATCACCTATAGCGTGTAGCAGTAGATTTACTTCGTCCACTATTTGCAGTGACTCCGCTAACGACAACGCACTGTTTTCTAATTTTTTTATGCTTTCATATAATGGTTTATAATTCTTGGCAATATTTTTTAAAGCTGTTTTAACTGAAATATCTTCAAATTTTGTCTGGCTTTCCTTAATAGCTGCAGCCTCATCTGGATTGAGTTGTAGTATCACAGCTTTTATTTGTTGGAAATATTCAGCATAATAAAAAGCTGCGTGCAACCATGTTCCCCAACGTGTAAGAATCGGCTGTGGTAGTTCAGGAATACCAGGACACTTGCTATGAAATGCACGGAGACGTTTAGGAGATTTAAGAAACATTTTTTTTGTACTTCCTATTAATGTATCCTCCTCTGGAAAACCGATAGTTTCTGTCACAAGATGTAAAGCATGCACATTACACGTAACATGTATAAACGTACAACCTTGTTCTTGCAAAGAACGGCCTACCGATCACATTGTCACGGCGCCATGAGTCACAAACATCAACACTTGACTTTATGACAGTTCAAATTTTTCTAACGTCTCCAGCATCACTCTGGTAATTGTTTCGTTAGTACACTGACTTAATCTTTTGCTAGCTAGTAACAGTGGAACTGTCGGTTTAAGAGGGTCCAGTACTCGTACTATAACATTTAAAATATAATTTTTTTTACAATCTGTTGTCTCATCAAATGATAACCACAGCCGTGTATTTTTTAATTCACATTTCATCTTATTTACCATGTCTACGTGTACAGTTGGTAGATAGTTACATAACGTTGTGTGACTTGGTAACTTCACCTGGGCATTGTATTTATTCCAGAACTCAAACATAAACTGTGTTGTCGAAGGCACGCCATTTTTTTATTTTTATGGTGTACACTATTTACGTGAAGTCCATAATCACGCTTATCCCAGCACATCAAATCTTTCTCGCACACTTTACAAATTATTTTAGCACCATCATAGAATAAATCCGGGAATTCATCTATGAATTTATTCACTTTGTCAGAAAATGGCCATTTTCTACCCCTGCGTACGTCTGCCATGCTTTATTATTAAATTAATATCAACAATACAGTACAACAAATAAAACAAAAACACAAAAACAATATGCAATACGTCCAAGTGACTTAACGTGTACACAACTCGAAAGCTAATAATAGACTAGACTGGAGTAACAGTTTCGCGGTCAAGGTGAATACCGGCGACAGTAAGTACATCTGTACTCTACAACCATGATACACAGAAACGATTTGCAGCTTTATTTATGATATTGTCCACAGAAGAAAATTAGATTTATTGCCATTTGGTCATTGTAATCATGAATGATTAAATCATGTAAATATAAATAACCCTCAAAATTTGTATTAATTATCCATTTAGAACATATTTTAGTCATCGCCCATGTACGGAAATGACGACATCAACACGGGAATGATAATGAAATGATTGTTAGTACAAAAATAAAGAAAATTAACACTTTTAAAAATAGTAATACAAACTAAAAGTAATACCCTCGGCAGTAATCCTCTCCTTTTATTTAATTGAAGATTAAGTAAAACTGTCACACACTCTTGATGATTTTTACTAAATAAATTTTTGAGGCCGCACAGTGGGCCAGATTGGAAAAAAAACGCGATCGAAATTCATACCGTCTTAGTTAATAATTTTTTATAGTTGTGTTGCTATAGGTTGTTTAGGCCACTGAATTAATTTTGAGGAGATTTTAGTGCTCCGAATTAAAAGTACCCCTAGACAGAGGGTGACGTTAAAGAAAATGAAAGAATGATATTACTTATTAATTTTTGCAATTGTACCGATGTTAAAAAAATATTTATTGTAAAATTGTCAAAATCGTAGTTAAAACTACCTTATATTAGGGGGTAACATTTGTATAATAATTAGAGATCGGGAGTTAGCGATAAATGAGGTCAATTCACCGCGTAAATATGTTCATGCATGTATAATACAATATGTTCCTCTGTGGTTATTTTGGCGAGTTCGGTAATATCCAAAATTAATACAAACACGGCTGGTAAATGTAATACTAATATACACATGTATTTTTAACTAATTACAATTGCAAGAGTAACAGTCTATAGTTATTTATTTGTGGCATCCTATAATGTATTTCCCTAAGCCACTGCCCTACAAATTATTAAAAAAAAAAAATATCAAATAAATCTTTGCGTCAAAAGGATTAGTCTATGCAAATATATAAACAGGAAACTATCATTTTTGATACTGCTTAAAAAGACAATCTTCTATCAACGAAATTTTCCTCAAATTTGGAGAACGAAATCGGAGAGTATTCCGAAACGTAAATTTTAAATCATCTAAAATATTTGATATTTAATTTTCATTTTCAGTTTAATATTTTTTAGGCATAAGATATATTTTTTTAGGCATAAACACTTTTTTCAAACACCAACCTTTGACTAATCCCGAGACTAATTCTTTTGGCCCAGAGGTTTATTCAATAAATTTCTTTTAAATCAGTTATAAGACAGTGGCTTAATATTTGTGTTTTCATCAACATTTACTAAGAGTTTGCTGAATTTTAAAATTTTAGAGCACATCTGTTATTTCTTCATTACATTTTCAGAGATTATTTTCTAGAATAGTTACCTCCCAGCAAATTTTGGTTTAATTTGACGTCGAGACTACCTAAATTATATAATAAATTTAGTCGCTTTAGTAGTTCAAATTAAGTTAAATTGACTAAAATAAGTAGAAGTACACATAAGTCTTCTTTGTAGTTGCACAGTTTGTGTGGTTACTAATACGTATTTAGGTACATTTGACTTCATTTCGACGTCAATTCGACATCGAGTTGACTAGTTTTAGGTAAAATCTACGAATTTATGTGCAAATGGCAAAGGACTCCTAGTAAAAAAAAAAAGAAGAATTTTATACTTATTTGGTATTTTTCACTATAAGTAGTAGCAACATTTTTGACAGTTATCCACAAAATTGAAAAGATACCTAAGTCATAGTAAGATAGAAAATAAATGAATGTCGGTGATAAACATAAATCCAATTTAATTGCGTAGTATCAGAAGTTCCCGGTTATTTAAATTAATGGGCCGAAAATTTTTCCGTGCATATTAGCATCTGTACTTTGAAAAATAACCATTCGCCTCCAAAATATTCTTTAATATAAAAATTTCTATTATCAAGTAAAAAAATTTTAATTATAGTTTTTTATACTTGTTGAATATGACTTCGCAATTATAATTATGTATTTTTTTTCCTTTTCATCAGTTCGTTTCTATACAAACTCATTTTGAAAATTTCAATTTCAAATAGTACTACAACTGTGGTAAAAAAATACGACGACTTGCACTATTTTGACCTTAAGGTTCACTGCCTTTGAACATGTAACTACAAAGGATAATTGACTAAATGGTAGATAAGCTAGGTAGAATTCATCCACTTTGTCGACCTAATATTACTTTAAAGGAGCGTAAAAAAGGCGACCAAATAGGTTACTATGTAGGTACAAATTACATGGAATTTCCAACAAAATCTACCTAGTTAAAATATTCTACCATTATGACGATTTCCAGTCACCAAAAAAGGTAAATATTACCTAATTATACTACACCTATTTAGACTATTAGAAATGTACTGGAATGACAAAATTCCATTTTTTTTTCGGTCATAAAAAGTTTAAACTAACAACTAGTAAACATTTTTATACACTTCGTCTAATCAAAATTTTTATTGACTTACTTATAATTGGAGTGTAATATTCACCATGGCAATGATAATACTTCAGGTTACACAACATAAAAATTCGCGGAGAATAGAAGGGCATTCCTTGCTGGTTGAAATTCTACTGAGGTATCACTTCCTCGCCTCCGTTTCCATGAATAATAGTAGTTGATAGGTGTATACATGCAGAAATCCATTTAAATTCGAACTGAAGCTACTCCATGGAAATGACGCAATTTTATCGAGGACACACACGATTTTCTTAATAAAAAATTGGGTTAATTTGAGGATTTTGATTTTGGATTTACAGGGATACATTCCTCAATTTTTCTGTGTTCTGTGTTTTTTCAAGGTTTACAACGGAATGTACCAACTAGACCGATTTGGACATGCTACGGGAACGATTGTAATACCACTCAGGAGTTCATTGTAAAATGAGCAGAAAAAAATTTTCAATAGGACCCATGTTGCTAGAGACAATATTGTAAACGATTTTTTCTGTGAATTTTATTACCCATTCTTATGACTAATTCGACCAAAGACACCAAAACAGATTCTCTGGAGATTTATCCATACTGGAATGCGCAAAGAGTAGTATATATCCTAGAGTATTCCTGGAGTGGGCTGAATCATTGATGTGAGGATAACACTGACGTTAGTTTCCCACAAAACACCAAAACGCCATATACTGCACACGACGTGCGTTTCGCCAACCAAGTTGGAATGATATGCAGATGATTAAAAACTTTTGTGGAAAACTGCATTAATGTGATTCTAGAGTATACAATATACAGGGAAGGATCGTAACAGTTTATATATGAGAATTATAAATTTACGTCAATATTGTTAGTGTGGCAGCGCTAACAATGATTTAAAAAAATATATGTTTTAAACCAGAACATTTCTGCCGTTTGTGTAAATACACATATCGTAACGGCATGTAAGTGTCCTATCACATATAGTATGTCCATTAATTTTTGAACGAGTGATATATATTTGTATTTTATATTTCGAATGTTTCTATAAGAGATAACATCATTTAATGTAATCATTTGTAATGTAATGTAATGATTTGATTGTTGTATAATTATCATCCATTTATAATACGGATACATGAGTATCCGTATTATAAAGTCACTAACTGCTTGCTATAGACACCAGTAGTAATAGATACAGTAACTTAGCTTGTTTTGAATCACCGCTATCTGCTTGTGTAACCGCTTGCAATAAACGTTTGAATAATGGCTTGTTTGTAAATATCTAATGGTAGTAGTTTCCGGAACTTAACAGTACTTGATAAACTGATCCCCATGCTTGCATTATCATGACCTTTTGCTTGGTTCCTTGGTTGTTTGTCTATATAATAGGTTTACTATATATATATATATATATATATATATATATATATATATATATATATATATATATATATATATCCTGTATTTTATTTTTTTATTATATTGTAAAACCAGTCTTAAATAAAATAGAGGAAGTAAAGTTGATATTCTGAATTTTATTTAAAGCAAAGGTATAAGTTACAAATCTGGTTGTACACCGATAATCATTTTCGGCAGGTAAAGTGAAGTTGTCCATTTCTACGAAACCGACAACCATACACACCGATCCCTGGACATACCGTTTCTTCACTGAATTACCCTAGCTTCTATTATATCACTGACAGAATAAAGTGGTGTTCCTACACTTTAAAACACGAACTTGCGCTCGAGACCGTACCGTAATAAAAAGTTAAAAGTGCCGCTGCTGTTTTAAGGGTGCCAAAGTAGCAAAGTGACAAATTCCATTTGGCGTACGTCACAATATGAAGAAGTCATCTGATAACTATACTATTTTTAGTAATTACGGAAAACATAATTAAAAGTGCGGCCATAATATTGACTTGTAAACTTTTTCCGTGCACTCCCTTCATCATCTTGTTTACAGTCGACCAGTATGCTATTAGCGCCGCTGGCGATGGGAGCTGGTTTACTCTGTTTCATATTGTTTAGTTAATATTTGCACTTGGAATTTCATTTTCTCATCACCACAAAGTTATTTGACTACGTGTAAAGTTCGTAAAGAAGAATTCTAAAATAGAAATTAAACAAAAAGTAAACACTGTCAATTTAAAAACTGGATACAGGATGTTGATAATAAGTTATGGTGAAAAAACGAAAATAAATAATTTTTGTTTTTTGACCATATCCCCCTTCCGATGCAGGTAATGAAGTTTTCTCAGAGCTATTTTATTTAGTATAAAATTATGCAAAAGTGACAAATCCCCCACCCACCCTCTATTTTTTTACGATAGGTAAACAAGGTCCCCGGAGAAACATTAGAATTTTCCCAGAGACTATTTATCGTTAAAATTAATCCTGGAATAAAAAAATACCGCATCTATTTTTATTATCCAGTAGTATCCCAATTAATTTTTAAGAAAATGTCCTTGAATCCCTACAGCAGACCACTGGTTGGGAGAGATTATATTTTCGGTTTAAATTAAAGTCACTTGTAAATATTTTTTACGAGATGTAGATTCGTTGTCGAGTGGTAAAGACTCTTAACTTTCACCTTGGAATCCCGGGTTCGATCTCCGGTGGAGGAGTTAGAATTTCTTTCTAAACCAGAAATTAATTCTATTATATTCGGACATTGGGTGTGTGTCTATTGTCTCTAAATGTGCATCCCTCTATCACACAAGATACCTTGATGCACCTTCAGGGATACAGGGGGTTGTATTACCTGTGGTATTTAATTTAATTTAATTTAATTTCATTACGTGTAAAATATTAAAAAAAAAATTATTTATGTTCAAGAGTTACTTCCATAAGTTAATATTAATAATATTAATAACTATAAGTTTATTTATTTTGGCAGTTTCTATCTCTATGGGCGTCGTCCCCCTCTTTCTTTTGCAGACAATGAACCAATGAATGTTTTTCATTAATATATGGACAGGTAGGTCCTATAATAGAAACCAATAAATTACAATGTTAAATAATTTAAAAATTGCATTCACAAATAAATTTTATTGCAATTTTTCAGTCATCTATCTTCTATATAATTCTTTATTTAAGAGTGCTCCGGAGTCACCAGACAATTCATATATTTAACCTAAATATTGCCCATAAATCTTGTAAATATTAATTAATGGAAAACCGACAGAACTTCCTACATTGTACAACTTCAATGCCATGTAGACAGATTATTTTAAAATCAAAATTATATTTGATAAGAACGTAATTTTCAATATTCTCATTTCCAACCAAATACAAAATTAATTACGTTCTTATGAAATGTAATTTTGATTTTAAAATAATCTGTCCACATGGCAATGAAGTTGTAAAATGTAGAAAGTTCTGTCGCTTTTGCATAAATTTATATTTACAAGATTTATGGGCAAAAATTGGGTTAAGTATATGGTGGGTTACCTGTTGACTCCAGAGCGCTGTTAAGTAAAAATTCGGTACCCTCAATTTCTTATTAAAGATGGCCGTTAGCTATAAAAAGGTGCCAGAACAGTGCCTCATATGGTTTGAACAAGACCGTATTATCCAGGGCCGCTGCTAGAGTGCTTGCCGCCCATGTGCAGATTTACCTTTGCAGCATCTCTCATATCCCTAATTTGCCACATTATTTAATATAATCGTAAATAAAATTTGATACCGCCGACATAAATAGTATAACTGACAAAAATAAAATACATAGGTACATTTTTAAAACTTAATTAGTTAGAGATAGGTGAAAGATATGAAGTCATAGAAATAATAATTGATTAAATTAAAAGTTCTTAAAGTTTCTATATAAGGTTTTATATAATAGTTTATTAAAACTGTGGTCTTTGCACATTAGTTACGGAGTTCTTTTTTAACTAGAGTTTATTAACTTCTCTCGTGCTTTGGTTTCAGATTGTTTTTATAACATTGCTCAGATAGATTGCTTCACACATTTCATGTTCTGTGGATAGAGTAGCTAGAGCTAATAATCCTTCTTTGAGTCACGGAAGCCTGTAGATAGCCCTAAGCCGCATGTTCGTCAAAACACTAAGAGTTTTTATTAACTTTTCGCGCTTTGGTTTCAAATTGTTTTTATAATATTGTTCAGATAAATTGTTTCACACATTTCATGTTCTGTAGATCGAATAGCTAGGGCTAATAATCCTTCTTTGAGTCACGGAAGACTGTAGATAGCCCTAAGCCGTATGTTCGTCAAAACACTAAGAGACTTTGTATTATTAAGTATTAAACGCACCGATACCGCTAGACAGCCGAATAAACCTTGGCGTATAAAGGGTAGGCAATAAGACAATCATCTTGTATTTATTGGATACATTATACAAGTGTCACGCTTCTATATAAACAAAAACAATATGCGCTTTCTTGGTAATTAAATCAATGTCGAAACAAATATTTTTATATTATTTATACATTTTTCAGATAATTTGTCTTTTTTATTCTACAAAAATAATAATATTTGTTAGTATTTACTGCGAAGAAGCATTCAGACGCATTTCTAAAAAATTTTACTTCACCCCCCTGGGAATCTTGGAGGAGACGTCCATGTATATCTTCGTTAGGTAGCAATAAAGGGATTATGATTATTGAGTACTGAATTGATGTTTTGGACCATAAGAACCTCCCCTTCGAATGTTTATACTGATTTTCCAAACTATGCTATGATTCCATAAAAGCAGTAAATGCTTTAACAAAATCGAATTTACAAAAAAAGTCCTTGGTGTTTAAAATTTTTGTTATTTTACAAGTCACATATATTGCAATTAAATTTTAATTAATTTATTACTTTTTCATCTATCTATATTGATAGGGAGAGTATTGGCGTCGCATCGTGAGAAAAAACTAGATTCCAGATTATGATGGAAACGAACATTTTGAAGCCAGAAAATAGAAAATTTACCCGAATTGGTATGCCATCTGTATATCTGTGTGTCTGAGTGTCAGTGTGTCGCTGGCCATTTGTAGTGACCGCATTTTCTCAAACACGTCTTAACGTGGAAATCTGAAATTTAATATACACTATTTGTGTATCTACAAAATATATATAGGATTTTTCTATTTAGACAATGAACGTCACTTTTTGACAGACTAAATAGATTTAGGATATCATACCGAACACTTCCACTCAACAAATCATCTTATCAGACATATCCCTCAGGACTGAGCACAGAACGCATACTATGAGGGTTAAAGCAACGACGCTAAACAAGGGGGAAAATCTGTCATATTTTTACATAGGATTTGGTATTTTCCAACGAAAAACGGACGTATGCATTTATTAACTTTGCTTTATAAGTATAGAGATAACATAAATCAACATAGTGAAAACATAGTAGATAAACTGAAAATAATTAGGACTTGTGTAATATGTAAACATTAATGAGATAATTTGAAATATATTTTAATTATACACATATTCATAATATTATGTAGATTATGGTAAAAACTTTTCAAGCTGTGTAAATCAGATACTTGTTTAAAATTATCGAATATTTGAAAAATAACTTGCCCTTACAAATATAGGCGTAAGTATAGCTAGATTTGATTTGTGTTCAATGTCTAAGTGATTTTGACTTATTGAGAAAAAATTGTCCAACGAAAACAAACTAAGCTCTATTACTGCTCTCTGCAAAAACTTTAATCCTGGACATTTAGCAATAACTTGCTTATCACAGTCGAAGTTTTTGATTAAATTATGTTACAAAACCCGTTGAGTTCAATTTACAATCTTTTTCAAGTATTTATTATATATTTTATATTATAAATTATTATTCAATGTGTTCTCTATTTGTTAAACGGAGTAAGTAGGTACGGACACCATTTGAAGTGCAAAAGAGGGCATTCTCTCCTAGAACCCTTATCTCCATCTTTATTCATAGAACCATTAACAATTGACGTCACTACACACAATATCGTGGCAACATCAGATTTCTGGGCATGGCCGCCTTCTGCATGTGGCCTGCCAGCCATTTGGCTGATTTTTGGCAGGCCGGTATGGTCTTTAGTTTCTAGAGCGACGTGGGTTTTATTCTTCTTTATCTTGAACTTGGGTATACCACTTGGAGCTCATATCGGAAATCGCGATATTTGGTTCTCTTGGTGCCGAAAATTCGATGACATACATCACCTTGGTTTGATGACTGTCAGGCTTATTGGCTTGGATTAGCCTGACTCTCGGGAACGAGTAGTTCTGGTAAATTCGGTTTCTCGTTTTCGACAATGTATTCAGTATCTCCGGAGATGTAAGGCATCATTGGTGTTTGGTCTACCCATGCGAGTGCCTTTAGATGGTAACATAGCACACGCGAAGCAGCGTTATGGTGGTGGATGTAGACCGAAATTATATTACAGGACATTCTGGAAGTAAGTGCATAAGCGATTCCGGCTCCTGACGGCAGGTCCCGAAGTTGATACTAGAAACCTCATAACGTCATATGCGCCTGCGGTAGACCATGGTGTTGATAACACCATCCTGACAGGCCACAATGACTTCCTCGGTCTCCGACTGAAGCTCGGCTGACTTTAGGAAGACGAATGCCAGCTAGGTTGATAAACACTGTGTTTCTATGTTCTTCTAGAAGACATTATGCTGGAGATGATCGATATGCTACAGAAACAAATTTTCCTGCTTAACAGCTCTGATTTAGACTTTCAGTCAATTCGGCTGAACCTCAGTGACTGACACCAGCACCTCACCGGTCCCCTCGCCTGGTGTTGAAATCGAAACCGAGTTCATCTGCGGTTCTTTTTGCTGCCTTGAACAATCCTGCTTCCACTCCTGCAGTTTCATGATGTTTTACAAACTGCAAGAAGTGATCTGAGGTCCTGAGGATGTTACATATCATATTCAGTACTACTTTGCCAGGTGTATATTCCAGAGACTCAAGAGTCCTCGGCCAACCTATTGATGTGAGTGGTACACTGAGGAATGGACGATCTAGGATAAATATTTCTGTGAATATTCATCATCTTGCAGGTATCTCTGTTTAAATGGCGCAGCTTACCCATTATCCAATTTACTACTTCAGATCACTAAAGCAGAACTGGAACTGCACGTATAATAGTAGTAGGCACCTTGTTCTTCCCTGAGAGTTCGGAAGACCAAATCTTTCGGAGTCGGTGTCTGTACTTTCTTTTGCATCCTGGATGCGCCGTTGTTGCATATCCAGATATGTATAGGTCTCTCCGGCATTCAGATGCCATAGGTGCTTCCGTCTGCGATTTACTAATCTTTAGTGAAAAGTGGCATTTACATTTAATAAAATAAATGAATTTTCACATTTTTGTAGTTTATTTAAAATTAATGTGTTTTCCATCCCTTTGGAAAATTTGAGTTTTCATTTTCAGCAATTATAAGGTGTATAAATTAATCAAAAATAACGTACAATTTTAGAATTTATAGGTATAAACATTTTACACATAAATAATAGTAAAATTTTACACCGTATCATTAGTGTCTAGTATACATCTAATTGATGTGTCCCTATATGTACCTCGTGTGGTGTCAATTTGGTGTGAAATTTTACACCGTATTTTCAACTGTGTAGGTATACACTGTATTGTTTTTATAAATAGGCATATGCTAGGTACCTATGACTTTTAAATTAGTTTATGTAAAAGTGTAAACTATTTATAGTTAGCAGAATTATTTTTGTTAAACTTTTAAGCAGGAGAAATAAAATTTTAAAAAAAATATTGTATCCATGATTATTATTGATTCTGCAAGAAATTTAATTTTTCTTACAGGAACAAAATTATATTATATTAATTTCAATGGCATCTAAAAAAAATAGGGTTACCTAGTAGACTACTGGAAAAGAAACCACTGTGCCCATAACTCTGTCGAGGGGATTGTCAGGTGTTTTTTGATAAAGAAAATTGTATTTAGCTTTTATGAAGTGTAGAGTGTGTGATACAAATCAGTTTTTATTTATATATCTGTTTATCTTATACCTATGTGAATTTTTCCAAACATGTTAAAAGTTGTTCGTGTGGAAAAAAATTTCAACAAGGAAGATGGGAAACTAAATGAACAATACAGGTGATCGACTAATTACGTCATAAAACTTCTGGAATATAAGGTGCAGCAAGTAATTTTTTTAACAACACTTTAAAATAGTCATAACTGAAGTTTTTAAATGTAATTAATAATTATGTAGTTTTTCTGAAATTTAAAGTTGAGAAAATTTTATAAAATGTTACAACAAATTTATGTAAGAGGAAACACCATAATAAATAAAAGTATAATATTAATAAAAAATTTTCAAGATGATAAGACAGGTGGTCATTTACACACAAAAATCAAGATGATTAAATTTATGTAAAGTAAGAAAAATCTTCTACACCCATTAATTTTTGTTTGTCTAACATGCAAGAATAAATGTAATAAACTTTTTATAAAAAAATGCCTTTTTTCACTCAATTGCTACGATTACATTTTTTTTTTCATGAAAATGTGTTTGTAATTTAAGACGTTTCAAATGGTGTATTACAATAATTTGAGTGTCCCTGGAAAACGTAATATATGTATACAGTGTACTTGAACAAGTGCAAGGTACATTTTTTTTAATGATATTTATAGAACAAGAAGGTACAATTTCAAATAATATATTTTGATATAATTTTTCTGGTTATGTTTACGTTACATTTAGTATAAATATATGTAATTGAAAAAAAATATGTATTCTAACACTGTATAAGTAATGGCAAGTATGCTATGCCACCAGATAATCAAATATATTTCGCATTTTTGTGAGCATGTACTTCTAAATTTTAAATGAGCATAGCACTAGGTACTATTTGATCTAGTGTCTCGTGTTAATATTGTATCAACTTTTGAATCACCCTATATAAATATTCACCTAAGATACATTGGTTACAATGATGCACTACTATTTTTAATGTTATACACGAACTGATTCACACAGCACACAGCTGATTTACAAATCATTTTGTTCGTTTATTCAATTAAATGCTCACAATTACACAAATGCCATTAATTGTCCATCATTCCGGATTCAAAAATGCTTTAATTTCATCCAATTTTATACCTTTGCAATAATTACATAAATAAATATAAAATAAAATCATTTACTCACCTACATATCTTTGACTGATATGAACAAATACAATAAATCCAAACTGGATTTATGCATACTAAATAACCTAAAAATAATAACAAATACGGTGCATTAATCACTTAATTTCAACAGTTCCAACTTAGTGAAAATGTAAAGTGAATAAGTCACAGAAGTTGTTTTTCTATTGATTTGTTTATCATCCACAACACATCTAACCGACAAACTTCTTAAAACACAATGACCGGCAATCGCGTCGATCTCTTACTAACTTCGTATCGTGCAACAGCTGGTTTTGTGCGCTAAATACAAATAAATTTCTTTTTTCTATATTGATTTTCACTTATTTATTTAAAATGGAATCATTCGTTTGTTTATATGACGATGGGCAGCAAACAACAGAATACTAATAATTAACAGCAAATTATTCATAACAATCATAACTTTACACATATTATTTCTATCGCCTAAAATGGTAACATTTTAAAAGGGGCGTGGTTAGCACTGGCGGTTCTTCTATAGGGTCATTTGGTCAATGACCTCCTACATACAAATAAAAAAAAGGAGCTATTCATTTTCTGAAGTTTAAAAATATATAATATATATATTTTTAATATTCTTAAAAAATATATTAAAGTTTCTAGTTCATTCTATGCACAATACTATCCAATATCTAGATCATTACATTATTCATTTATAGAACTTAAAAATCTAGGGTCAATCCACAACGTGTCCTCAAAGCTAGCTACGGACCGAATTTATAACGAATTATAGTGAAACAGACTTATGCGCGAATCGTCATAAAGCAAAAGAGACAGAAAACACTGGAGGGGACAATGTCCCTGACGACCCTGACACGGTAACGCACGAAATTTAGTACAGCAGTCTTAATGTATGCGTCGGTCGATAAATTCTATCGCGTTGTTTTTAATGTTTTTATTTGTGAACATTTTATTAGTAAATCTCTACTTGTCGTGAAATTAAGTAAAACAGTGTTTTTGGTGTTTACTATTAAATACGAGTGTTGTACAAAATATATTAAAACTGAAAGATGGACATAAGTTGGGTTATGAAGGCTGAGTGAAATTCAAAGGTGGTGGCCGTCCAAAACCTAATATGACGATAAAGCAAACATCTCTTGATAAGAAGAAAGAAGTTAATAGGTATGTTTAATTAAAAAATGTTATCCTTCAGCAAATTTTATTCATTGTTACGCTCAACAACTAAATTTAATTTTACAAAACGCATCAAGTCAGGATAAAAGCATAAAAATTTTTTTTGCTAATTTACATAGCTTTTCTTCATTCTTTGGAAAATCGCCAAAAAGAACAGCCGTGTTAGATAATGTTGTTAAGGTGATATTACCTACAGCTGCTCCAACACGATGGAATTTTAATACAAACTGCATAGAGACTGTTTATACCTATCGAACAGAATTATTAGATTGTTTAGAAAAAATCATTAATAATGAATCAAAAAACAACACTCTAAACCAAGCTATTGGTTTAAAAAACTACTTACAAAATGAACATTTTCTTTACTGGTTAAATTTTTTTCATTTAGTTATGCCTCATTGTGATATATTGTTCAATCAATTACAAAAATGTAATATCGACGTCATAACAGTAAATAAGTGTATTGGCGTTTTTAATAGTAAAATTGAAGACATCAAAAATAAAATTTTGATCAACTATTTGGAGGAGACATCCATGCAGTCTGCCCAGAGATGTAAAACGGAAGAATCAAAAAGGAGAATTTCATTAGAAGTTTGTGATATAATTACATCTGAGATCAAAAACAGGTTTGGCTTCAGTAATCATTTAGCAGTGTCTCAGTTATTTCACGCAGATCGATTTAAAGATTATAAAAAAAGCTTTCCTCAAGATATGTTTAAATTAGTTAAAACGGAGTATCCAGTCATAAATCATTTGAAACTTAAAACTGAATTAAAAGTATTATATAGCTGAGAAGATTTTTCCAATAGTGAAGGTGCAGTTGCTTTGTTACAGCTTTTTATTAACAATAATTTGTGCAATACTTTTTCTGAAAGTGTCAAACTGTTAAAAATCTTGTGTACTCTCCCTGTGACTACCATCGAAAGTGAACGTTGTTTTTCCACCTTAAAAAGAATAAAGACATTTTTAAGAAATACCATGGGTCAGGAAAGGTTATCTTCTTTAGCTATGCTTACCATAGAAAGGTCATTAATAAAGAAGATAAAAGACTTTAATGTAAAAATAATTGACCACTTTGCATCTCAAAAAGGCCGGAGCATCGACTTGGAATTTAAATCACTTTAAAAGGTAGGTAATACAGTAAACTTTTCTAATTGACCTCCCTATCTCTTGACCTACGAACCGCCGTTGGTGGTTAGATGAAGAAAACTATAGAGCTAAGATAAACGTTTTGAAAAAATTTGATGGAAGATATGCTGCTCTCACTTTATTTAATCCTATGCTGTAATCAAGCTTCCTACATTCTTCCATCTGTCAGGAAATAACTGAACTAAAATAATTTAGTTTATTTCCGACTCTTTCTTATTTACCTTTTGCGCAATGCCGCCGATCCAATTAAATTTTAATAAACACTTTGATGCAGGACTTCTTAATTAATTGAAAACTTAGCCGCTTCAAAATTTTAATATGCGTTAATAACACCTCCATGTATCTGATGAATACTTTTTTTCCTAAGTGTTTCCTTATAACTGTACAAGGAGCATTTTGTGTTAATATTTTAAAATTTGAATATACTTTGGCAACAAAAAATAATTCATTAGATTCATTACATTATCCTTGTTAAATATACATCATGTTTCTAAACATTTTCAATAAATTATCAAGGTATCCTGCACGAAAAAATGACAGGAGTCTCCATCCAGCATCAAATTTGAATTGACTCTGCTCTTAAATGGTGAATTGAACAATGAATGATAGTTTCCAATTGTGACACGATATAAAATTGTTAAATATTTGGCAACTATATTAATTTAAAAAAACAACCACCACAAGATGTGTTTGTATCCAAAAAGTACTTTACTTCAAAATTATAAGAAGTATCGTTCAAAAAACACAACCACTATCTACAATTACAATGACCTACCATAAAATCTATTAAAGTATATACTCATTTCCTGGTAGTATAAAATTATGATGATTATGAAGTTAATTACACATAATATGAATACATATATTATCAATGTATGTATCAAAGTTAATTGTTACAGTCCCAGATAAAAGTATGCATAATTTAATATAATTATGTACTAGGTTATTATAAAGAATTTATGATTAAGACATATATAAAAATTATATAACATTAAAAATATAAAAAATTCCATAGGGAAAATTTATTTTTTTTCAACTATACTTAAAGTACTTATGCATCTAGATAGTAATACGATTTTTGTACATCAGCTATTTCGAAAACAACTATAGAAGAAACTTTTAAACCTGTTCGAATTTATTTTGTTTTTTGTTAATGATTGAAACATATGGTTTAACGTCATTTCAGAACAAGAAATTTATTGTGTTAAATCAGGTGAATGAGTTGGCTATTCAATTATCTAGTTTCTTTATTGTGTTAAATCAGGTTAATAAGTTGGCTATTCAATTATCTAGTTTCTCAGAAAACTTTATATCCAACAAGTTACTAAAAAAATATTTATGATAGTCCCCCATCTTGCTGAAAAATTATACTCTTATTATGGTTGTTTGTACATTTATTTTATTTACAAGTTTATGCGCCCAAACTCGATTAGGTAGAACGATATTAACATAACTGTCAATAATGAGTAGTTGGCAATGGCGCGCGATGCAAATGTGACTAGAAAACTTTAAATTTTCGTTTACGTTATCAACTATTTCAAACGATTGAGCTAAGAAGGCAGAACTATCTTGCAATTGGTTAACAGCATTTGCTAATAAACTGCAGTTCTCTTGTATGATGCGTAAATCTGCTTTGATTTGTGGATTTTCAAATTGCTGTTGACGTTTTTTGATAGCTTTGGACTCTTTTGGGTCAATTTTGAAAACTACAGATTTAACTGAGTGGAAATGTTTATTCTAATAAAAAAGACGCCTCCAGCCAAGTTCCCTATCTTCTTAATATTGGCGGTAGAGGTTTACAAATTCCTGGGCAGGATTTGTGAAATTATTTAATGCATTGTGTAGATTTAAGAATAATCTTTTGCTATTAATTTGTCGACATCTTGATAACTGCCACAAATATTTTCTGCCACACGATGAAAGACATTAAGTAGACAGGTTATGTGCAATAAATTAGACAAAACTGTTTAAGCGACGTAGCTGCTTTAATCATATACGCAGTCCCGTCTGTCAATAACAATAAAATATTATTTTTATATATGCAAAACTTTTTAAGAACTTGAATTACTAGCTATTGAGTTTCTTCAGCGTTATTTTTTTGTAATATTTTACTTGCGATTAAACATGGTATCGTTACTTGAGTTGATGTTAAATTTGTACTAAAACATTTCCCATTTTGTTGTTTTTTGTATCGTAAAAATAAAGCTGCAGCATGTAGGGAATTTGCCAGAAGATTCCCCAGACGTCGCGTCCCTGCAAAAAAACAGGTTCAAGAATTTATGCAGTAAATTTAGAATAAATCATGGTTGTTTAGCAGATAAAAAAATAGAACATGTTAAGACGGTGTTTACTGCTGATGTGGAACTGGCAATTCTATTATATTTTATAGCAAATAATAGAAGATCTACAAAAATGGCCCAACAGCATTTTGGAATTTCTAAGGCAAATATTCATAAAGTTTTAAAAAGACACAAGTATAGACCGTTTAAATTTTTGCAATGTCAGAAACTATATCCCTAAGATCTGCAAAACAGAGTCCAATTTTGTCAGGAAATGCTTCGCATGGTTAATGTTGATAAACATTTTTGTGATAAAATATTCTTTAGTAATGAAAGTATTTTTTCAACATTTCATCGTTTAAATGGAAAAAATGAACGACAGATAATTCTCATTTAGTATTCCCCATTAGACAACAAGGATGGAGGAGCCTCAAAGTTTGGTGTGGGATATTAAATAATAGAATCTTGGACCTATTTTTGTAGAGGGGAGGTTGAACGGTGAAAATTAACTAATTAATTATTTAAGAACATAGAGTACCTATTAAATAACCAAATACCACTTGCACGACGGTTTGAGGTAGTGTGCAACATGATGGGGCACTTTCTCATAATATTAATTTGGTCCGCCAATTTTTAAATCAACATTATACATTGTGGATAGGCAGTGGTGCTCCTATTTCATGCCCGGCTCGTAGTCCACACCTTAATTCTCTAGATTATTTTTTATGGGGAACAATAAAAGATAATATATATACAGGTGGGGCAATAGTGCGTCCGACTTGGATATCTCGAGTTCTATGATAGCTAGAAACTTGATTTAGAAACATAAGTAAGTTAGACAAAAAAGTCTTTAACCAGAAACTGTTTTAGAATATACAGGTTGAACCAAGACGATTCTACAGGGTCAAGTAACATTTTTTAAATGGAATACCATGTATAACAGAACATTTTTTGAAACCTATGTGTGGCCTCCTTTCACTCCCGTATTATTATTGACTTTCCCCAACCACTTGGATGTAATGATTTTTTTTTGTTGAAATTATACCATTTACACGTGTATATTAAAAATATCACTACAATCACAGCTATCGATTTTAACAAAAAATATATTAGTGCCAGTTATGAGACATTTATGTGATGACACTCAGCCATTTTTGCTTCCTAAAAGTATACAGGGTGGCCAAAAAGGATTTTTAAATTTACAGATTTTTGAACTGAATTTTCTCAATTTTATCAAATGGAACACCCTGTATATTTTTGGATTATGTGATGTAGGATTGAAAAACGAACACTTTTTGTACGTACATTCTTATAGCTATTTGTGACCATTTTCAATTTATTGAACAATAACTGCAAAATTCAGCAATTAAAATTCAAAATGAGGGTTTTTTTTCAAATAATTCTAGAGAAGGTATTATAATAAGCATGTTACATGATGCCCATAAAAACATCACACCAACAACAATCCAAAATTTGAAGGAAAGGATAATAAATGCTTTTAGAAGTATCACTCCGACAATTTTATGAACAGTAGATACCTCACTCCAAAGACGCATAGAAATGTGTGTCAATTAAAATGGGCAAAAAAAATGAAGAAAAGATGTTCTTTTTTCAATTCCACATCATATGGTCCAAAAATATATAGGGTGTTCAATTTTAAAAAATTGAAAAAATTCAGTTCAAATAGTTACAACTATTTGATAATAATTTAAAAATTATTTTTGGCCATCCTGTATACTTCAACGAAGTGAAAATGGCTGTCATCACTCAGATGTCTCATAACTGGTACTAATATATTTTTTCTTAAAATCGATAACTGTGACTAGTGATTTTTTTAATATACAACATGTTTAAATGGCATAATTTCAACAAAAAAAAAAATCATTACATCCAAGTGGTTCAGAGAGAGTCAATAATAATATACGTAAATAAATAAATAAATAAATCGAATTAGATGCTCAAAAAGACCTCCTTCTTGAGCAAAGCGGTAATACTGTAAACTGCGCATACCGTTAGTCGGGTATCTAGTGAGTTGGCTCGATCTAATAACTTTTTTTGTAGAGAATTTTATAAGCTGTATTTTTTATATGAAATATAATTGCGATATCTTTGGCGGTTAGCATGATATAAGCAAGCATCATTTTCTTAAGATGGCGGCTCTAGCGCAACAGATTGAACTCAGGACTTTTAGTATGTTTAATAGCACACCTGAAGGAACAGCTTTGCCAAGTTTCAAAACTTTATCAGTAATTTGCCCCTCTAATTTTCCTTATTGATGGATAAACTTCATAAATTGTGTTTATGATAAATTTCACGTTACCAAATTATGTTGAGGCAATAAAAAGAAATGTATCTATGTGCCTACAATTTGCAATTTAGCAACATTCATAGTTTTTTTTTTTTTTTGTAAAATTGAAACCTCTATAAGAATTTTTTAAAACAAACTTCAAAAATATTTTTCTCACCTTCTTTACACAAAGTAGGTGAGAAAAAAATGTTGAGCCACTATTATTCAGAAAACATTATAAAAAACATAAAATAATTCTGTGACGGATGTCACCCAATATGCGAAAGAATTTATTTATATATTACCATATATAGCAAATTCGTATTAAATAAGCTGCAAATTTTAATGCCATCTAGTAAACAGTGTAGGGATTATTCAGGATTAACTTTATCCCATAGAACACATTTGGAAATCTATGCATAGTCGTTCTCCGGCGACTCGCCAACTGAGCAATGAATTAGTCTTATGTATATAAGACTGATTCATTGCTGAGTGGCAGCTGGCGAGTTGTCGGAGAACAACTATGCATACCAGCCTTACTTCCGTTATAGGGAGAAATTTTGAATGAATAAATTTTTTCCTATTATTTTTGGGTCCTTCGCTACTGAGTCTTATCACCCTAATTTTTGGTTCACCCTATATAACAATACAATATCCACAGAAAATAATTATTTTCATTTCAAGTTTAAATCAGTTCCATTTATTATTTATGTAAAATTGTACAACAAACAAAACAAATCGCACCTAACGTGATTTACTTCTTAATAATTTTTGTCCATGTTTTTAATCGTTTTATATCTTTTGTAGTTGAACGAAAGAACTTTTTCCATTTTCAAATGTTCGTGTAAAACATTTTTAACTGTTTGCTCTATATGGCGGCGCAGCTTGTTACATGATGTCTGTTTCATCTAATTCCCAACCGGTGTTGTCGCATTTTATTCCGACGTTACTTTATCCGCTGTTCCAGAACGTGGTTTACTATCGACCTTAAAATTTCGCTCCATAAAATATCCGTTTGTTTCATAGTACCTTATTCAAATCAAGTACATACTTAAATTGAATTATAATGCTAATTTTCTATTGCGATCTTCTCTTTTCATCTAGAAGCTGTAGATAAATACATTGTATGGCCGAATTGAGCCGCTGCCACCGATATGTTTTTCATGGAATTATATACAATTTTTCGGCGATAAGTATTTTTAGAGTATGTTAAAACGTGATCAATAATTATTTTTTAATGAGTACTAATATTAATAATGAGATTAATGGCCTTCAAAAACGAGAAAACTAACTTTTCTTTTAGGGGCAGTGCTAATCATCTTTTGACAAATTAGGGTAATCCTTATTATGAACACAGTTCACTATAAATTGTGGCAGTCTGTTTTAACGGCTCGGTATGTGCGTATGTCATACCTATGTCGGATGATTTCTAGATTTAAAATTTGACAGTCCATAGGTAAAAGCTGTGTTTGTGATATCAATTGCTTTCCACGAACTTGTATAGTTATAAATGGCTTTTTGTATACCTAACTAGGGCAGAAAGTAGTACTTTTCCGCTCGAACGCAGAAATTGTTGAATTGAGGACTATTGCGTACTGCAAGATGATCTTAACAAATTAAAATAATAGGTGCATTAAAAATAAATTATATCTGAACATTACTAAATGTGATGTTACATATTCCCTTAAACTGGAACTATTAAATCTAGGTACCTATGATTAAAGCTGGAATGTTGCGAATGAATTATCTATCGCAGCTAGCAGGGTAATCGTAGGGGATACAGCAGGAGTTCCACCACTATGTATGCTATTATCTATTTTTCCTGCAGGGATAATCCGGTTTCACATTGCTAAATTTAAGGAAAAGCAGCAGGATGTAAAATAGGTATCTATAACAACTTATACACCGTGACTCAAGAGATTCTGCAATATGTATTTTATACATATGCGCACATTCCTACGCAGCCCAACTTACCAGTATTATCAGGGAGTAAGGTGGGCACGTGAATAACATACTAACTAGCCTCGTCCATCCTCGAGCTTCCCAGTCTACTGAAAGGGCTGAAAATTTAAAATTATTGCAACACATGAGACGCCTTAAACACACGTTATTGGTCTTGTCAATGTACCATAATTCCGTATGGACGGAACCTGGATGTTTTACCTATTAATTGGGAATCTGAAGGCCTAAAATCGATCATAGTGTGAACTCAAAGATACAGTTTTTAAAAAATACCTACAATATCGAGAAAAATCCTACGGATTAGGAATAGACAAATGATATTGGCTATCGATCTATCATGATTTGAAGGTGTAATTCAATGCAGGTCGGGCTATTTGCCCGCTGAGTAGTTGTTTCCTTCAAATCATATTTAAATTATATATATATATATATATATATATATATATATATATATATATATATATATATATGTTAAATTCGTTTTCCGGGTATACTCCCGCGTAGGGTGATAGGCCCCGAGAGGGACCGTGGTTGTCTGAACGACGTTTCGGCAGAATCTCATCTGCCATCTTATCATCATATATATATATATATATATATATATATATATATATATATATATATATATATATATAAGTGGAAGAAGGCCACAAAGTGGTTTCAAAAAATTTTCTGATATACATAGCATTCCATTTAGGAAAATGGTAGTTGACCCTGTGTAATCATCTTGGTTCACCCTGTATATTCGAAAATAATTTCCAGTTATAGACTTTTTTGTATAGTTTATTCATGTTTTTAAATCAAGTTTCCAGCTATCATAGAACTCGACATTATATATATATATATATATATATATATATATATATATATATATATATATATATATATATATATATATATATATATATATATATATATATATATATATATATATATATATATATATATATATATAATGTCGAGTTCTATGATAGCTGGAAACTTGATTTGAAAACATGAATAAACTATACAAAAAAGTCTATAACTGGAAATTATTTTCGAATATACAGGGTGAACCAAGATGATTACACAGGGTCAACTACCATTTTCCTAAATGGAATGCTATGTATATCAGAAAATTTTTTGAAACCACTTTGTGGCCTTCTTCCACTCATATATATATATATATATATATATATATATATATATATATATATATATATATATATATATATATATATATATATATATATATATATATATATATGATGATAAGATGGCAGATGAGATTCTGCCGAAACGTCGTTCAGACAACCACGGTCCCTCTCGGGGCCTATCACCTACGCGGGAGTATACCCGGAAAAACGAATTTAACATATATATATATATATATATATATATATATATATATATATATATATATATATATATATATATATATATATATATATATATATATATATATATATATATTAAATATGATTTGAAGGAAACAACTACTCAGCGGGCAAATAGCCCGACCTGCATTGAATTACACCTTCAAATCATGATAGATCGATAGCCAATATCATTTGTCTATTCCTAATCCGTAGGATTTTTCTCGATATTGTAGGTATTTTTTTAAAAACTGTATCTTTGAGTTCACACTATGATCGATTTTAGGCCTTCAGATTCCCAATTAATAGGTAAAACATCCAGGTTCCGTCCATACGGAATTATGGTACATTGACAAGACCAATAACGTGTGTTTAAGGCGTCTCATGTGTTGCAATAATTTTAAATTTTCAGCCCTTTCAGTAGACTGGGAAGCCCGAGGATGGACGAGGCTAGTTAGTATGTTATTCACGTGCCCACCTTACTCCCTGATAATACTGGTAAGTTGGGCTGCGTAGGAATGTGCGCATATGTATAAAATACATATTGCAGAATCTCTTGAGTCACGGTGTATAAGTTGTTATAGATACCTATTTTACATCCTGCTGCTTTTCCTTAAATTTAGCAATGTGAAACCGGATTATCCCTGCAGGAAAAATAGATAATAGCATACATAGTGGTGGAACTCCTGCTGTATCCCCTACGATTACCCTGCTAGCTGCGATAGATAATTCATTCGCAACATTCCAGCTTTAATCATAGGTACCTAGATTTAATAGTTCCAGTTTAAGGGAATATGTAACATCACATTTAGTAATGTTCAGATATAATTTATTTTTAATGCACCTATTATTTTAATTTGTTAAGATCATCTTGCAGTACGCAATAGTCCTCAATTCAACAATTTCTGCGTTCGAGCGGAAAAGTACTACTTTCTGCCCTAGTTAGGTATACAAAAAGCCATTTATAACTATACAAGTTCGTGGAAAGCAATTGATATCACAAACACAGCTTTTACCTATGGACTGTCAAATTTTAAATCTAGAAATCATCCGACATAGGTATGACATACGCACATACCGAGCCGTTAAAACAGACTGCCACAATTTATAGTGAACTGTGTTCATAATAAGGATTACCCTAATTTGTCAAAAGATGATTAGCACTGCCCCTAAAAGAAAAGTTAGTTTTCTCGTTTTGAAGGCCATTAATCTCATTATTAATATTAGTACTCATTAAAAAATAATTATTGATCACGTTTTAACATACTCTAAAAATACTTATCGCCGAAAAATTGTATATAATTCCATGAAAAACATATCGGTGGCAGCGGCTCAATTCGGCCATACAATGTATTTATCTACAGCTTCTAGATGAAAAGAGAAGATCGCAATAGAAAATTAGCATTATAATTCAATTTAAGTATGTACTTGATTTGAATAAGGTACTATGAAACAAACGGATATTTTATGGAGCGAAATTTTAAGGTCGATAGTAAACCACGTTCTGGAACAGCGGATAAAGTAACGTCGGAATAAAATGCGACAACACCGGTTGGGAATTAGATGAAACAGACATCATGTAACAAAGCTGCGCCGCCATATAGAGCAAACAGTTAAAAATGTTTTACACGAACATTTGAAAATGGAAAAAGTTCTTTCGTTCAACTACAAAAGATATAAAACGATTAAAAACATGGACAAAAATTATTAAGAAGTAAATCACGTTAGGTGCGATTTGTTTTGTTTGTTGTACAATTTTACATAAATAATAAATGGAACTGATTTAAACTTGAAATGAAAATAATTATTTTCTGTGGATATTGTATTGTTATATAGGGTGAACCAAAATTAGGGTGATAAGACTCAGTAGCGAAGGACCCAAAAATAATAGGAAAAAATTTATTCATTCAAAATTTCTCCCTATAACGGAAGTAAGGCTGGTATGCATAGTTGTTCTCCGACAACTCGCCAGCTGCCACTCAGCAATGAATCAGTCTTATATACATAAGACTAATTCATTGCTCAGTTGGCGAGTCGCCGGAGAACGACTATGCATAGATTTCCAAATGTGTTCTATGGGATAAAGTTAATCCTGAATAATCCCTACACTGTTTACTAGATGGCATTAAAATTTGCAGCTTATTTAATACGAATTTGCTATATATGGTAATATATAAATAAATTCTTTCGCATATTGGGTGACATCCGTCACAGAATTATTTTATGTTCTTTATAATGTTTTCTGAATAATAGTGGCTCAACATTTTTTTTCTCACCTACTTTGTGTAAAGAAGGTGAGAAAAATATTTTTGAAGTTTGTTTTAAAAATTCTTATAGAGGTTTCAATTTTACAAAAAAAAAAAAAAACTATGAATGTTGCTAAATTGCAAATTGTAGGCACATAGATACATTTCTTTTATTGCCTCAACATAATTTGGTAACGTGAAATTTATCATAAACACAATTTATGAAGTTTATCCATCAATAAGGAAAATTAGAGGGGCAAATTACTGATAAAGTTTTGAAACTTGGCAAAGCTGTTCCTTCAGGTGTGCTATTAAACATACTAAAAGTCCTGAGTTCAATCTGTTGCGCTAGAGCCGCCATCTTAAGAAAATGATGCTTGCTTATATCATGCTAACCGCCAAAGATGTCGCAATTATATTTCATATAAAAAATACAGCTTATAAAATTCTCTACAAAAAAAAGTTATTAGATCGAGCCAACTCACTAGATACCCGACTAACGGTATGCGCAGTTTACAGTATTACCGCTTTGCTCAAGAAGGAGGTCTTTTTGAGCATCTAATTCGATTTATTTATTTATTTATTTACGTATTATTTTATTTTTTACAACAATTGGTATTATTTTTCGTTATTATTTATGAGAATATTAATTTGATTTTAGAATTTCTGTTTGTTTTGAAAAAAAAAATCAATATTTGATGTGTGCTGCTATGAAATTTTTCATAATTTTAATGTTTTGCTATCTGTGGCGTCTCGGAAGAAACACCGAAATTGTGAATCATTCAGATAATTTTAGGGGTAAATACGTTAATACTCAAATATTTCTTTAGATGAACGAGCAACACTCTCCACCACAGCTTTAGTGATAGTGAAATTTGGAAATTGGCTTTTCTTGTTGATTGTTCCTTACTGCTCTGGGAAAGCGCCGTGACGCAATCGTTAATATTCGTTTGGACTTCGTATTCAGACGGGCAACTGTAAACTGCGCATACCGCTAGTCGTATATCTAGAAGGTTGGTTCGAACTGTATATTTTCTCCGTATCTGTTACTATTAAAATACATAACAACTCAAAATAAATAAAAAATGCATACAGAATGAACATGGATAAAAAGCTCAGCTCAGCTTTCTACCTGAGTCCCAATCTGAGTATTGGCTCAGGCATTTTTATCGCACTGTATTAGACATGATAGATGGGTCAGCCGCGGCAGAATTTTCTACGATTCTTTCTCTTAAAACTGCATTTCTTGCTCAGGAAATTTCTGAAAACCATAAATAAATCAAAAATTATAAAGGATAAAAATAAGGTTGTATTGTTTAATTATTCAAATCATCAGGGTCGGCCCATTCAAAACTTACGCCTGCGGCTAGGACTTATTTTTCCGCCCTTTTAAAAGAAATCAAAAGAAACGAAATAGTCCAATAAGGTTCAAATTTATTTTACTAAAATATATAGGTACTTATTTAAAATAAAAACACAAAATATTTATATACAAAAACAGAACACAAATTCTTACAAAGACAAAAAAAAAAAGAATTATAAGCATGTAGGCAATTTTCATGTATTACTTCTTGGCAAAATCTTCGATAATATCGTCGTATTCACTTCCGTTCTTAGTGGTGGGTATAGCTAGATCTGTTAATGTGGCTTGTGTCATCGTTGAACGTAAATAATTTTTTATTAATTTAAATATAGAGAAGGAGCATTGTCCAGTTGCCATAGATGCAGGAATGGTTAAAAGAATCCATAACAAAACAGCACTATTGGGAAAGTTTTCAGTGAAAGGTGCTTTGTGTTATTCATTTAAATCTCATCAGTTGACTTTATTATCGGCAAGATTAAAAACATTTTTGATACAACTTTAAAGTTAGGTAACATTGTGATCAAGTTTTGGTCCGCAATAAAAATTAAAAGTTTCCTCAATATTTTCAATAAAATATTTGAACTGGACGCACTCCAAAAAATGATCGTCCAAATATTCATAATATTCACAGTATACAGCTTAAAAATTTTTTTGGACTTGGCTCATCATCAACATTTTTTAAATTGCAACATGCATCTGAATCATAGGTGAACAATTTAAGTAAATTACTGCTGTACTGGCTATATTAAAAGGCGGGCTCCGGCGATACTGTAAAACTCAAAAGCTGTGACACATTATGTATGCAGCAGCTATCGGTAACAGTATGATAATAATCACCAAATAAATAGTTGCCTAGGACATTTTATTTTGCCTGTTTAGTATGTGTACTAAATTAATAGTAAACCTGGCCAAGCGATGGTAGATTCAGGGTCGGGCGCAATACCAATGCCATCGCGCGCTTGTTTACGATGACGATGACACGACACACTTCAGTTGTTATCTGTCGGTCGATGTATAGAGTACTAATAAATAATAAATAATGTTGAGCGTAAAGAGTAGAAAACAACCGTACGCTGATAAAGTGAATAAATTTATCGGTGAATTTCTGGATTTATTCTATGATGAATGTAAAATAATTTGTAAAGTTTGTGATCAAGACTAAAGTGCTGAAATGAATACGGCTGCAAAATTCATGTCAATAGTAACCGGCATAAACATTTTTGAAACCTCAGTTTATGTTTGATTTACTGTTAATGCTGATTGCTTGTGATGTTCCCCTGCGCATATTGGATAAACCAGCATATCGAGAGTTCTGGAATAAATACAATCCCCAGGTGGATTTACCAAGTCGTTCTTTGTTACGTAGATATGTACCAAGTGTTCGTGAATACATTGTATATAGGATTAAATGTGCATTAAAAAATACACGGCTGTGGTTATGTGTTGACGAGACGACAGATTGTAAAAAAAATTCTATTTTAAATGTTATAGTACGTGTACTCGACCCTGTTAAACCAACATTTCCACTTTTACTAGCTAGCAAAAGACTAACTGCGTGTACTGGCGAAACAATTACGCGGTTGGTGTTGGAGACTTTCGAAAAATTTGAACTGTCAACAAGTCAAGTGTTGATGTTTGTGACCGACGGTGCTGCGACAATGCGTTTGGTGGGCCGTTTTCTTCAAAGAGACGATTGTAGGTTTTTACATGTTACGTGTAAAGTGCATGCGTTCCATCTTGTAGCAGAAACGATTCGAAAATGTTTTCCAGAGGTAGATGCATTAATAGCAAACAAAAAAAGTATTTCTCAAATCTCCTAAACGGCTTCGAGCATTTCACACAGTGTGCCCTGGTATTCCGGAACCACCAGAGCCGATTCTTACACGTTGGGGAACGTGGTTGAAGGCAGCTTTTTATTATGCTGAATATTTTCAACAAATAAAAGCTATGATACTACAGTTCAACCCTAACGAGGCTGCAGCTATTAAGGAAAGCCAGACAAGCTTTCAAGATGTTTCCCTTGAAACAGATTTAAAAACTATTTATAACAATTATAGAGCGCTACACGACACAATAGAAAAAGTGCAAAATACTTCGTTGTCTTTAGTTGAATCGCTGCAAATAGTGGACGACGTAAATACACTGCTACAGACTATAAATGACGCAAAAAATAAGCCCGTTATTGAAAAATTCGGGAGTGCGTTAAGGAAAGATCCTGATTTTATCAAATTAAGACAAATTTGTGATGGTGCATCTACAGCTGCGTTAAGTGAGTTCACAGAGTGTTTTATTTATGCCTGTATTACTTCCGTAGATGTCGAACGGTCTTTTTCAAAATACAAACATATTCTTTCACCACAGCGAACATTGCCTACTGAGACAACTGTAGAAACATATCTGATGCTACACAGTTATTGTAGAAGTGCTCCAGTTTGTGATAACGACAACCAAGCTGCTTCATATATCTGCTTAAGAAGGTGAGTTTTGTATATATTTTTATATAAATGTACCAGTATTAATAAAATTTATTTCCATTTATTTTATTTATTTAATTATTTATTATTAGTTATCACTTAGATATACAATGTACATGTATGAACGTCATTTAACAGTTTAATAATAATGTGCAGCACTAAGCTCACAAAATATAAGGAAATACATAAAAAAAGAATTTAAAGCGAACGAAATAGTACAAAAATATATAAAATATTTTTGTTTTTATTATTGTACTTATTCAAGTATTATGATATGATGCATACCCAGTACGTCTCTGTAAGATTAATGACCTTGGCCAGGCTTAATTATTAGACACGAGTCTCTTAAATGGCAACATTGCAATGAAACCCCCAGCAAATTTATTTTCCCTCTAGCTGTCATACGGTCAACAGTATACACTCCGCGCGATACGATGCCAAATTTCAGTCTTTCTTTAATGTACTATATATAATAATATACATAGTATATAGGCCAGTGATTAACGTCAGAAATTAAGGAACAATGTATTAGAGATGGGCATTTCTGTAATATATGTGCAGTACTTAAGCGCCCCTTTGTGTTTTGGCACCCCCAGGTAATTTGCCTATTGGATAATCCGACCCTGCATGTCTTTCAAGGTGGAAACATCATACACAAAATTCAAAAAGTTGATTATGGGATTCCAAGTGATTAAATATCAGCTCAACAGATTTAATGGCGATAGATACTAAAGAGTTAAAATTGTTTTTCTATTTCCTTTTTTAAATTAACTTAAAAATAAATAACTACTCAATATTTGATTTATTCTTTTTACATATAAATAACAAATGATCAATATTTGAACTGACCTTTTTACATATCTGAATTGCCCTTTTGTCAAAATTGAAAATGCCGCCCCTAAAATAATGCCGTTTGAGGCGGTTACGTGACTCCCGCTACCGTGTGCTATGCTCCCGCTTAGCGTAGCCTCCCGAAACGTATTTTATTCAGCTAGTTCATCAGGAGAATCGTTGTTCTCATCGAGATCTCTATCCCCAATCAACTGTCCTCTTCCATTCCACTAAATGCCTCTGATTTCAAGCAAGAGGTTCCATGACAATGTACACATATTGCCGCGCATTTCATTCCTGCTTTCTTGCATCCACAAGATGAAGTGCTACCATTTTTGCAATTACAGGAGATCAGTGTTAGCGAAGAGTCTGGCGCAGGGACATGAAGTACTGGTACAGGGGTGAGGAAGTTGTTCACTTTTTCCAACACCGAAGTTCGGGATTCATTTCACACCCACGCCTCTTTTAAATCTGATGGTATACACGAAAAAAGTGCTGTTGTAATGCCAGTAGTGGGGGTTAGTAAAGCTAAATTTGACTTATTTTTACCGAATGATCTAGCGAAGAAATTATATCGATGTCTCGGTTATAGGTGCATCATATACAGATAGAAAAAAACATTCTCCAGCTAGAGTTACTTCTTTGTGCTAATACAGTGCAAGACAAATATCTGAGCCAATATCCAAAATTGAGCTCTGGTAAAGAGCTGGGCATATCTTTATTTTCATCCATGTTAACCTGTATTATTTTTTGAGTTGCTTGTACTATTTTGATAATAATATATACAGCTGCTCGTCGATAGCACTTTCAGTACTTTCCCATCATCATATTCAATTTGACATAAAAGAAATAAATTACTTTAATTGAAATTATCATTTCCATTTTATTTATTTACATAAAATAATTAAAGTGAACAATATAAATAAGATAAATGTGATAAATAAAATAAACGAAATAAATGAGATAAATGAGACAAATGAGAGAAATTATACAAATGAGACAAACGAGACAGATAAGATAAATGAGGCAAATCAGGCAAGTGAAACAAATTAGATAAAAGAGATAAATGAGATAATCGAGATAAACGAAATAAAACGAAATAAAATAATTTATTTTTCACTCCTTTCAAATTGGATATGAAGAGAAAATACTGCCGAGACCGACTTTATTTTTTTTATTTGACGGAAATTAATTTTAAATATTTTTTTCTCAGTAACGGTTAATGTTACGAGAAATCTTCAACAATTCTTTTCGGTACATTCTCTCACTATGAATAATTTTTTATTTAAAAATTTTTTTGATTCAACAAAAAAAAGTTTGCCCCCTTGGGACGTGCCCTTCCTGGTGCACCAATTTCACTGATATTCAATGGGGTTCGTGTTTGGACGTCACAGATTTCCACGTTGAGACGTGTTTGAGAAAGTGCGGTTACAACAGATGACCAGCGACACACATGCACAGACACACACACACAGACACATAGACACACAGACAGCATATCAATTTGGATAAATGTTCGATTTTCCAGTAAAAATTTTTTTGTAGAGAATATAACATTTATTTTTAATATGAAACATAATTTCGATATCACTAATGGCTAACGAGATATAAGCAAAAAACTGAATCCATTTTTCCACACAGAATCCCCGCCTCGGCTTTCCGAAATCATTCTCACATCCAGTACACTACACCGCGATCATCGCCATGTATACAGCACATTGTATCGCAACTGAGGCTTGAGTTAAAAATTGCGAATAGGTTACCAGTCAGTTCTTATCTCATTCAGTTTTACCAGTACTATACTCTATTCATTTCATATAGACACAAAAGTTCTAGCACTGACGCGCGGCATTATATAATAATTACATTTTATGTATTTATAATGCACCACGCGCCTATGTTAGAGAACTACGCACGACTGAAAGTCGACAAAGGGTCATTCTGTGAGCTCAGGTAAACTTTTTTATGTGCTTATGTGAAATTAACGGAGTATAATATTAAATATTTTAGGAAGATGTTTTAAATCGCTTTTTGTAATAGTGTTCACGTTAAATAAATGCTATTAATCCTCGATTGACTTATTTTGGTATGGAAGTAAAGGTATACAACATGTATGGAAGTAAACGTAAGGTGAGTTGGGGTAAATGCGACCTAATTTTGACATAGTGGATACATAAGAGGAGTTAAAAAAAAGTTGTTGGTAAAGTTTTTTCTTAAAAATTTCTAAGATTCCTTGAAATATTCACTACGCATTACGCTATATCTGATGGTTACAAAAAAAATCAATAACTGATTTTTTTTTAATACTATGCCAATATATCACATGTGCCCCCCGCAATGGGACAAATGTAATAGTTGGGTCTCATTATAAGTGTAAAAATATAATACCATCACTATGGGGCAAATGTGAAAGAGTAATAAATTTGGAACATTTTGCTTATTATTTAAAAATAATATATACATAATTATAGAGCTGCAAACTTTTTTCTTTGGAAAGTATTTTTGGAAAAGAATTATAATATATTAATATGATCATAAATAATCACAAGGTATTGTTTCCAGAAATATTTTAAAATTGAAAAACACCTGAAAAATAATTTTTACTTATCCAACACTTTACAAATGAAAAAATATATTTCGTGTGTATTATCACTTACTAATAAGTAACATAAACTTAAATGAAGGGTGAAAACAAGAATATATTTAGTAATAGGTAATGAACGGGTCCTCATAATAAAAGTGAGAAGCCATCATAAATTAAATTGAACACCATTCCACTTCCACGCCTGTCTGTATTCGGCTCAGGTAATACTCTTACAATATCTCGCTCCTAAACTGTATCAATATCCTTTAGGCTAAGCCAGAAAAATATATTTCTTGTGAATTTTCAACCCATTCACCATCTTCAGTTTTTACTAACACTTTTGCAATAAAATGTTTAACAATTCTCTTGGTAGAATACTGAACAATTATCATCTAATTGTCAACATCAACAGTAAAATTATCAACGACAGGATTCGTATTTTCCTTTTCATCTTGTTCCACTTCTTACCAAAATTGTTTCTCATTGTCCGATTTCCGATAACTAGGTGATTTACTATTCTCATTTTCACTACTAGAACTTGAAGGATCATAATTTGGTTTCGGTTTGGGCAAAGCTTTATTGTTTAATATATTTTTCTCTTTGGGAATATTCTTATTTTTCAGTCGTATAAAACTTCCTTACTTGTAATAATTTCTGCACCCAAAACTATCTTTCGTTTTGTATTTTTTTCAGGTAAATTCCATTGTCGTACTGTTGTAAGTAACATCTTCAACGGAACAACTTGTACTTGGCACAGCTGAGCATGGTGTAATATTAACATCATTTGAAGAGCGGTTCAGATGTATTTTGTTGTGATGCATTGTCAAAAGAACAACTTGTACTTGGCACAGCTGTGTAAGGTGTATTATTAACATTATTTGACGAGCTTTTTGATTTAGAAGTATTTTGTTGTAGTGCATTGGTAGTATCTCGTGGAGTTTCCTTTTCTCTTTCAGCCCAACATTTTAGTGCACTAGGGCAAAACTTATCTCGAGAAACAACATCGGTATAATGCCTCCTTTTCGAAAACCGTTTTGAATAATTTCTGCATTTATTAGTTTCCAAGCGTCTCCAAGGAACTGGGAAAAAATTTTGTTTGCTGCCTCTGCCATTAATGCCATTATTAATTCAGCATCATATTTTACCTTTAAAGAGGCTGTGAGGTGGTTGTTTGAGAATGATTATCCTTTCCATTATTGCCATTGAAACTATATCAACATCTACATGTGTGGCATGACCGTCATAAATAATCAGTTGCGGTCATTTTTCACCTATGAATGAAAATAGAATTTTCTTAAAGTCTTTTTAAAATTATTTGTTTCCATCCACTCCATTTTGCTTGCTGCATAGACTGTGCCTGGATATCCAGTGCCTTCAGGTGCCACCCATTGGTCCAAGATATTTGAGTCTTTAAAAATAATATTAGCAGATGTGCTTTGATACCCGATGCGCTAGCTAACATAAGCACACTAATATTTTCTCGACCTAGAGTAATAATGGTACGAGTACAAACCTCTCCTTTCACGCCTACGACCCTAGTCTTTGAAGGATCAATTGAGAGGAACGTCTCATCCAGATGAGATTGTTCAGGTTTGTCATAAAGGTCTAGTTGATTTTAATGTATCAAAATAAAATTAAGAAGGGATCCGTCGCCATTTTACGGGCATATTCCAAGCCCTAACAAGTTGTGATTCATCATCTTTGAATAAAGCAGTTGTACGTCCTTTACTTTTTTTTATTTTTCTGCGAGTAACTTGCACTTGGCAGTAAATGGTGCTGTATGGTGTAGAGTATATACGTACAGCTCTATAAATTGTCATACTCATACGTTCCTCTAAAACTTCTTTTACTGCAGTTCTTAAGTCCTCAGATGAGTAATTTTCTTGATCAGCTTTCTTTTTTCGGTATGTTCGTACCATTGTCAATAACTGGGGACAAATGCAATATATTACTATTTACCCGTAATATTTATATCGCATTAGTCCCGTTTGTCATTGTCAAGGGTAAATGCGATATAAAGCATATTTATAATTTGGTGAATAATTATATGAATTGAATTACTTGCTAATAAAATTAGTGGAAAATATGGTGCATTGAAGATCAAAATTAATTTCTTACCTTTTAACCGATTAGTGTTATCGCAACATAAAAATATCTGAACTCACTTCAAAACTAACCTAAGATTCGTGACAGCAAACACCAAGCTTACGTATAGTTTATTTCAAACTTATTTGCAATATAAAAAACGTCGGCTTCTTTGAGACCGGTAAAGTGATCAAAGGAACCGACGTTTTTTATGTTGCACATAAGTTTTAACTAAACTGTACGCAAAACAACCGGTACAAAAGATTTTTTTCTCAAGTATAAGATTAAAAACACCTTTTAGCATATGTATACTTGGTTGCCAACCTTTACATTGTTAAATAATGATATTATAATCAAATATCGAATATGCCCTATTTATACATTTACCCTAACTTACCTTTACAATAGTTAAGTATATGAAGTTATTCTGATAAGGGGAGTCGACAATGCGCATGTACATATATGTAATATACAAAGTGGGGCCGTAACGTGAGGAATAATTTTTTTGCAAAATTAAACCGTAATTATCTTCTAAAAAAATGTACTTTAAAATGTATTTTAAATTTTTTCTATAATTTTTGCGTCACAACACAAAAATTTCCTATTGTTGGTAAAAAGTTTAAAATACAGAGTGAAATGAAAAAATAATAACGCTGAAAAGTTAGTAAATAATAATTAGCAAATATTTTCAGCGTTATTATTTTTCATTTCACTCTATATTTTAAACTTTTACTAAGAAGAGGATACCTAATTTGTTTTTAAATTATTCTAACCTACGGGGGAATTTCCACTATATAGTTTCAATTATCCTGTTCTCTGAAACCATTAATGTTTATTACATTAGGGTTTACTAAGTTTAGTTGCTTTGGGTCCTCTAAATGAGCTATCTTGATAACGCTAAAAGCAGAAACACGTGTCGGTAGATGTTTTAAAGTTTTCAAAGTGATTGTTTAACTGGTGAGTACCATTTGTTTTATTTATTTTTGGTTTTACTGAACAGAATAATTGGAATTAAAAATAGCATTATTGAGTCAGTCACACTGAACATAATGTGCATATTATCTTTCTTGTAATCCAAGTTTCAGCGTTTTGACAAAAAAACCCGGAAGATAAATGTTTTACTTATCTGTGATAAGTTTTGTAAAAGTTAGTAAATAATAATTAGCAAAAAAATTTTCAGCATAATTATTTTTCATTTCACTCTACAAAAATTTCCTTATGTCAGATAAGAAAAGAAATGAAACATATGACAAAGCTTTTTACATATAAGATATTTGAATTTTCCGAGACAATAATTGCCCAACTAATATACCCAGCAAGTTTTAGTCAACATGGAGAAGAAGAAAATAAAAACAAAAATAAGATGTCCGCATAAGAACCATTTACAGGGCAGTTAAAACAGTGGTGTTTTTAAAAATCATATCTGTTATATCAGTTACACTGGAACCTTCAGATTTAGAGTGGTCCTAAAATGCTACTTGAAGGAGTAAGGATACAAAATTTAAACTAGATATAGAATATATGGTTACTTGGGCATAAAAAAATTGGAAATATTCCTCAACTTTGATGTTTAATGTTGTATCTATTAAGAATATATTTTCCTTAATCATATGCTCACGCCAAAAAACAACAATTTGTACCTGTTTTAAAACTTCGACATTTACTTAAATATTTAAAAAAATAATCGAATAATTTAGGTTATGTTACAGATTTATTCTACATTGCTGTTACAGAATTGACGATTGAAAACAAATAATAATTAATTACCTATTATAATCATTCTTATTTATTTTTAACTTTCACCTGATTATGATAATTTTGTCTCAATAGTATTGGAGCGTGCATTTTATTAAAATATCGTAAAAAATGTTTAAAAAGAATTTAAACTATAAATAATGAATAGCAATACTAAATCAATAACAGAATCATGTTGTTCGCAATTCATTAAGTGCAATATAAAGCTTAATAAAAACGACAAAAATGCACAATTATTGAAAAACATGTATGCAATATATACATTAAGTTCAAAAATACGTAAATATTTACCTTTTATTTTGTATCCAAATTAAAACAGTCTTGAAAATGTTTGATATAACACTTAAATGAATGTACAAATTCACGAAATTGTTCAAAATCACAAATATTCTCAGAGTTTTCAGCCACCAAAACAGTACTTAAATAAAGAAAATATGGCAATGTCACTGGGCACATTATTCCATTGGTTGATTAATTGGCGGCAATTTTAAATTAATCCAAATTTTTATAATAATTTTTTTTGTTTTTTTTTTTAAATCCACTTATGGATAATGATTACATAAATAGTGTAGAATCATATCAAGTAGAAAGAATTCCAACTTTTAATATAGTGGAACATCCCCATTAAAATTTCAAGTATGCAATATAAAAATATTTTAGAGATATTAATAAAAATTATTTTCCTTGTGTCAATTTCAACAACCTGTATCTCGCAATCAAAATATTTTCAGACTTTATTTTATTATTTTTGGTTATTGCATATACAGTTCAGGTAAAATTAACATAACATAATATAAACACACCAGAAATTAGACAACCCCCGATTCCAAAGCTCCACGGGCGAGGGTTACACTTATGAAAGAACGCGGATACGCAACCAGTTCCACTGACATTGACAGCGCCCGTGGCGGGATTCAAACCCATAGGACGATAGAGAGATTATCTAACCACACTTGATATCGCGTGCTTTAACCAACTACTCCACCGAGCCGAATAAACACTTTGAATTTGAACAATTTGCGTAATAAACAAAAAACGGTAATCCCCTACATGTAATTGTTTAAGAAAAATCTAACGATATAGTAAAATTCATAATTAGGTCGATTCACAAACATATTTGGAAAAACATCTATGTATAAAATTTGAAATTTGTACAATCATCCACTTTTATTATTATAAATAAAAACATGTGAGAGAACATGTAATTTTAAGACAAAAGCTTTTTATAAACATATATCAAAAAATATTTGGTAACGAAGCAGCCCCTTAAAAGGTAGCTACTCTTAATGGGCTTTCCCAATATTTCAGAAACCGTTAAAAATAAAATTACGAAGTTTGGTGCACTTTTTAACCTTTTATGCGTTAAACGAATTCTAAGGTTAAAATTTAAATAAAGAAAAAGATTTTTCTACGTTTGTAGTTTCTATGTAGTAGATCTAAAATAGATTTTAAGGCTGTTTATTTATGGTCTGTAACATAAATTTTAAACTGATTTTTTAAAAACAGTAAGTTGTATCGAAAAAATGCAAGAAGAAGAAATTTTAGATGTATAAAAGTAGCAAAATAGTTAGGGGAATTTTTACCCTACACCAGTTTAATATGCCTGTGATAAAATTTTAAAATTTTGATCATATAATTCGTTTAGATGCATAAAGGTTATAAAGTATACCAAATTTTGTAATTTTATCTTTAACGGTTTCTGACATATTGGGAAAACTTATTACCAGTACCATCCCTTTGAGGAGCAGTAGCTCCCTTACGAAATATTTTTCGATACATGTTTATAGAAAACTTTTGGTATAAAATTACATGTTCTATCACCGCTTTCAATTTCTAGCAATCAAAGTGGTGTAGGGATTACAACAATTAATCAAGCACAGCAGATTTAAAATGTTTATTGCGAAAATGTGTAAGTTGAAAAGTTTGAATTAGTAGTTATTAAAATATCATTAATAATAATCATTTCCCTGGCTACCATAAACAAAGGAATAAAATAATTAACATAACTGTCAACGTTTGACAGTGATTAGTTGGTAATATTAATAATGCTAGGAAGTATCAACAATGCTAGCAAGTGTGCAAGTCGCCACATGTGGAACACCCTGCATAAAATTTTAAAATATTTGCAATTGTTGCAAAAATAATATAGTACTAATTAGACATAAAATATTATAAAAATTGTGGAAATTAAATAAAATGATTAGAATGTGAAAATAAAATTTAACAGAGAAGACCAGTAATAATGAGCGTGGTAAAGTTGGTAACATAATCTAAAATATTCGACCTTTAAGTTTTATTTTCAGGTTAATATTTATTTATTTTTCATATGCCGGTTCAGTGGTGTGATGGATAGCACAGAACAGATAAAAGAAAGAAAGCTAAATCAATAGTGGAGGATGGAAGCAGCTGTGACGTTTGGCGCCATATTTTGTGGCAAGCGGGGGGAACGTTGAAAGGGGGAACTAAATGAAACATGTAAATAGTAAGATATTTATTTATTTACAAAGGCCGACTTTTCCATTTCATGTCACATTTATTTGATATAAATTCCGTGGAAATAATTATTAATACATTAATTAGTTTCTATGAAATTTATCTACCAAATAAACTTACCAATGGAAAATCGGTCCTTAAAATTTAATATGACACGATTATTTAACATTTTTAAAAGACAGTGACTTAATATCGAAGAAGTTGCTACCAAAACATATAGGATGCTAAAGATAAGTAATTGTAAACAATAAGTGATGTTACTTTTGCCCTGTCAAGTATTTCTTTTTTTTCAACTTACAAATGATATATTACTTCCACTCAGAACTTGGAATAAAAATGTGCATAATAAAATCTCTTCTACAAATTGCAACGGAGCTATGAGGAAAATTGAAATTCAAGATGTCTTCTTGCAGTGGGGAGCCTAGTACGCGACTGCAAACTGATACAGGAAATTTGCATTGCATTGCATTGAGTTGCATAATTTATTTACTTCTAGTCACAAAATTATAAATCCTACACTATTTTGTTCAAAAAGGATAAAGTAAACTTTCCTTAAGAACACAAAATTTTTATTTGGGCCTTCGTTTCGGAGATAATGCGAGGGGAACGCAAAAATGGTCTAAACAATTAATTATATTTTGAAACATTTCAAACCAAGATATTACCGTTTTAAGTTTCGTTCACTCCAGTATATAATACATTCGTAAAATTTGAAAATTATAAAAAATATTTGCTTTAGAAAAACTTTTCTGAAAAGAATGTATCAGAAAACGGCAATTTATCTTTTCTTTGCCACTTATGCTTAACTCGTTTCTTAACTTTAGTTCTCTTTTGCACGACGGCGTCGGGATTTTTGAAACATCAGTACATAGGCATTAATTTTGTATAAAATTCAGCATGTAACTACGAAACCCCCACAGAACTTACTTTTATGCGTAAAATTGAGTGTCGAGCACTCTACTATAAATACGAAAATTTAAAAAACTGTATTTAATTTTTCTTATACCGGTTCAGCGGTATGATGGATAGCACAGAACAGATAAAAGAAAGAAAGCTAAAGCAGCTGTTACGTTTGGCGCCATATTGGTGGCAAGCGGGGGGGAACGTTAAAAAGGGGAACTAAATGAAACATGTAAATAGTAAAATATTTATTTATTTACGAGGGCTGACTTTTCCATTTCATATCACATTTATTTGATATAAATTCTGTGGAAATAATTATTAATACATTAATTATTTTCTATGAAATTTATCTACCAAATAAATTTAACAATGGAAAATCGGTCCTTAAAATTTAAATGGCAAAACAATTTAAAGAAATGCGTTTTCACCTTTTAACTATTGTATTACATAATTGTAAAATAAGAGTAGACAAGAAAATATATAACATTTTATTTAATATTTATTGCCAAATCACATTTTAACAATTGCATCTTAATTAACACTATTACATCTAGTTAACAAATTGTTTGAACTACAATGTTAATAAACTAGTTAAAATTAATCAAACGAACGACCAAAAGAATATTATTTTGTTTTAAAGGCAAGTACCACAACATTAAATATGTAGATATTCTTTAATACCACTCGGTAAAGTCCAAATATTCCATTTTCAGATAATGCAGATGAATGATCATTAACTGGAAATAGTATACGTGGCTGAAATACAACAGAATTATTTTCAGCATAAGAATTTTCAGGGGTCACTATGTTAGTTGCTAATACTACTTCTTGAGGTTTGACAGAATAAGGAAAAGCGCGACTCAGGCGAGTGGGTTAATCAAGAAATCATGAAGTGATCCTCACAAACATGGGAACTCGAACACTGTTTTTCAAGACTTAATGTGGAAGCATTTTTCCATGCTTGCAATGACACGATCCTTAAGGAATTGATTGAATGTATTCTTTATATTGCTTTGACAGACTATATAGGAATAATACGAATATTTACAGGAAGGGCATTTTCATTATACCTAGTTGTTATAAAGATGGCAAAAAATATATTTTTTTAAATTTAAAAATAGAGTGCTAGAAAACTACCACGTTACAGGAAATTAGTACATAATCAGTACATCTCTTGATCAAATCAGGATGGTCACTTTACCCAGTGTAGTAAATAAAATACACACACATCTCTGTTAATTTGTCTATACAATAATACAAAAATTGGAATAACAAAAATAAATATCTCGAACTATAAAAGTGGTTCGACTAGTTTCACATTATAGATAGACTTATCGGTGACGTAACTGCAACTAACACAGAGGTAACGTAATAAACATACTATCGGCCACTTTACCACTTTAATCGATAAATTAATTGAATTATCAGAAAAAATAAAAATTAATGTATTATAAATTGTTGTAGCCGAGTTCATCTATTACCCATCGAGTTTGTATATACATAATATTGATTTCAAAATATTAACAACACTGGAACTACGATGAATTTTAGAACAACATTAAAATTCCCTATCTAACGTACCTAAATCAAACTAAATACAATATTATATTTATTGCATATGTAAATATATGGTTTCTTCGTTTAAAAAAAATTTCACATAGTTTCACATACAAAAATATATTACAAATTACAACTTACCCCATAAATACAGATAAAAGACATCCTGTTATGATCTTGAAAAACTTACTGTCGGCACTGGCATCAAAAAGTCTGATCTTCATGACCTAAAATATATAAGACGATTTCTATTAGAAGTCGCTTTATATAAATATGGATATTATTTAATTCTATGGACTAAAGTGTACTTTAATATTCGCGTTTCCAAAAATTAATCGAGATCTTATTTATTACATCAGAATCTAATGGCCGAATTGAAGGTTTTGTCGAATTTAAAAGTTTTATATTACATACATAAAATATCAAGTACCACAAAAACATTTTTACTTACTACAGATATAATAAATACTTATTTAGCATAACAAACTAACATCAATGCATAAAATTAAAATTTTACATAAGTACAATCATAACAACTGCTTTAAAATGGCTTCTTAATAGAATTTTGTAATTGGTTGTGCACATCATGTTCACATGACTAGACATCTAGTTTCTGATTGGTTTTGTCTCCCGATTTAGAGTTCCAGAGCGGCACGAAATTCGTCACAATTGTTTTAAAAATAACACCATTTATTGTTAAAAGTTGACATTGTGATCTGATTTCAACTATTTATTTTTCTATTAAGACATTTATATAATGCTAATGGAAACGCGCTCATTTCTGGTGGTGTTGCGAGATCCGTAAATCAAGTTGCATACCCCTGATGGACAGTGATACATTCTTTCATCCAGACGATCCAGAATCATATCCAAGTAGATGAGCGAACCTGCTTGCGTCACCATGTTTGGAAAGGGATGTAAAACTATGGGTATCATGTATTCACGATGTGAGCACGTTAAACCCTACGACAGATTGGGGATTTGTCAAAACTTCCATTATAGGGATGCCAGTGTTTAGATAAGTTCGGATGAGCTTATATCTTGGAGGAAGTAATTATCTTTTACGGATTAGTTTGAAAAATAAAAAATCAAAAAAAATCTTTAAGAATAAGTTGAAACCATTTTAATAGAAGGGTGCTTTTGTGGCATAAAAAAGAATATAAAAACAGTATAAAAACCATTAAACAAAAACAACAAAACAATAAATAAATAATCTATTTAAAAAAGAATATCTCTCTGACGCAGCTTACGTGTTATGTACCATCTCTGTTATGTTGTTTAATATTTAGTTGCAGTAGTATGTTTGGTTCATTGCAGAGATATAAGAAATATAAAAAAAAACGCCATAAAAATCCACCGAGCGGCATATTTGTCGGTAATTTTGTAATGAACTGTAAGTATTTACTATCTGTTGTTTGTAAATGTAAATGTAAATTTTATACTAATAAATAATATTAAATATTTGAGGAGCAAATTTTCTAAAGGGAACTGTTCCATACCGCTACTGATTAAAAGAGGGGCGAAGTTCTCTGAATAAACCTTTTTTTGTGTTACATTTTTAAAAGTTTAAAATAATTCATTAGGTTTCTTTCCATAGCTGTGAAGGAAGAAGGCTTCCTTCACAGTTATTAAGAATCCTTAACGATCTATTATAACAACCGTTATCAGTTATTTTCGAATATTCTCAAATTTTGCTTATTGGAACAGAGCTCTTTTTAAAATTCGCTTCTCATATTACCTCTGTATAATTAGAATTAAAATTGACCCTACAATAATTGAAAAATTGGCGCTAAAAGGTGAATAATAAAAAGTAAAGGAAAACTAAAGTAAGGTAACTAAAAGTTTGAACCAATCCTAATACAGAAATAAATCTAAGAGTTGGAACTTCAATGTATCATAATGTTAATTTGTGTATTATTAGAATTTTTAGTATCGTGATTAAAAGTTGATTGAAGAGCAGATACGTTCAGCATATCAACATCAAATTTATTTCATTACAATGAATATTAATTAAAAAGGCAAAATGGTGCAATCGATATACAAATTTAGCTTCAATAAAGGCCACAAAATAAATAGAGCACACTAATCTTCTACAAAGCGAATACACTTTACTTTTTTTAAATATGCAGCAGACAAGATTATTACCAGGGCTTAATGTATAAAAATGCATAAAATTATCTAACATAAGAACATGTTAATAAAAATCGTTCATGTGAATTTGAGAAATTTTGAATGTAGTACCTTTACACATTTATTTTCACATTAATGAAAAATTCTAATATATTATAATACTACTCATGATGAATAATAACATAAAATGATTAACATGTGTAATTGAAAAAAAAAGTTTTCTTAACCGTCTCTCAAGTCACCGAAGTAACTCCCTGAAAATTCTAGGATTTTGTGTTAGGTAAAAAGAGAAGAGACCCTACAGTTTATTGTGGGTCCTGAACTACATCTAGGGCTTCGACAATTTCCTCTTACATCTTAGACCGAAACAAATTAAAAATAAAATTTCTAATTTGCTCCGGGATGGAAATTAACTATCGATCTTTAGTACCGAGCTTTAAGGTCTTTACCAACTCAGCCACCATTCCTAAGTGCATAACATTATGTAATTAGTTTTGAGAAATTAGGACAATTATTAAAATTATATTTAGGAAAAAATGTAGTTAAGAGAAGCCGAAATAATCGAGATTTTGATGATGATAGGTTACGGAGACATGACTCGGATGCAACAGGAAGTATTCGTATTTAACGGTAAATACCCCTAACGTTAACATATCAGCGGAGATATACGTAACAAACCCAAAAGTGACCATCCACAAGTTCAGGAAAATTACCATGTGTTCCTTCGATAAGTTGGTTTAAATGATAATGTTAGTCATCAGCCGTTATGAGGAGTCTTGCACAAAAAAAATAAAATTCAGTATGTGCATGAGCTAAATGAAGATAACTACGATCAGCAAATTCAGTTTTTTGAGCTGATGAATGCAAGTTGGGTAACAATAATTATCGATTTGAAGAGTACAGGTTAAAAAAGATGAGAGTGACAAAGCAATAATTTCGAGAAACATTGATTTTAAAATTAAAAACTCTATATGTTTTTAAAGGTTTATTCTTTTGATATTTACAATTTCTTTTAAGGTACCTATGGGTATTTAGTATTGGGTTAAATATTTTAGATTAATAGTTTTTGATCATTGGCGTACAGATGATAGCTAAAAGGGGGTTAAGTACATAAATTCAGGTAAATAAGGATGAAGATGCACAAATTAATATTGTTTATTGAAGACAACTACATGGTCGGTAAATTTCCAAAATATACTTGAGCTTCTACACTGCAAAAGCGCTTCAGATCCTGCAAGTTTCGGTACTTAGTAGCAACAGGAATTCTATAGTCATATTTAAGATCTGGGAGTTCAAATTGTCCAGGAGGTAGGTGGGCAATACAGGAATTACGGTCCGGTTTGCGAGTTTTTTGTCTTGTTTTAGTTCTTTTTTCCTTGATGGCACTACTATACTTGACGTAAAAGCTCCATTGTAAGAATCTCGGTGATGCATCATTCGGGGGTTTTCTTTTTTTATTATTAATTCTCTAATTGGACGACTTTCTAAGGGACACTTTGAAACATAATACTTTTTTAAATGATCAGTCCATTTTAGAAAAATGTTCTGGTCTTCTCAGCTTACAACTTTGTAAGGGCTGGGTTTTACGCGTGCGTTACGAATTTGTTCATCCCATTCCGAAGGAAGTTCAACCAGTGCTTTGCTATTGATCAATCCCATATTTCTATCGCATTCCATATAGCTGTGTCCTTGGATTGGAAAGACCATTTTAACACATTGGAGTTGGCCTACTCTATGAACTACGTAATGAAGCATTCGGAATAAAGTATAGTTTTTATTTTATCCGCAGCACGAATCGCAAAAGATCACAAGTTCTTGTACTGCTGGGTCTAACTCATTATGAATGTAGTGAAACAAAAGCGAGGCGACTGCGTCTGATCTTTTTTTTGCTGCTGTTTGTGTGTAGGTGTAAAAAAGTGCTTCACCAGTGGCTAATACATGGATATTGAATAGGTAAAATGACAACTGCCGCTTGTAGTAAACATCATTCTTGGTAATATTCGTTAATGCCAAATTCTTCTGATAATCCATTGCGATAGCTTTAATATGCTTGTTTTTTTGAGCTCTTTTACGTTCGGAACGTTTTCGCTCATAAAAAGCTTCCGCCTTTTTAATATGAAGTCGGTTGTTCACGTCTAACTCGGCTGAGTTACAAGCCTCTGCAGCATCTGCCTTTTTAACACGCTTTTATTAGCTTCACCTGTATGTTTGTTTGTTTGTTTGGACTCGATTTTGACCCACTTTAAACGGCCAGATTTAATTGAAACTTTGTACACTTACGAAGAACCGGTAACAATACAATAATTTGATAAGTTTATATCATTATCCTGATCAGGATCGCCAGTCCTTTCCTCATGTATCCTCTGCGTGAGAGCAAGAGGCTTAATATTGTAAGTATATTCCGTGATTCTCAGTTTGGTCGTTGGCCGAGCGGGCAAGTCTTAGTCGACGCGAAACGACGGACTCCTCGGGAGTGAGTTCAAATCCCATGGCTGAAATAAAAAAATATTTTTTTTTTCAGAAATATCTGTTGGATCGTAATATGTTATAATATCAGCATCAATAAGCAATATAAATATAGTTTAAAAAAACTACAAAACACGCTTTCATAGCACATCAAACTAAAAAGTGAAAAATAATTATTAATGTAAACTGAAAACAATAATGAACGAAAGATACTAGTATTATTGTGAGAAAAGCGTGGGGCGCTTTGTGCCATATTTTTCGTATATCGAGCAACCCACGCTTTTTTCACAATAATACTAGTATTTTTCGTTCATTATTGTTTTCAGTTTATATTAATAATTATTTTTCACTTTTTAGTTTGATGTGCTTTAAAAGGCGTGTTTTTTAGTTTTTTTAAACTATATTTATTAACTTTATATTCATCACAAGTGCTACATGTATCACTTCGCGGATAACCAAAACTAATGTTGAATTTTTTTACAAAAATAGAACGATAGTCTTATCGTTCTACGATACGATATTACTTTTTCTGGGTACAAATCTTTAAACATGTTAAACATTTTTTTTACACTAAGATCGTCTTTTTAGACTTATGTAGGCTATAATGTGATTGCCTACCTTTAAGTGACTTAGTGTGCATATAAACTGCATCTGCTGTCGCTTGTGGTAAACTGTTTGGTCGATTGGTATGTAGACCTCGACCATCTCGACCAATGTGTCCATTTGTAACTAGCCTTTTTTGAATGTTTTGAAGGCGTTTCGCAGAAATTCTATGCAAAGAGAGCATTGCCTTGTAGCAAACAGGTATTTCTTTTGTACCATTTTCTTGCACAACTCGAACCTTAAAAACACAAAAGGTTTTTTTAAAAAAGAACATTTTAAAGAAATAAAGTATTTGTTTTACCTTATATTTATAGGAGAAGGAGTGATAGTTTACATCTTCGTCGTTACCTTTCCGAATGTAATAAGTCCACCCAAATAAAGACTTTGCTCGTTGTGCGATTTAAGTTCATTGAATTGCTTAATGATCGTCAAACGGTCCCTCACATCAATAACTTCAACACATTTTAAATTTGAACAATTGCAACTATCACCAGTTTTATGGCTTTGCACCCTAAGTTTTTTTTTAGAAGCAAAAACACTTCCAAACCTCGGCCTTTTCTTTAAAACAGACATTTTCGGAGAAATCCGGCACGACAATAAACACACATAGAACTAACCTCCACGTAAAACAAGAAGCCATTCACAGAACACAAAGAATATTGTTATTCGCAACGGATGGCGTGACAAAAACTAAAAGTGGGGATTAACGCGAACACGATTGGACTCTCATCTTTCTTTCGTACATATGCTGGACCTTCATCTTTTTTTCCCTGTAGGGCTAATATTAAAATGCGTTTTACTTATCGCTCTCGTTTTTTTTGTTCTGTACGATAAAGCAGGCAGCAAGTAACGCATTTTGTCCGTGCTTTGGCAAGCCTATCTAAAAAAGTGATATTTTGGTTTCTCATCCTTTTTAGCCTGTGGTCTTCATTTGTAAAAATACTTTATTTCCGGATGAAGCTATCTTTACATTAATCGAGACGGTAAATTGCCAGAATTGCAAATATTGGGCAATAGAGAATCCGTCATATTTAACGACTACAAAATTATACGTATGGGTACGTCTCATGGGCTCTAATTCCCACGAGATCTAAATATCCAGAAATTATTTCCGCACGAGATTGAACGCATCACCCTGTATATCTGTTCGGCTTTCCGAATATATTTTTTGATGGACGAATACTTAAAAATACAGATTTCAAAATCCCATCAGATCTAAAGAGTCCGAGAAGTAAGTCTCATGAGATATAAATCCCACGAGATCTAATTCAACCAGTTTACTCTTACCCTGTACATCTGTTCGATTTTTTGAATAGATTGGCTGCGGCAGTCATTCCATATTTGATTCGATATATCTATCTTTATTTACCTCATTGATGACTGCGTTTTCCATCCAGTGACGTATTGAGTTTCGTGATCCGGTTGTTGTGTAAAAGCAAGTATACCACGAGACTTAAAAATCTGAGATATTAATTCCACGAGATCTAATTCTTACGAGATATAATTGTGACATCCTCTCACACATAATGCGTACGCAAATGTTATAAATTCAATTTATATCCGATAACAATGTTAATTTTCAGAAGTAATCTCCCTAATGCTTGAATTATTATTACCGGAAATTTTTTCCAAGTGCACGAGTTTTCTTAAAAAAAATCGTGTACGAGGAAAAATTTTCGGTTATTAATTCAAGTACGTGGCAGATACGAAAAGAAAATTTCACACCTAAAAAAAAATTAAGAAAATAATGGTGACATTCAGATTTTTATGATCGTGTCTTCTTCGGATTTTAGTTACATGAAATAATCAGAGGTAGATTAAGAATAGTCTAATCCATTTATTTTTTTAATCAAATTTAATCCACTAACGATGGTGGAACGTTGTCTTTTGTCAAAATATTCTAAAGTGAATTATTTTGAACAAATGGAACGTCAGTTTATAAATTTCGCGCCATTATTTGACAGAAAAATTTCCAGTGTAATTTCATTTATTGGCGAAAAATGTCTGAAATTTTTATGGTTGCCATGTTAACGATTCAAAATTAAAGCCTCTGATTGGTTGTAAAACATAGGTGTGTAATTTTCAGTACAATTTGTTATCAAAACAGTGATTATAGGTTGTATACAAAGTATTTATTATTTGTTGTATTATAAATATTACATAATGAATTTATTAATATACGTTAACATCTAAAATTGTTTAATGTAAATAAATTGCTTCTTCAGTTTATGTTATATAAGGCAATAATATGCAATAAAACGTAGGTAGGTACACATATTTTTATTTTCCAGTTGTTGCGGCGCATTATTTTTACAATCGGTATGTTGAGTTCGCTGCCTTAGTTGTCCCTACGCCTCCGAATGCTGCACATGTAATGCTTTACTTCAGTATCTAAGGCAACATTACATTTAAGATTTTATGCGATTCAGATCTCGTGGGATTTTTAAATCGGTGTTTTTAAGTATGTCACAATGATAAAACGCATTCGGAAAACCGAACGGATATACAGGGTGATATATGAGATCTCATGGGAAAATGGCATCGAAGTTTCAGCTCTCGTGGGAATTAAGTTTCGTCGGAATTAGAATTCGTGTGATTTAGATCTCGTTTTGGTAATTTTTTAGAACACGCACTTTTGCAATTTTTCGAATTTTTTTGCAGAAATGTACTCACAAACGATGTAATAACAATTTGTGACATAAGAAATGTTGTGCAAATGATAAATAAGCCAACAAACTTACGGGATCGTGGAGCGAATAGGGGTGCTGGGTGGGTAATAACGAGCCGAAAGTGACTGATTAAGAACAACGTAAACCACCCCCCTCCCTATTTGTTCCCCACATAAATATCTCAAAATCATCCCTTAAAAGCCACCCCCGTTATAATTTAATCACCCTATGCCCATTTTTGAAGAATGCGCTAAACCTACCCCTTTTATTGTAACCGTAATCATATTTAAAAAGGCACCCTATTTGACATTATTTCCCCCAAAAAAAGGCACCCTATTTGACATTATTCCACCCAAAAATTTTTGTGCAAGGAATAAGAACACCGCCTTCTGTAATTTTTCAATATTTTTTGCATATATGAATTAGTTATATGAAATGCAATGGGCATGGGAAATATGTTATCTTAAAATAACAATTATAAAATAAATTTTCAATATTTTTTGCATATACGAATTAGTTATTTAAACTTCAAAGGGCAAGAGAAATATGTTATCTTAAAATAACAATTATAAAAGCAATCACTTACACAATATGGTACATCCTCTCTACATTTTGTGTGTGCGTCCCTGTATGTGGATCGATGACTGTAGTGAGACGGTACGACGCGACGCCATGTCGATGGAAAAAGTACCCGACACTTATATCAGACTCAAGAGTTCCAAAAAATGTCTCGTAATTATAATAACAATGTTCACAACTGTTAAATTCACAACGAGGCACAGGTGATTCTCTAGTTACGCAACTCGTCGCGCCCACTGTTCCCGACATTTTTTAAACAATTATAATGGAATGTTCAATCGTCACGCTGTAACAAAGAACTGAAATATCGTCCGGCAAAATGCCCTGTAATCAAAGAGTAAGCGTCCCTATACGCCCTCAACCAATCAGCTCTCAGTTTTTTGTTTATACTAACCCGAAAACCTTTTTAGCGAAGACTTTATTAAAAAGGAAATTGTCAACATGAAGTTAAAATCATCTTAAAGTTATTCGCGTAGGCTCACGTGAATCCCTGCGATAGATGTACTTTAATTCAACAGGTGAAATTAATAAAAGGTGCGGCCAACAGCGTTGCCACATTGTGACAATGTAATATTCGTTGTCGCATCACTTCTTAGAAAATCTCGTTTGTTTAAAATGTTGTATTGTTTCTAAGAAATTTTGTCGCCAAACAAATCATTTGAAAGAATAGTGTTGTAGGAAGTGCATTTTCGTACTACTGAATCAATGAATAAATTTTGAAGAATACGAAATTTGTCGTATGTGTGGCAATGCTGTCGATTAGAGTGTATCATGTATATTGAGTTGCATACAGTAGTGCCCTATTTTTTGAAATATTGTGTAAAGTTTTATGAGATGACTTATTTTAATTTGGTGTGAAAGGGTGCTAATTCAATTTGTCATAGTGTTAGAGAGTGATGTTGGAGTAGGTAAGCAAATCTATTCTCATTCCAGTGTATAATCCGTAAATAAACAACAGCGTTAAATGTAATCGTAGCATATTACTCATTTAAGTACTGTTAGTGGTGATTTCTAACATAAATATTTGACCCGCCATTATTAAAAGCAAAAACTGAGAACGTTGTGCGACATCTGACGGCGTTATTATACAACACCCAGACAGCCGTATGAATGAATACAGGGTGGATTATGTCAAACGTTGTAATTTTATTGTTTTATTTAAGGGTTGTTAGGGTTGTTTGCACAAGATATGACACTGTGCCACGAACATCTGATGATGTGTAGAGTGTGTCGGTATAATTGGTTTTGTGGTATCTTAGAAGTGCGTGTTCTAAAAAATGACCCTCGTTTTTTATCGGTCTATATTAAACTTATTGGGAAAACCAAAGAGATATACAGGGTGAGTAGTTAGATTTAGACCTTGTGGAAATTAGATCTCGTGGGAATTAAATCTCGTGAAAATTAGATGTCATAAACACACCCAGCTAACGTAGTTGAGGATAAAGCTTTAAGCTGCGTCCTCACTGCGTCGAATTTGCCGATCGTTGTGTATTTTTATAAAATAAAACCTGTCTGCAGATTTAGGAAAAGTTGCAATTTTGATTAATTTATTCCATACTTTAGTCGCTTACTGTATATACCACTTTTGGCTTAAATGAAACTGATGTACCTAATGTGTCCTACTTTTCGTATATCCTGTATTTTTATGGAACAGTGAAATCTTTATTCATTACCATAAAAGAAAATTATCTGAAGATGTTTTCAGTTTAACCACGTGGTACAGTATCTTCTGTGTTTTCTATTTTAAGATGAGGCAAAAATATCACGTTTTAATGGTTAGTTTTATAAAATTTAGGAAGATAAATCAAAATATGAAGTTCGTATATGATTTGTTATTTAAGCGCATGTGTTATGTTTTACGTATTTGTAATGAGGTAATGAATGTCACATTCTCATTTATATGATTAATTTTTAACCACACAAGTGGGTGATTAAAAATAAGGCATTTGTAAACCATTTTCTGTTACACCTGATATGATAAATGTGATTTTAATTCATATTAATTATAAGAATATATTTACATATGTAGCAAAGTATATGATGTTAAATTTGTGAAAATTGATGTTTTCAATATATAAATTCTTTATCTGATTTTAATCGTTTTTCTTTGGAAAAATGCCACAATTTTTTAATTCATATTCTGCCTCATAATGAATGTCAGATAATTAACCTGCTTTTCGTATAAAGCAATAAAAACAGTTTAAAAGGGAGGTGACAAAACAGTTCTGTAGAAATGAGAGAGAAAACAATATTTCAAATATTTTATGTATGTATCGATCTATTGAATGACTAACTAAAAATATAACAATTTATAGTTGCACAACGGCGACCGCTTTCAGTAGCTTCACGTCTACGTTCCCGAAAATAACGTATTTAGGGTGCCGCATATGATAAACAAATAATATAATTACATATTACCTACAGGTAAAACCGCTTCCCTTTTACATGTCACCTACCGAGGATAATGACTGAAACATCAGAAAATGTTTGCGTACCAGCGAACATTTACATGAATAACACAGTTTCTATGTTTTCTTCTGAAAAACGTCTATTTCGTGTGGTAAACACACTTGTGTAAACTTGATGATGATGATCTTTTGCCATCTACCGAAGTAGTATTTGCACGCCTGAAACTTTCTAAATCACTTTGTACTGACGCAAACCATATTACAAATAGTATTTTTATTGAATTGACAGTTTTAACAACTACGATTACAAATCTGTTCAATACCGCCTATAAAAAAATGTAGATGCAACGAAACACTTGGACTCAATTTGCCGGAAGATTATCGAAAATTACAAAAACTTGCAAGACGTTTTTTTCAAAAGAAATTTGAAATAATTTAAAAACGGTTTATTTTTTTAAAACTTCCATAGGCGTAGAAGTTTTAAAGAGAAAAGAAGTTCATGTCTCCGCTATCTATGCCAGTGGTCATATTTTTAGTTCAAATTTTTCGTCATTATTTCAAATTCTGTCTAACATAAATCACCGCCAAATTTGAAATAAATATATTAAAAAATGCAAAAGTTATGCAACAAAAATATTTATTAAATAAAAATTTCAACGCCGTGTATCATAGAAACTAAACGCTTATTAAAACATGTTAATAGCACAAAAAACACTTAGTTTTGAAAAATTTATCGACTATTCAATTTCTTACATTTAAAACGGTTACACCCTGTGTATGCGACTGGTCCACATCCAGGTCGACCATTCAACGGATCATCAATGTCTAAAGCCGTGTTCACAAGATAGATATTATAGCAGCACAAAACGTAAACATGTAAAGCCGTGATTTCTAAGAATTACGCATCCATGGGTGCATGACACGCGTAATGCAACAGGGAAAATTGCATGAGTGAAAAAATAGCGTCTAGACAGAGATCACTATGGATAAATGTCACCTTTAAGAAAACTTTGCAAAAATTACCGTAGCGATATTACTTAATGAATAAGAGCAAGTCAAAATATCAAAGGCTGGGCTTGTGTTTTTCAGAACGACCATTCCTTATTGATTCATTAATTATTTTTCAGTTTTCTGCGAAAAACGTTGCGAATCCCTTGAATTTTTTTTAACATTGTTAGTGTCTGGGAAAACATCACTTCTACAAAAGCTTTTCCATTTTTCATATCCCCGGTTCTTCAAATTTCGATCCTTCTCATTTCACTTTTCATAAGCATGGAAAACTTCTGTATAATTCAATGAACTTTTCTAAATTGATCTTGACCAGAATTTTATTAATAGATGATATACACAACTGTGATCAGAACTGACGTAAGAAAAAGAGGGAGGTTGCAGTGGCCGTCTCCTTGGACATCTTGCATGCTCAGAATACATTTGTAATGAACCCGTATCTCTAGCACGTTGCACTATTCGTACAAATGTAGGAGCATCAAGGTATTGACGTTGTTCGTAAAGTCTAGAAGCTTTAATGGAATTTTGCAAATCTTCTCTATAAATTGAAATCATGTCCACGAGTTCACTACTCATTTAAATATGCCGAACACGATTATTGATATCCATTTTTATAATTATACACCTAAAATGATAAACTACAGATTATACTTAATCACTAAAATTCCAATTTTATGCACTACAGTGGCAAGTACTCCGTCACAGTATTGTAACCAAACTGGTTACTATTCGGTAGCTATAACTTAGTAAATATGATTATATTATGTTGCGTCCGCCTTTGTCGGTTTACGCACATGTTCAGGAATTTATAATTTTCTTCGAATTTCATCAAAAATAGATTTTGATAATAACTGATAGAATGTCGGTAACACTTTGTAATATAAAAGTTAGATAAAAATATTTCAAATCAGCATCGTCGCTTGAATGAAGGATAATCTAACGAAAGGTGAGAAAAGGTTAGCGCGATGTATGTACGTTTTAGCTAGTAGTTCTCAAATGGTTTATTAATAAAAAAATAAAAAAATGTATCTCAGTAAATCCACAACTTTTTTAGGACAACTTTTGGCCGATTGATAAATGTAGTTACCCATTTAGTTTAACACCATAAGTTCGTAGACACCCTGTATTTTATCACTTTTGAATTTTAATGCAAAATAAATCTAATTTTATTAGCTCGGTAGTGTGAAGGGTAGTGGTGCTTGCTTCTACTTCTACCGCCCGGGTTTAAAACCGATTGGCCTTACTAGCGGGAATAGTGATTCTAATTATTGCTGAGGAAATGTGTTTAAAGGTTTATAAAGATCTAAGAAAAACACTTATTTCAAAATCATTTTACATCACATTCATTTAAACTTAGGTAGGTATTCAAAAAACAAATGTATGCAATGTTTTTCTTGTTCAGCTTTCTTCTAAGATATAATAATTGATGAGGTAAAGTACCCTATTATGTACTTTGTATTTGTTCAATCGAACTTGAACGCTAAGTTGTTTACTTTATATTGCCTTTCTATTTACAAGATTGTAATAATTAATCAAAAGAAAAAACTGTGTTTACATGATACACGTTACATGTTATTAATTAAAACATCGAGTTTTCAGTAAATGTAAAAGGGAACTTATGGGGAGGTTATTTACATTAAATAAAATATATGTAGGTAGACATTATTTGACTACTTTACATAAAATGTTTGTAGACCGTCATAAAATAAAAATATGTAATTGTATTATTAATTATATATTAAAAAATCTTAAACCATGTAAGATAATATTAACAAAACATTTAAATGTCACTAGCGAAATGAAACTGGACCACGGTCCAGGATCGGTAGCTATTACTGCCTCATCATGGTTGACTGAACGACATACGTAGATAAATAAAAGCAAAAGTATAAAATGAATAATGAAATACATACCGCTTCATATAATGTACTATTCAGAATGACTGAAGTCTACCATTGCATTAGCATATATGTTCACAAGTAACATTCGTTCTGCTTCTGTATTCGTGGCTGGTAAATTTGAGTAATTTGGTCTGCACACATTATGTTTGTATAGTGTTTCCAATATGAATTGGAACAGCATAAAAATGCCAACAACGGGAATTTAGTCATAGCCATGAGCGTCGACCAAAAAGGTTTAGAATTATCTTTTAATTCTTTAAAATAAATCGAATATATATTTTTTATTTTATATGAGTTTATATGTATGTACAATACCCATAATAACCTTTTTATTTATTTACTTGTTTATTTATTTATATTAGTGGAATAAGAAATCTTAATTGAATAAAAGTTAAGAATCTTACTCACTTAGTTAATGACATTTTCTACAAACTATAAAAATTGATATTAAGTCTTGTATAAAATGTCACCATCCGGCAAAGACCAACATGGAAGTGTGAGTATTTTTTTGTCAGGATAGGATAGGAATATGAAAGGTGTTAGTATGATGGATTGTTAGAATTAAATTAGAATTAAATAACTTTTTCAAATAAAATATAACACAACAAATAAAACAAAAAGAAAGAAATAAATAAATATTTGCATTTTGTTAGAAACTCAAAAAAAATCAACTCTGTAAATCTCTTCAACCGTTCATCGACTGAACGTAAAAAACGTTTAAACAAAAATGCTGCGTGACAATTGAATCACAAAAAACAAGAAATAAATATTTAAAATTTGTTAAAAACTCAAAATCAATTATAAATCTCTTGAACCGTTCAAGCTAAGTTGCTTTGATTAAACGTAAAATAAAACATTTAAACAAAAATACTAATTGGCAATTGAATTACTTATCAGAAGAATATCCTGAAGTAGAATCGTCACCGGTTTGAATAATAATTGGTGTTACGGGTGGCAAAATAGGATACTCGTTTTCTTTTTGTATAACATGACTTTAGCATTTTCCCCATATGTCGCTATTGCTTACTTCATTTACTACTTGTCGTATATTATCAAGTACTACTGCGCTTAAACTAGGTGACTGATTGCATTTCCGTAAATATTTCTTTATAGTGCCCCAAACCATCCCGATGGGATTAAATACGCAATATTACGGTGACAACGGCGCGAGCGTATGACTGTGTCTCTTGCAAAGATCATCAACTACATATTCGTTTTTATAATTATGCTCGTTTATACGTTTTAATAATACTTTCTCTATCGGAACCTTTTCAGGGATGTCCATATTTTTATTCCTCATAAATTTTAAAATGTCATCCTTTTTGGTACTATTATTAGGTATTTTATGTAATAAACGCGAGTGATACGAAGCATTGTCCAGAACAATGACCGAATTTGGAGGAATGTTAGGTAGAAGCTGTTCAGCGAACCATTTTTCGAACAAATCCGCAGTTATGTCTTCATGATAATCAGCATAGGATTGTGTTATATTTTTGGCCGACATGAGCAATGCGTTGGGTACAAAATCGTACTTACTTCCAGCATGAAGAATTATAACGTGATTTCCACTCGAGCAAGGTGTATTCAAACTACAATTTTTAGAATCATCTACGCAACCGTACTAAACAACATCGTGCGTGTCAAACCAGGTCTCATCGAGATATACTATATGCCTATTTGATTCTTTCATTTTATGTAAGTATTCTCGTCGAAGTTTTCATTATAACCATTCGATTATCTATTTTTTTTGTGTTTAAAGCCGCAATCTAATAAAATACCTCGTAGCATTTCTAAAGATTTATAATTATAATCCGGATAATCACGCAATTTATCACGAATCATTTCTAAAATTGGTACTTTATTTTCCTCATAGAAACTATAAACCGTTCGCCGAATAACGTCTTTCGAGGTATCGTTAATTCTACAATATTTTCGTTTTTTTTTCTTTTCCGCTTTGTAGAGTGATCTATAACATCCCCTTCCTTAATAATGCGATAAATCGTAGAAGTCGAAAGTTTAGTTAATTCATGAATTCTATTTACAATGTCCCTATCTGTCGTTTCAATATTTTCTCTCTTTAAACATTCATTTAATATTTAAAAATAGTTAAAATAAGACGCTGACATTGAACATGTAAATCCTTGTTCTTATTAAACTCCGACCTAGTTTCAATTAACGGCACCACCGGTTCAATATTTTCTTCACATAATTCATTTTCATGCGTTTCAAAGGGCCTCAAAAAGCCATGTAAATAATAATAATTAATGCAAATATTGAAATATCACTAAAACCACTATAAATACCTCACAGAAAATAATTCTATTTATCCAAAATTATTACATGAACTGCACTATACGGTCAATATAAACAACTAGTCCATTAGTCTATTCAAATCACGACTTAATTCGTCAGAGTTCTGACACTACCGCCCGAGTTTCACACCTGGTCAGCTGCATTGCCACATTATCATATCGAATGTAATGTAGAGGTATCGTTCAATAAATACAAGTACGATTTGCGCTCTATTTCTTTGACGATGAGAGTGGAAATGTGCCCTCCTGGTATAAACACTTTAGACTGAAGTGTTTCAATTCATATTGGATAAGCTATACAAGAGAAATGAACGGTCCACATCTACTGAAGTTAATGGTACGCATTTTAAATAATTCACATGGGCAGACAGTAAAGGCACTGACTAACCGCGCAGATAATAATTTTCACGAATTTTACACCTTGTTTTGTGTCATAGGTTTCTGTGTTTCTGTTGATATGTGTAAAGAATAGTTGTCAAATTGTGTATCTCAACAGGTAATTTTTAAACAATTTGTACGGTATTTGCAAAACTTTTTTTTTCATTATCAGGTGGAAAATATATCGACAGATTTTGAATTTTATTAAAAAAATATTGATTTCTTATAGAGTCACACCTTTCTAAAATTTCCACCTCGAAGAAAGAATCCAAAATAAAATTTGAAAATGGTGTTAAAAAGGCAATATTTTTTTGATGAAATTCTATATATCTTCAACCTGATTTGTTGTAGTCATTTAGTAGCTATTAATATTGGAGCTAAGGCTTTTTGAACACTCAAAATTCTTAATATAACCGTCGAGTGAAGGAATTAACGAAACGCAACTTTGGTCAAGATTTAGTAGGTACTGTATTTCATTGCCAGCTTGAGGGCGTTGTTACTGTAATGGGTTGATTTTTGTAGTTTGGTTGCGGAGCACTAAAACTTGATGACACTGCTCATGCTGTTTGGAAAGAAATACATTACCTACTAAAATTTCGACCCACGATACGTTGTGCCTCTTGCTAATTCCTTCACTCAACGGTATAATATTAACAACCTTATTACACCTGTTTCATCTACTGTCACCCACAAACACTTATTTCATACGTCCTCTATATTATTGCCCAAAACATTTTTATATACACTTGGTGGAAAGATATGTTTTACACAATGTATGGCTAGTAGGTAAAAGAAAACCTGGCACGAATTAGCAAAGAAATCTCTAAAATAAGCATTTTCGATTACTTTCTAAGACAGACTACATGCACAAAACATGACACACAAATCTAAAACAGTTTCCTTTTTGTAACTGTATATTGGTAAGAGCATTTTATGCAAGAATGTTAGCGGACCATACGTCAAACACTGTTCCGTACGTGGTCTTGTTTTGTTGTTTTAATACAGAAAGTGTAATTTGTGGGAATTTTCGTAATTAATAATAATCTAAGTCTATTCATAGATGATCACCTTTTACAAAATAACTTGTTAAACACTGTAAAAGTGTTCGGAGGTTGTTAACCCCAGAAACAAAAATTTCGTTTCATCTGTAAGTTTATATTACTTTTTATTTTGAAATGGTAAAATTACGATATTACAGTTTTCCAACTGACAAGGAAACTTTCTGGAGATGATTACATGCACTTGGCAGAAAAAAAATGAAGATATTACTTGGAGTTGATCAAGATACATCTGTTCAAAACATTTAATACCTGAGGATTTTGAAATTATTGGAAACAAACTTGCTCTTAAAAAATCCGCTTTAGCAGCTTGGTATCGAAAGTGAGAAAGTTGCATTGTCTTTCACTTCGTCATTAAATTCGATCACATTTAAAAAAGTTCTACTTTTTTGTATCTGACACTCTCATCAACCACCTCACCTACGAAGGGAAAAACGAAATGGAGAGTTCTCACAGATGAATATGAATAAATCTTCTCCCTTACCTTCCCCAGTAAAATGTAGGAATTGTTGTAGAATATTCAGGAAGTGATTCATATACTAGTAAGTAATCATTTTTTAGATAATATCTAGAATCCCATTAGACGAGACCTAATTGCGCTTCTGTTAGTATAAAGAAGTAAAATTCATATTTACAACTTAATTGTATTCCATAAAAAAATAGTTGAATTGTAATCATAACTAATGTAAACCTATTTTTTTGTAGGTTTAGTTCTGGGTACAAGTTGTAAGAAGACTGAAGATATATCCTAATCATAAACATACCTTTAGTTCTTAAAAGCAACAAATAATTGTTATTGTAAAATGAGACTGCATAATTTATCTAAGAAGTACACAACAGTTCTTTAAGGTGATGGAAAAAATTTAGTAATTTAGTATTATTTCTGCATCAGTGAGTATATACAGTTGAACTTCTCTAACTCGAACCTCCTAAATCCCTCAAGACGTGTTAGAGAAAATTTGAATTAAAGAAAATATTTCTAAAACGATTAATTATATATCAAAGGCACAGAAATGTATTCACACATTTATTCACCGCTTCCATAGGAAATCGCTGGTAACTAATTTGTGCATAGCCCTGATCAGAAAAATTGAAAACAGTGTCGAGGGTTAGTTTCATTATTTAAAGTAAATTGTTTTTATCATATCTAATTCTTTTCTTTTAATTTACTCATCAATAATAGTATTCTTAATTAAAATAGTAAACAAGAATGTGCCCATTCTATAAATTTTACATAATAGGATACATTGTTCATTTTATGCTGCTATTTATGTTACGGCTTAGTGGCAGAAATGAGCTTAAGTTGAAAATAAGAGAATTGTGGTTAACAGTTTTTTCTTTCAAGGTTTGCAAATTAACGTTATGCTTAATTACAACTCAATTTTATTGATAATTAATGCTAATTTACATAGATGTCAAGTAAAATGTGTATAAGATATGCATTGATTATAGTGAAAATATCTTTATTTTAGATTAAATAAAGCAAGAACTGATGACGATCACTCAATTTATTTTAGCTACAATCTATGAATATGACACACGAATTATTATTTTGTAGTTGTTTTATACCTTATTCTAGGATGTGGGCAACTGATGTTAAAAATATGTGTATGATGTGTTGTGATATTTTATACTTTTAACTTCATATGCGCGCACAGTGCATCAAAATGACAACCTTCTATATTGCACCTGTCGGACGTCTCTCTTGCGCGGTATATCTCTTTAGGTATGTGGTCTCGCCTCGCTTGCATTTTTCTGTGAGGTACTGTGGGCCTGATTGTGAGAAGGATAGAGATGGTTTTTAGTTAAAACCGTAGAATAATGTAATATACAGTGCGAACGTTGGCTGTGGAAAGCTCCAAATAAAAATTTCCCCAATTATCTGCGACCCAAATCGACTGGCAGGTCAAACTCACTTTTCAAGCACGCATCTTATCTGATAGTTCTTAATATTTAACCCCCGCTCCTTTCCACAATAATGTCATCGCCATTTTTTAAATTTCAACCCCCACCCCCACTTTTTTTAAGGATTCTCATTCCCCTTGGAATTCCGCATACAGCAAAATGCAGTTGTTTAACAATTTATTTGAAACAAATGAATAAGAAATTGACAGAACGCCATATTTGTATTTGTTCAAAAAACATTAAACTTTCAAATAAAGTGTTCAAATTGGGTTCCATTTACTTCTTGGCAAGAAGCATGTCACTGGATGAATTCCTACCTAACATTCTGAGGTATTCTTGGGGTAATCGCCAGGATCTTACTTTGGATTTTATCCTTTAAGGCATCAATGGAATTTGATTTGTTGATGTAGACCTTATTTTTATGATAGCCCCACAAAAAATCTAATGGCTCGAGGGCAGGTGACAATGCTGGTCATTCAACTGCACCTCGCCTCCAAATCGAGCGCCCAGGAAAATGTCGTTTAAGCAATCCTGAAGAGTAACGTGCTACTGAGGGTGTGCTCCATCTTGCTAGAACCACAAAGCATTATGGGGAACATCGAAGTTGTCGTCCTAAAATTCTATTGCCAACAATGCAAGTCCAAACGTTAAACTTTTCTGGATATTGGGTATGGGCCTCCATCATCCAGTGTGGATTCTGTGGAGCCCATTAGCGAAAATTTTGTTAACTGTTTCACTATTGATGAAATGTAGAATTAGAAGAGAAAAAACGGTTGATAAAATCAGCATTGCACCTCTCCATAATGGCATCATCAACTTATGAACTAAAATCACTTTGTACGGATGCCTTTGTGTTTTTCAAGTACTTTACAACAGAAAATTGACTGATTTGATTATCAGTAGCCAACGCTCATGTAGTGTTATGCGGATTTTCTTGCAATTGCAACACCATTAAACTGTACTTCTTCAGACAAGTTTCGGTAGTGTCGTACGTCGCTCTTAATATGTCCTTTTTTTTAAAAAAGATATCTTTGAGTTTTGCGTACTGTGGCGCACTATGGAATCCTAATCGTGTCGGGATATTTAGTATTAAAAAAAACCAGATTTCATATTCCTCCATAATCAATTTCTGTTAAGTAACGAACCATTTTTCACTGGATCGGTGGCAATAACTAACAATTCAGCACTGTCAAATTGACTTTCCAGTTAACTGTCAATTTGTTGTTCATTTCTTTCAAACAAACTGATAAAATTCTTCAACTATCTCAATTTTTTGTTTTCAGTTTTTCATGAATTTTTTCATAAATACCAATAATATCGCTAACTAATTAAATAAATATTACATAGCTGTATGTAGAATTTTAAGGAGAATTAAAATCTTTGAAAATATTGGAGGTTACCATTAAAAAAAATTGCGGTCACGTCATTGCGGAAAAGGGCGGAAGTAAAAAAATTACCATCAGAAAAGATCAGCGCGTTTAAAAAATAAGTTTGACCTATATAAAGATTTTGGCCATAGGTGATCAGCGATTTCTTTCTTAGGAGTGTTCAACAGCCAAGGTTCGCACTGTATAAAAGGAAGTAACAATAAATATTCAATTGGGATGCGTATCCAATATGAGAATTTCAGTGGATTTCTTCCTCAAAGAGTATCCTTGTTTCAACCAATCGAAATACAACAGGTTCTTCTACTGTCTGGTTGGGGAGAGAAAACCCACGGAAAAAATGTGATTTCTGCATTCCATTCACAATAAAGCACAAATAAAATAAATGAATTAAAACATGGCAAATGTTTGTGATCATTTGCATCCACACTTACTCATTGAGATAGATATTGTAATCTTAGTACAGCTGGCGACTTATCGGCAATACTCTTCCTTACCTAGCGGGCCATCTTTCGCTGGCTGGATTTTGGTCAAGTATATGTTTATACCATTTGAATTGAATTTTATTACTTCCGTCTTATATATTAATTTAATGGTAATACAGCGCAACCAGTTCAAAAATAAAAATACGTAGTAGTCGAGTCGGTTTTTCTTTTGCCTGCAGATTTATTTGTTATGTTAAAATATTACACAATATTGGAAAATTCGTAGGCAAATTTAAAAGATTTAAATTAATAAATAATATGTAGATCAAATAAAGACTTTCTTCTTTAAGACGTTAGAGGATACGAAGAATAGATACAATTCAAAATGCTTTATTTAGCAATGGGTTTAAAAATGAGTGAATTGACGTATTTGAATCATGAATTCAGGGAACGTTTTCCTGATTTTGTCGTGAACTTTAAAGCCATTATAGAGGATGGTGACGAATTTTCGAGAATCAGGCATTCTTGGAAGGGAAAAAAGGTTCTGGAAGACCAAATAAAAGAACAGAGGACTGATCGACAGTATTAGAGGTATGATGGAAAACAGTCCTTCTAAATCTTTGAGGAGGTTAAGCAAACAGAAAATTTGTCTTATTCTCCAACAGAATTCATTTACAGCAAATATTGCCAAGGGACTTCGTTCCGTGAATGAATTTTTGTTCAATCAAGAACAATTTAAGCAATCAAGATTTTCTGGACATTCCCTTTTACGCTGAGAAGGCATGGTTACAGCTATGTGGTCATGTAAATAGTCAGAATATGAGAATTTAGATGACAGATAAACCTCACATTGACGCAGCCCTGCAAACCCTAAAACTGGATCTCTGTGTGGCAATTTATCAGGTCTTTGACCAAAACGTGGATGTAAATTTTTATATTCAACAAATGTTGAATCTTTTCATTCAGCCATTACATGATGATGAGCTCAGTAAAAAGTTTTGTTTCCTTGTAAAGTTCACAAATAAATGATTTTCTTGTCAATTTTGTTTAACTTTGTTATATGAGAAAACCAGATAAATCCAAATAATTTTCGAGTAAAACCAATAAATCCATATTTTGTGGTAAAATGTCGCTGGTAATGTTGTTTATTTCCATTTAAAATTTTGAGTGGAGTTTTTTCATCTTACTGTGTACACTTCACACCCTTCTCTTAATTTAATACGAGTTTATGGATATTTATTAGTGTCACAGAAAGAAGGCATTTTACCAATATTTTTATCATGGATTTATTTGGTTCTCAATTAGCGTTCATCCACATGTGAATTTGTTTGTATCTAAGGCAAATCCACGAGTTTTTCATTTATTTGATTTTCGCAAATACCAGTGAGCGAATAGAATTATATTTTACCTTTTAAGAGTTTAATTTGTTATTTATTTTACAGAAAACGGTTTTGTTTTAATTTGTAAAGGTTTTATTTATATAATATTATTTTGTTATTTAATGTAGGTAAAATAGTAAAATAAATGTCATTGAGATTTAAAATATAGGGCCTAGTTTAAATGTACACGGTGGGCCCTTACAATATCAGTCCAGCTCTGATATCGACATAATTTCAATTATCATGTCTGTATATAATAATTTTAAATTAGGAAGAATTTAAAAGAAGATATAGATTAAAACAATATTAACACTAAAACATGAAAATATATAAATAGTCTTCCCTGCCTTGAAAAGAATTTTTATTGGAATACGTTACGCTCGCGATTATCTTTATTAATATTTTCATTTATCTTTCATCAATCAATCAAATTTTGTAATGAATCATTAACTACTAATTTTTACATAGATTGTGAAGGTCAATTTAACCTACGAGGTAGCCAAATAAAACTAATAATTTAATTTTCTTGTGTAATTTTTAAGAAGAATATCTTCCAACTCTTAGGAGATATTGAGATGCGATCTTGAAGATTTTCTTGTAAAATAAACTGGTTTAACCATGACATCAAACTACGAAAGAAGTTGTTGTATACAGGGTGCAGAATGAAACCTTTGAAGTTTTTCAAATTTCCCAAAATATAAAAAAAACATGTAGGTTTTTATCTGTCAGTTTAGGATTATCTATGGATAAGTTGGAAAAAAACAGTTTTGGGTGTTTTTTGATATGACTGATATTAATAGCACCACACCACAGAAATTAGACAACCCCAGAATCCAAAGCCGAAGCTGTACGACGAGGATTACAATTATGAAAATACGCGGACAAACAACCATTCCCACCGACATTGCCAGTACCGGTTCGAATAGAATGATGGAGAGATTATCCAGTCAGACTTGCCATTGCGTTCTCTGTCTAGCCAACTGCTCCACCGAGACGTTGATATTTCTAGATATATTTTTTTTCTGAAAATAAGACACTTTTATACATTGACCTATCACTTTTCAGTGAACAGTTGAAACAAAGCTTTTTACTCGAATTAAGTCAGCAGACATGCCTTTAACAAATCCGTGAAGTTGGCCACCTCAAATGAGTTTTTATGTTTTGTCCATACCATCATTTAGTACCTTATTTGTAACTATTTGTAACTTATATACCAAAATTTTTAATTCGCCCCGTTAGTAGATATCAAAAAACCTATTTTTGGTGTAAACTTCCCAGGAGCTAAACAAGTTTTAATGTTTTTAGTTTACACCTGATCATTATTTAGTAACTAATTTGTAACTATTTGTAACCCATAAAATAGAATTTGTAACTGCATCATCTTCGAGTAAAAAATTATTAAATTATGGCAGTTAACTTCTCGGCAGCCGCATAACACTACAATTTTGCAATTTTTTTTCCTGTCATCATTTAGTAACTAATTTGTAACTATTTGTAACCCATAAATTAGAATTTGTAACTATAACATCTTCGAATAATATAAATTATTAAATTATGGCGGCCAACTTCACGGCAGCTACACGACATGCGACGTTATAGTTTTGCAATTTTTTCCTGTCATTATATAGTAACTAATTTGTAACTATTTGTAACCCATAAATTAGAATTTGTAACTGCATCGTAACTGAGTAATAAATTATTAAATTATGGCGGCCGGCTTCTGGGCAGCCACACTATAATTTCGCATTTTTCTTTTCACTATTTAGTAACCAATTTGCAACTATTTGTAACACTAAATTTGCGGCTCAACTATTATCGAGGTAAAACTGATTAAATTTTGGTCGCCAACTTCCTGAGAATAATATTTCCATTTCAGAACTTTTCTCAAAAGTATTACTTAAGAAAATTGTTTCTTAACCGTCTCCTAAGTCGCAGAAGTAATTGCCTGAAAAATTTAGGATTTAGTGGTAGGTCAAGAGGGATGAGGCCCTACAATTTATTGTGGAGTTCGAGCCACCCTGGGCATCTACAGTTCCATATCACACTTTAGTTGGAAACAAATTTCAAATAAAAAATTTTCCATTCGTCCCGCGATGGATTCGAACCACCGATATTCGCTATCAGGCAAGTAAGACATTAAATTTGGTAAATGTGGTACCACCAGAAGAGACAATGAATGAAAGAAGAAAATATACCTCTTTTCTTTTGGGTCCAAACTTTTTTGTATTTGACTTTATAAAAAAAGTATATTCTTGAAAGATTATAAATCATGTCTACTATATCAGGTCAATAAAATTTATTTTCCAAGTACTTACATAAAGCTGATGTAAACTGAAATCTTTTATACATTTGACCTCATAAAATGGGGTTAGGATAAATTTAACAGTTTGATATTTGAAATGTCTAATTTAGTTACAAAAATGTCAACGTCAATAAGAAGAAATTACTAAAATATATGACATGAATTATTATTGACAGTATCGAATGACGCTGATAATTAATTACTTAAAAATTTAATGACACATTTCAAGGTACGCTATTAAAATTTAATTTAGGTAAGTGAAGAATTAAATCGAATGATTTTTTTAGATCAGGATGATATATACTGATATAAGAAAGTTGTATGCTGGCCACATCTGATGTTTTTATATTTGTTTTATGTTTGTAACTTTGTATGCAATAATGAAATAAATAGGTCGACATTGATTGTAAATTGTGATATATGTCAATATATCATACACATATTTTCCCCAGAATACAAATTTGTTTCATGTTTCTTTAGCTTCTATGAATTAGTAAAAAGATTCTTCAATGGCCACGGTTATATGATTGGTATTAAACTCCCAAACTCATCTTTCATAAATCAGATGATATCCAACTATAAGATGGGAATTTTCCAATTTGGGACGATCCACAACTTCTGTTAATATAATAGCCCAACCAACTAACACATTAATTAGCTACGGAGTTACAAGTTAGTTACTGAAGTAGCTGAGTGAGTAAGGGCACAAGAATAACTGTTATTCTTGTGGTAAGGCGCTTATTCTTGCTAACCTGATAGCGAATATCGGTGGTTCGAATCTATTGCGGGACGATTTGAAAATTTTTAATTCGAAATTTGTTTTCGATTAAGATTTGATATAGAAATGTGGATACCCTAGAGTGATTTAAACTCCACAATAAACTGTAGCGCTTCATCTCTCTTGACCTAATACAGAATCCTAAATTTTTCAGGCAGTTACTTCGGCGACTTGGGAGACGGATAAGAAAACATTTTGTTAAGTAACACTTTTGAGAAAAGTTCTGAAATGGAAATGTGTATCCTCAGAAAGTTAGCGGCCAAAATTTAAATAATTTTACCTCGGTAATGGTTGAACCACAAATTTAAATTTTAGTGTTACAAATAGTTACAAATTAGTTACTAAATAGTGAGAGGAAAAATGTGAAATTATATTGTCGTGTTGCTGCCGAGAAGTTGGCCGCCACAATTTAATAATTTATTACTCGAAGATGATGCAGTTACAAATTCTAATTTATGGATTACAAATAGTTACAAATTAATCATTAAATGATGGTCAGGTGTAAACTAGAAACATTAAAACTTGTACGGCTCCCGGGAAGTTTAAACCAAAAATATGTTTTTTAATATTTATTAACGGAGCCAGTTACAAATTTCGGTATATAAGTTACAGATAGTTGCAAATAAGGTACTAAATAATGGTATGGACAAAACATAAAAAAATTGAGGTGGCCAACTTTACGGACCCGTCTTTAACCACTGCACAGTAATCACAATTTAATTGTAGTATTTAACGACCGAGTTTATGGAGTTACCTGTTCAGTGTTCAGTGCTCAGCCAAATGAAAACGAATATGAATTTAACAATTTTCAAGTACGTTTCGGAAATGTTTGGGAAAATTGCCGAAATGGTTTTTAAAGTTTTTTGTCCAATATGACAAATAAAAACCTGCAATTGTTTTATTACATATTCGGAACTAATGAAATTTTGAAAAATTGCAAGAATTTCATTTTGAACCCTGTATACAATATCTTTTATCATGGTTTTATATCATAGATAAGCCAAACCAAGATATTCTTTAAAGTTACAGAAGAAAATTACATTATTATGTTTCATTTGGTCAGCAGTTATTTTTTTAAACTGAATATATTTACATTATTATTAAAGTTAATCTAATACAACAGCTTCGCTTACAGTGTAAGTTATGTAAAATTACTAAAATATTAGTCATGATAAGACAAACAGAAAAATTCTCATAAAAATTCCTTTATTGGTGTGATCGGTTTCGTGAACAAGTAAATTTACTTCACATCATCAGACACAGTAAATTTACTTGTTTACGAAACCGGTCACACCAATAAAGGAATTTTATGAGAATTTTTCTGTTTGTCTTATCATGAATAATTACTCATATGGGATTAACCGACCTACGTTAAAATATTAGTATTTATTTATCGAACTCAAGAAGTTGAAATTGTGTACAAAACACGTCGCTGGAAGAATATTTTTCGTGTTTACTCTGCCGTGTAGCGATACTTCGACTGCTGTTGGATGATGATGACGAGCGTTGCCGGATCAATTGTCTGAACGTAGCCTAGTATTGCATAAACGTAGAATTCCGCACCCTTGCTGGTGTAGTCAAATTGATCGTAGGTCCCTTAGCCGCCCTCGGCCTGCGCTAACTGTATCCCTTGTTCCTTGTAAATCTTACTTTTGATTTGATTTATGTATGGCTTTTTCTCAGTTGCTTTCTCTAATTAGATATTGAACCACATGGTAATAAAAATAGAAAATGTAATAATAATGGTGCCTCTGTAATTAAGGATCAATCAGAGGTGGAGGAGCCTTTGTATATAATTAGAATTATTTCTCGCAGAAGAAGTTATTGAATATAAAATAGTGCCTTAAGATTTTGAGAGATAGAAGCGGAATAGAAACGTCTTATGAATCGACAAATATATCTTACGAGGGGCCACTGTATAGTTTATTTCAAATTTATTTGCAACATAAAAAATGTTGGCTTCTTTTACGGCGGTAAAGAGATAAAAAAAGCTGTCGTTTTTATGTTGCAAATACTGTACAACCCGATATTAAAAGAAATGTGACATATGATAGAACTATGATAGAACTGATTTATTATTAGTAAGCTGACTGAAACCGCTGCTATCTTACCAAACATATTTTTCTCTTATAAAATTTCGATATTTGGCTTCTTTATAAAGTTATGGTGTAAAATTTAATTCTCTGCACATACTGTTGCCGATTATAGGTAACTGAATAACTAAGCGACAAATGCTAGTGAAAGTCACTAAAATATAAAATTTCTGAATGATTTGGTATGTCAGAGGAGAATAATGAAATATTTGTTAAAATCTCACCATAAGGATAATACACACACACCAACCCTGTTTGACGGAAGCTAAATGTTACATTTTTGATATTTTGCCTCCTTTGAATGTTTTTAAATTGTGACGTACTTCGCTGCTCTACACAAGAGCAGAAGTGTCACTTTGACGCCCAACATTACGGCGGTGCACACGGTACGGATATCTCGGGCGCCAGTTTCTGTTTAGAGTGCAGAAACACCACTTTACTCTATCGGCGGGACGATAGAGGCCGGGCAACTACAGTGAAGATACGGCTAAGCCAGGGGTCGGGAAAAAGGTAACTTACACACTACAGTTAATGAACAGGCTCTCATTCAATATATGTACATTTATTCTACACACTAATTATTATTTACACTTTATATACACCTTAGTAACTACAACTTATCCTACAAGCGGTCTTATAATACAAGCGGTCTTATACTACAAGCGGTCTTATACTACAAACTTATACTACAACGGTTTAACTACGGGCGAGCGGGGGGCAGTAAGCGGGCGGTCAAGCGGTGCGATACGGTAATCCGGTGAAAGAAGCAGTGAAACGGTAAACGGCAATAAATTAATCGGTCATAAGCAGACGGGGGACGGATACCAGGAGGGGAAGCAAGCGCCAATACAAGCAAACTATGCCTATCCCTTTATTTACCAAACCTCTATCAAACCTTGCTACCTACTTCCGGATCCTGGGCTGCTTCCTGTCTGGAGCGGTCGGGGTCGGCACATCTGGTCGGTACGGGCGGCAGCAACGGACTGTCCTCGGATGCTCTGAAAAAATCCTCAAGCTACTAAACTCTGCAAAAACAGAAGTAGAATGGGACGCGGTAGTCATGCGCGGAATATAACAATACGTCACCCGATTTCAATTTAAACAAACCTATACCTTTATACTCACAAGATTACTTACTATGCTGGTCGGCGTGGTTCTTCAGTCAGCAGCTAAACGGCAACTGACTGATTTGAAAAATCTTCAAGCTAGTAAACTCTGCCAAAGGCAGAAGTAGGATGAGATGCGGTAGTCATGCGCGGAATATTGCAACTACGTCACCTTTTACCGACTTCGCAATTACATTTGTATACCTATGTACCTCTATACTCACAAGTTTACTTACTGTCCAAGTCGGCGTGGTGCTTCGGGTGGCGGTCAGACGGAGACTAACTTGATTGTAAAATCCTCATGCTACTAAACACTGCCAAAAGCAGAAGTAGGATGAGATACGGTAGTTATGCGCGGTATATTACAACTACGTCACCCGTTTATTGACTTAGAATAATTCCGCATGAAATTTAAATACCAGTATATCCTTATACTCACGAGTTTACTTACTGTGCTGATCGGCGTGGCTCTTCGGTTGGCGGTCGGACGGGAACTAATTTGTTTGTTTTCATTCTCGGGCTCCTTCACGGTAGCACGGGACACAATGCGCGCGTCGCGTTTCGCGATTTCAATATATGTACTGCCGGCCACTTGGCATATGTGGAATGTTCATAAAAACATATCAATACTATCTATCTATAATTAACAATTAAACTGTTATTAATGACCAGCTGACAATACCACTTATTAAAACGCAGTACTACAATGGTTAAGATATTTTCCAAACAGACAAATAATACCTAGTTACCTAACTTAATTCTATAAAATAAAATCACTTCGTTACAAAATAATATTTTAGCTCTGAATCCGCCTAAAAAAAATTTACATGAGCATGCGGTCTTAGGCAATTTACTTCCTTTCCAGAACCTATTTCTGGATCTTTATTATGTAGCATTTTGTGGAAGCAGTAAGCGAATTTTTCTGTCTTATATGATGTGTCAAATAAATTGTTGTTTGGTGAGTATCAAATAATTTTCAAGTTTTAATTTGTTTTCTAACAATTTGTGAACCAACATTGTCTAGATATTTTTCTAAATGTAATATGCCAATATTTACTTGGTTTACGTGTTTTGTAACGGTAATTCAGCCGCAATTGTCCTGGAATGTCAAAGACGTCTCCCTAGCAGGAGAGTTCCACATAGAAAAGTTTTTGTAGTTTTTATGAGATGGATTGCGTCGTGATAATAAACGAAATGAAAATCGACGAAATAAAGAAATGATGAAATGGTTCTTGGCATTTTCAATAATTCTTCTGGTATGAGTACAATAGGTGTAACTCAACAAACTTATTTATCCCGATCAAGTGTTTAGAGTTTTGAAAAAGGATCACAGAGAGCAAATCACTTGCAACCCGTTCAAGGATTACTTCTAACTCATGTCGAGAAACGTATCAAGTTTGGTCGGTGAATTTTGAATTCGACGGTTGTGGTTTTCACTTTTTACAACGAAATTTATGGACAGATCAGGCAAATTTTTCTAGAGTGGGCGTAGTAAATTACCATAATTTACACGTTTGGGCACATGGAAATCTTCGCGGAATAAGACCTTTATCTTTTTAAAATAAGTTCTGTGTTAATGTAAGGTGGGCATTATTCATAACAAGACTTTGCAGACTTCATATTTTACCTCAGTGATTGAGTGTTGTCCTATTCCACCAATTTCTTGTGAATAATTTGCATTAATTGGTAAATGTTCTGCGTGCCATGCGTTTAGAAGTCTTGATACAAATGGACGGTGCTTCAGCTATTATGCACCCCAAGATTCGTGAATGGCTTAATATAAATTACCCACAGCGCTGGATTGATAGTACTAACAATGCCAATGTTTAATAATCACTACCGAGGCAGGTCCTGTACATTGGCTACCAAGATCGCCATACTTGTATCCTTTGGATGACTTCACTTGGAGTTATTTGAAGTAAAAAGTTTATGAAACTACAATCACAACAAGAGAAGAATTAATTTTACATATACAAAATGCATACGACGAACTTAGGCAAAACGAATTAGTTAACATTTTCAACATATTATTTCATAAAGCGAATGGGTTACAATTTGAACAACTCCTTTAATGTATTTATTTAATCAATTATTTACAGTTTTTGTTTGTTTTTGTATTGCCCTTAGTTTGTTTGTAAACAAATGACATGATCAATTTTAATATTATGTTCGAAAATGGTGTTCAGTATTATTAATTTGCCAAGTTTTATTATTAGCATATTTTATGATTCATGGCTCTCGATAATTTCAGACTAAAATATTACTGTTGGCATACTAAATATTTGTAGTAAATTTAAAGTTAACATTGAATAGAATAGAATAGAATAGAATAGAATAGTATTTTCCCATTTAACAAATACATTTTGATACAATACATAAAAGAAGATAAAATAAAACAATTTCCTTAAGTACATAATTAGCAATCATATATTCCCTTTGTTCATGGAAAGTTACCTTAGAAGGATTAGGGAATGTCAAATAAGTGAGAGCATAATGATACAGACTTTAACCAAAGTTAGTTTGAAAATATTCAGAGATGCTTGTAACGAAATTGCAAGCTATTTCATTCCAGTTTGTTGTGTTCCGTGAGGAATTAAGTTTCTGCTAGTCTAGTCCAGATAGCGCAACTGATTTCTACTGGAAAAGTCGGTTTTGCAGATTTTTGCACTAAATATCTATCTATCTTTATTGCTCATACTCTACTCTCAAATGTCTGTCTCTTTCCAAACTATAACCGAGTTTAGGTGGGAGGACAGAACGAGGCTTCCTTCTTCTTACTAGTGCAGCGTTCAGATTGACACCATCTATAATTCTGCGGTCTGGTAAAATTTATATGTTTTCTGGTATTATCTTTTGATTTAATGCTAATCATTATTTAAAAAGTTGCTATATTGATTTAAAGTACCTTTGAGGTAATTTTCATAATAATATTGTACCGTAATTATCTTAATTTACGCCTTGGGCGAATTTGCTTTTTTGGTCATCCGGTCACCTTGGTTGTTCTTTGGAACAGCCATTATTAATATTGATTAGTATCAATTTATCGTGCCTTGCTGGCAATTTATCTAATATTACTTTGATATTGTAATAATTTCAGGTGTTAATTTAAACTGACTTTCGGTTATTGTAAATTTTAGATTTACTTGGCAACGTATGTCGCCATTTTGTATCGTAGTTAGTTGTTTCCATACTTTGCCTGTTGATGTTTTAGGTCACTTAGCCACGTTGGTAGCACTCTGAAAGTGATGACTGGTGACATTTGGAGATTGGTACACCTGGTTTGACAAACCTATTAGTTTATAACCTTTGTGAAAATTATCTAATTTGGTGCATTTGTTTTGTGGTGGATTATTTTATATCAGTGCATATATTTATCAACCAGATCTCAGAAACGTAAGGTTTTTCTAAATTTAAAATATCGAATACTTACTTGAACGTTTCCTTAGTATTTCTTCAGGAACGCTACTCTAGTGGAACCTTGCCTATTTCTCTGGCAAAGATACCTGCCTAGTTATCTGGCACTTGATTCACTTTTAATTATCTAAAGTAAACATATAGTCAAGTAGATATCTTTACTTAACTTTATCTGCAATTCCTTAGAACCTCTCTCAGAGGAACTAATAAATAATTTAATTTAACGTTACCTTCAAGTTGAAAACTATCATATTGTTTTATATTTAGCAAATATTTATTTACGTTATCTTTCAAGTTGTCTGTCTGTATACAGACATTCTAAATTTTATTTTCTGGAAGCTTAACTTCTTCTAGTACAAAGATATCTTAACATTTCGTGAATACCTATTTCACTGGTTTATTATCATAGCTACACCTAGTTTATTTGCTGGACTAGTATTTTTTTCCATTTAACGTAACGTTTATTAATACTTAAGTTAGTTGAAGTCTTCAACTTCCTAACATATTGTAGGATACCGATCCTAGTTTGTTTAGTTTGCAATTTACTCTGTAAATTTGTGTTAACTCATATTCTGTCTACGTAGCTGGACAGTTCAAACGTCATAGCTTTTAATTTTGTTTTGCCTATAATACTGATCTCATAAAACTCTCCCCTTTTTATGTAAATACCTGGACCAAGAGAAGAGGATAACTGGTGGATCGAACTGATCATTATATACAGGGTGAAACAGAAAAACTATATTTTACACAACTGGCATTTTTCTCAAGGGTAACTGCAGTACGGACAGTGGTGAGTCAAATTGACCCCGAACCCATTAAAAGCTAAGCCGTTGGTGGATTCTTCGCTGGACTAACCCTTTGGAAATTACGTAAGATCTTCGTCCTCAGTAAACACATATTTGGTCAGAAGAAATTTGTGTTGTGAGAGATCAGGCATTTCATTTTTTCATTATTTTTTTTCTCTCTTTCACATCATCATTTTTGGATACTTTTTGGTCTTCAACCACATTTAATTTTTTTAACTTGTAAATATTGTGTACATATTACCTACTTGTTTTGATTATACTTTTTATTAATTAATATCTTTTTATTCCACTTCCTTAGCAACCGAATTCAAGTTCTAACGTTATCTTTACCTTTTAAAATAAAATTTTAATTATTTGGTACTTGCAAAAGTCCTGGCGCCCAGCCTAGATTTTGGTGACAACTCAAATCAATCGAAGCCCTAATTCACGACCTGCTCACTGAGCTACCGGTCAATAAGTACAACCCCAGTTTATTGTGTTATGCCAACAATTGGACGGGGGGTGTTGCATGCTGTAGAAGGTGTAGGTGTGTAATAAAAGTTTTAGTTCCTTTTTCATAGTTCTCAAATTGCACTTTTGAGTGGTAAGTGATTAAATATCTTTGTGCCATTGTACAAGACACCATTTTCATTTTTATTGTAATAATATCCAGAAAGCAATAATTTTTTATTGAATCTTGTAGAATAATCATGGGTGTCGGAAGGTGTTTTTAAGATATCCATGTTTTTGTAAATTAACGTGACTATTTTGTAAATATACAAGTTTGTTATAGCAAAGATATTTAAATTCTTAATATAACAACGACATAAATCTCTAGGTTTTAAGTTACATAATAAGCGGATTATTTGCACGGTAATATCAAAAATTGCCTTGGTCGACGGTGGATATGGAGTGGAAAACTGCCGTTGTAGCTTATATCATCCTTTTATAATAATTTTGTCATTGTCAAGTTATGTCCCATACTGACATTATCCGCAGTAATGTGCACATGTGTTAATTCTAGAGAAAGTAATAATAAACTATACTAGTACCAATAAGTGTAGTCAGTAAAGGAATATGAGTTAGGGTTATCTAGAGTCCCTCAATTTTGAAGGACTCTATACTCTGTTCACTTAAACTTTGCAGCGTTAGTCAGGATAGAGAACAAAATGCGCACTGATCCTTAGTGAAGACGGCATGCAGATGTACACAAGTGCAAAGTTCCTATACCGGTTCATTTTCATGTTTATTTTATTTCATAAGCATCGGCGGTAGTTGGACGTTTTCCTCACTTATGTCCAACATAATACTGCAAAGTTTAAGTGAATAGGGCACATGTGCGATAGCCGGCGCGCTCACTGCTATACACATTCTAAAGCACATACCGCTTCACTATTAGGAGACGCAACATGCATTTCTACATTTATTGGAACTAGTATGTAATGTTTTTATTAACATAAAAAGCAAAATTAAAACAACTGTTGAAATTGTTCACGTCCTTGTTCAATGAGCAAGTATACACGCCTACTTATCAAAAACATTTTTCAGCATTATCGACGTTGTGGTTGCACATTCTTCAACAATTCTTTGTTCCAGTTCTTGCAATTTAGGTACAGGAGTTCTGAAAATCCTATTAATTAAGTACGGGAATACAAAATAGTCCATAAAGGTCAAACAAGGTAACCTCAGAAGAAACTCAACGTGTGTATGCGAACTTATCAGCCCCTTATCAAAAAACTCGCGAGAAAAGCTATTGCCGTATGTGCTGTTGTAGCATCGTGCTGAAAATAGTCATGCTGAAGTTCATCATCGTGTAGTTATTGAACAAATTCAGAAAAAATGTTATTTCTGTACTTCTCAGCACTGACGGCGATATTAAAAAAACGGGCCCAATTATTCTTTTGCGAGAAACTGCCATCCAAACACCAAGCTTCTGAGCATGTAGTGGAGATTCAACATAAATATGCGGATTTTCAGTGCTCCACATCTGCAAATTTTGAGAATTTACGTACCCCGAAAGATGAAACCACGTTTTGTAAGAAAAAAAATGGCGTTTAGCAGGTCGTCATTCATTAAATTGTGGACAAACCACTAGCAGTACGCAAGACGCTTGTGGTGGTCCGCCAGCGAAAGGGCTTGATATAATTGCATCTTATATGGATGCATGCCCAAGTCCTTCTTTACAATCGTTCGGCATATTTCATAAGAAAGTCCAATTTCGTGAGAGAAGTTTCAAAAGTTTTATAGATTCTTATTCCATACGATGACGAACGTTATTATCAACTTCTTCTGTACGAACGGTTGGCCCACCAGCACCTTTTTACGAGTGATAGAGCCAGTTTCGCGAAACACACCAACGACAATTTGTAACACATGCATAGAAATCCTTTGGTATTACTGCTAAGTCTGGGAAGTACTCCCGAAAATCGTCCAAACAAACACTAACTGTATTCCCAAATTTCATTAACTAGCATACCCTTTCGAAAATAAGCCTCAATGATGTAAGTTTTGTATTCTGTGGTAAAAACCATAATTAAAATGATTCAAAAACTACTTTTAAGATTAGAAAAGAAAGAAAACTTTAACAGAACTGCTTGTCAGATTTTGGCAATCAAAAAATGATAGACATAAATGTACGACACTAGCTTCAAAAATTATTTTAGATTTCATGATCATCTTTGGCCCAGATAATTTTTGATAGTACGGTATTTTGTCAAATAAGGAAAATTGTAAAAAACTGAAAGTCGTTTAACGGTACATTTTACACCTTTTTTTTATTTTTTTTAGACGGCCATAAAGCTCCTTCGTCAATAAGTTGATAATATCCTCATTTTGGCCTAAACTCTAATTTAGACAGAGGATGGATTGCTCAAATCATTTAAAAAATAACCGTTTTCAAGTGACAACCTATATCGCCTAATTTAGCTTATCTAAGCAGCTAAAAAAAAAAAAAATTGAATTGAATACGAATAGTTTCATAATAAACCATCTTATGCCGAAGTTAGTTGGAATCAGTCACCAGTATGCACAGTGCAATCACTTTATCACCACTCGAGTTAATTTGTTAATTTTGAATAAAATAAAATGTGATACTAAAAACGGCCCCTATTTTACACGTTATTACAGATTATCTTTTAACTCTAAAATAATTAATTTGTTGTATATTTAACAGCAATGTCTGATTTGTACTCGTAAACAATAAATGCCGTGAAATAACAAATATTTTCCAGAAGGATCTAGTTTATCAATAATTATTATACACGGAATTAAAGAAACATTTTAGTTTATTATTTTCAGTTTTTTATTAAGCGCTGTAGGGGGAGACTATGAAGATTTAAGGAGGAACCACTATTTGTGAACAACTAATTGAAAAAGTAAAAATCGTAAAAAGGATTTGTTACTAAGGTTTTACAAAAAATAAAAAGTTATATCTGTATTTTATTTCTATAGACAAACTAGATATTATTATAGTATATTAATGTTATGTGTATTTACGTCATCTCTAAGAATTAGTAACCAGGCAATATCAATTCTAGAAATAGTTTGACACGCACTTATTCTGAATCAATAAAATTATCATGGATTTCATACTTACCCTTTTTAAAATATTATTCTATTTCCTTACTGTACGTTATGATATTTTCGTTGCACTAATACATGGGGTCTCAGCTTCACCTCATTGAATTATTCTGGCTTTCTTATCAAATATATAGAGGGCGCAAAAAACTATAGTTTCAAAATATTTCAAGATATACAAGGTGATCCGTTTAGGCATAACGTCATAAACTTATGTTTTTTTAAAGGAGCACGGTATACTATAACAATTTGGATTCTCCTTTTAAAGACGATTCAAACGATAATTTAATGGGTATGCGATGGGTCAGTACCATGATATGGGTGTTAGTACCTCATTATTACCATTAATTAAGCTACTTATGTGAATTTTATTATTATTATTACAGATTTGATGGTGTTTTATTTGCCCGTACCTGTATATATAAAGTAAAACAGAGCTGTATTCTTTCGAAGTTACCAAAATACAGTAACAAATTCATTTATTTTTTTTATTGGGAATTTGTGAAGCAAACCAACATATTGTTACATTTTTAATTTCATACTTTAGTTACGTTATATCAGTAGGCAGTTTCTTGGTACATATAAATAACGTTAGATACATGTTAACCTAAAGTGATCACTTGCGGTATACCTATATTAGGAGAGAGTTCATGTCAAGTTTTCATTTCTTTTTTTTGCTTGGTTTATGAACCTTTTAACTTTTGTCTATTTAGACATATTACCAATACTGGGTATAAGAATTTGCTCTAAGATTACCTGTGACTAAAGCGTTAATTATCGAAGAATTATAAAAAATTATATATATATATATATATATATATATATATATATATATATATATATATATATATATATATATATATATATATATATATATATATATATATATATATATATATATATATATATATATATATATATGTATATATATATATATATATATATATATATATATATATATATATATATATATATATATATATATATATATATATATATATATATATATATATATATATATATATATATATATATATATATATATATATATATATATATACAGGGTGAGTCAGTTTTTTGTAGACAAACTTTAACAGGAGATAGAACACATGTTTTTGAAAAGAAAAGTTCCTATAAACATATGTTGTAGAACGCTTCGTTTCCGAGATACAGGGTGTTGAATATAATTTTTTTTTCTCGAATTTTTTTAAGTATGTATTTGTATGTATTGTATTTGAGTATAACTTGATATAACAAATATTTATTTTGACTACATTGGAAAGAGATAAAGAATAAGAGATTTCGGCTTTTTAGAATCCTTAATAAACCATATTTAGGTAGGTTTCGTTGAAAGAATTAAATATTTAGCCGATAATTGATAATAAATAAATTACTTAATTTAGTACCACATCATACACTAAAACTCAAAATAACTCGGAAACGCACAGGGATTTCGAAACAGAAGAAGAGACATTATTTTTGTTAAACTGTATGTAGATAATGAAAATAACAGTTTTTTAAAAAATAGTCATTGTTGTAGAAGTTCTGTTTAAAAAAACGGGTTGAGCACCCCCTCCACTCCGCCACTGTGCAAGTTTTTGAACATTCTTATCGCTTGTTTTATGCCCCTTAATTAATAGGCATTATCCCCCAAACATGGAAAAAATCTAAGCATTCGTTTATAAGTTATAATGAAAATTCGAGAAAAAAAATTATATTCAACACCCTGTATCTCGGAATCGAAGCGTTCTACGACATATGTTTATAGGAACTTTTCTTTTTAAAAACATGTGTTCTATCTCCTGTTAAAGTTTGTCTACAAAAAACTGACTCACCCTGTATATATATATATATATATATATATATATATATATATATATATATATATATATATATATATATATATATTAAATATGATTTGAAGGAAACAACTACTCAGCGGGCAAATACCCCGACCTGCATTGAATTACACCTTCAAATCATGATAGATGGAAAGCCAATATCCGCCACAGAGACATCTAGGATGTCGGTCGGATAGTAGCATTCAGACCATATGAGAAGTTTCATACCTCTCACCACTATTCACTTCATCTTAGTTAGTATATAACTAGCAGGCTAGCAGGTTGGCCACTATCATTTGTCTGTTCCATAACCTATGGCATACTGAAAAGAACAAATAAGTTCGAAATCGATCTGTGTCTGGTTAGGAATTGACAAATGATATTGGCTTTCCATCTATCATGATTTGAAGGTGTAATTCAATGCAGGTCGGGGTATTTGCCCGCTGAGTAGTTGTTTCCTTCAAATCATATTTAATAACATTAGTTTAGTCCACCTGGGCTAGGGGTCGCCGCTCTCGGTACTTGCTGTGATGCAAGTCGCTGTCCGCCACAGAGACATCTAGGATGTCGGTCGGATAGTAGCATTCAGACCATATGAGAAATTTCATACCTCTCACCACTATTCACTTCACCTTAGTTAGTATATAACTAGCAGGTTGGCCACTATCATTTGTCTGTTCCATAACCTATGGCATACTGAAGAGAACAAATAAGTTTGAAATCGATCTGTGTCTGGTTAGGAATTGACAAATGATATTGGTTTTCCATCTATCATGATTTGAAGGTGTAATTCAATGCAGGTCGGGGTATTTGCCCGCTGAGTAGTTGTTTCCTTCAAATCATATTTAATAACATTAGTTTAGTCCACCTGGGCTAGGTGTCGCCGCTCTCGGTACTTGCAAGTCGCTATCCGCCACAGAGACATCTAGGATGTCGGTCGGATAGTAGCATTCAGACCATATGAGAAGTTTCTTACCTCTCACCACTATTCATATATATATATATATATATATATATATATATATATATATATATATATATATATATATACATTTTTTCTCTTAATTCCCACGTAAAACTTCGTTATCGATTTTCAAAAAAATGTTAGTGTATTCGCTTGAAGCAGCGTTGCCACATTTCTTATGCAATTTATCACCTAGCAGTAAGTTCGTTCCCGAACATGTAATAATTTTGGATGAAATAATTACTTACTTAACTGATTAATTGCTCCATTTGAAATAATTTTTTAAACTTTTAAAATACTTTTTAATGTAAGAAATGTACAATTTTGTTTTTTCTTGCACCAATTAACATTTCTTTCAAGTGTTTCATATGGGACATGCGATTAAAACCAAATTTTCCGATGAACAATAAACTTATAAAATGCTACTGACGAATTACAATTTTGTTTGTTCAAAGTTTATAAAAATGGTATTAATTTTGAACTAGTTAATTACCATGTGATTACAATAATTTGAGGTAATCCTGTAATTTATTAATAAATAAATTGTTTTGTAAGTCATTGAACTATGTTCATTGACCTGGTCAATGGGCGGGTTACACCAATCTATCTTTTACGTACATTAGTGACCAATTCACATTCCACATTTCACAGACGGCAGACGATTCTTATCACACACATCACAAGCATATTCGTATAAATTAAGATGAAAAAACGAATTCAAATCAGTAACATGTTCATTCACTAAATAAAAACAACTACTCACCCAACTTTATTTGTAAACAAATTTCAATTGTTGACAAGAACTATTTCAATAACAGAAAGTACTTTTAAGCACTGTTAAAATATCGCAAAACTGAAATAAATGCAAAAAGAAAACAGTGTACTTAAACCGAAGCCAAACTTATCTTCAATTTACCTAGTTAACAACGATGCTAGTCAAATATGTATCCAAATCTCGAAGAACAGAACATACGTTGATGCCTCCTTTTTTCTATTTATTTTTTACATCTGGTAAAATATGTTTAAACTAATATCAATACTACATTATATTAATCACATAATTTGTCCTTTTCTAACCTTAGCTGATGTTATGATAATCATTTTAAGAGTGCTGTTGTCGTTGATCATGTCACACATTAATGACGTGTGTGAAAAGAATCGCCGATATCTATATCTATCCGTTCTGAATCAAGGACTATAAACGAAAAATTCCTTGGTTCTGAACAGCAGTTAAATTTTGAACACTCGAAGCGATAGCAGTTTAGCGCCAATATAATGAAACTTCTCCACATTACACGCAAGAATGTCTAACCCATTGCCACTACACCCCGGTTCCTGCGTTGAATTGACGAGTTTTTCGAAGGTAACCAAAACGAAAGTCTGTGGGAGTAGATCTCCGCTTAAGTGTTGAGGTCGTATCAACCTACTAAGAAACTCGATGTCCCAAGATACAAGAGTCTTCCCCTCAAAAACTGTAAACGTCACATGTGTTTTTTGTGCAAACGTCGAGTGGTGTGGCATAGCATGCGCCCTATGTGCGCTCCTGTTAATACAGCTGTGCTGCTTAGTCTCTAATTGTCACAGATACATCGCAGCAAACGTGACTGGTAAATTTTCCGCTCGACAATTTTCATTTGAAACTCTTTTCTCCATCGCTGACTGTTAAAGCAAAATTGGGGTAAGAAATCAAACTTTGCTTTAAAAAACAGCAAAATACTATATTCAAGGGCCGATGGCCACCTGAAATATAATCAAAATGCCTCAGTCATAAAATAGATTCAAAGGCTTTGTCATTAAGAATAAAACAGAAAAATAATTAGCCCTGTAGGTTCATTAGTTCATGCTCTACGGCGCTTGCATAAAATGGAACATTGCGGGTAGTCAACTTGCAATACACAGACCATGAGTCATGACCGATATTTGGTGGTGGCTACAAGTCTCAATGGGAATAGTCCCAGTAACGCATGTACCAAACGGTTTGCTTGCATAAAAAAATGCAGTGTGGGTATCAATTTAAATCTTTAACATTCGGACTATTTTGGAACTCAGAAAGAAAATTTTTATTATTATTATTTTATTTTATTTTTTACAAAGGTACTGCGGCTATTTTTAACGTAATTCAATATAATAAAAAAGTTAATAAAGGAAAAATTTACTTATATTTAGTTCAATGTTTGAGAGCATTTTTTAAGTACACAGTGATAAAGTTATCGGAGATATTTAATTTCGTTTTTAAGCACTGTAAATGAAAATAAAACATTTAATAAGAACGTCTTTTTTGAAAGAAGGGATAAATTAAAACTTTTATCTGATTTCCTTCTACCCAACTTTTCCTCTAGTAAAAACACGCTTTCTCATATCCTTCGTAGCTCCTGTCTGAAAGGATCCGAGACTCAATTTCCTGCATTAGGCATGTATTTTGCAGCCTGGTGTTTATTTTTATTATCCGTTTTATGCGTGGATCTGCACAATTCTGCCTGTCAGGTTATCTTCATCTCTTAATTTATTTAGAATATAACGATAAAACATACTACCTACACTTGCTGAATTTCTGTTTGTTATCCATGTAATTTCAAATTGAGATACTTAACTTTTAGTGTGTAAGTTTTAAATTAAATAATTAATTTTCGTATGCCCGAACTGTATAGCATGCCACCCTTAATTTTAATAATTTAAGAAAATAATAAGAGTGTGGTAGTTGCTAAGGGAAGATTGATGTCAGGATTTGGTAAATAATGATTTTTGTTGTAAACTATTTTGGATAATAATAAACCTATTACTATAATAATCCTAAGGTGGTTATTTATTTCAATTTCCAGTATAATACGACCCCCTGAAAACTATCGTCTGGCTGGGAAACAAGAGACGTAGTATATTTGGCGCTCAACTATAGGGGTGGTGTTTAATCTGGGTACCATCATCAAGAACTATAGAGGTTTGGAAACTGTGATAGAAGTGGTTTGTAGGAAGGCAAATTAGCGAAGGAGTATGGAAACAGAATGTTTGTCTTCAAATCTTGCATCCTTCATTTAACATATTTCCTGACATAACCATTTGATGAAAAATCTTCAAAAGTATTATAATAATATGTATCTTAATAATTTAATTAAAGTATGACAAAAAAGTAGAAAATAAAATAAAATAAAAAAAATTAAAAATTCGCTTTTCTTAGTCGTACTGAAAAGTAAAAAATAATCACTGTACCAAAAAAAAAAACACTGTACAATCGGCGTACAATCATACAAAGTATGCGCCTTGCGTTTTTTTGGCAAAGAAATTATTTTTTATTTTTTAGTACGACCAAGGAAAGCAAGTTTTTTAATTTTTTTTACTTTTTTTATTATAAAAATATGCGAACTTGGCGGTAGAAAGAAACTGTAAGTCAAAACGGTAAGTATGAGAAGCTAGTTACATAGTGGTCCGTAAGTAGATCTACCCAAATATTCAAGAGGAGTGGATGTCGGTTCAAAAATTTACAGCAGAGGGGAAGAAGTTTGAGAATTAAAGTTAATTTCTTAGACAGTAAGGAAAATATTTGTCTTGAACTTGCATGTAAATATTAAGAATGGTTAAAAGTAAAAAAAACCAACGGCAGATGACCATGCATGGATTTTGAAGCTCTAATTTTATCTTTGGCAGATAGTGCGAGCAATATGCAGCAGATTCTTTCAGAGTTAACTGCAAATTCTAAAACAAAAGAAATGTTGACCTGCAATTTCGTAAGTCCATATAATCCTAATATTAGTAGTGAAAATATTGAGAGAGTAGGTAAATAAACAATATATTTCTCTCTGGAAGAATCTGGGGGGTCAAAATTTATCATTCTATCCAAATACCATAGCCATGCACTATGTCATTTATTAAAAAAATCAAGTCGTTTATTTGATGAAGCTGGAGTACCCGAGATGGCATCTATTAGCATGTCAGTAAGTTGTTTAAAAGATTCAGCGGCAGAATTTATCCAAGCTTTTAAAAAAGCGGTATTGGGATGTCAAAGAGAGGAAAGAGAATTGTTTCAAACCATCAAATACACTTCAATATAAATCAGGTTCGAGTATGACAGATTATTTCATAAATTGGTAAGACAATCGGAATATTTAACGGAACAAATTGGCGAAACTGACTTTATTGATTGTTTAGCTAAAAATTTTCATGACGATATCAGACGGGGAAAAATTATCAATGGTTTTAAAACGGTGATTGATGTTGAAAATTAGTTACGCTATATTAATGCTGCTTCCAATGATCAATTTTTTTGAGAAATCATGATCTCGACGTAGAGAAAACAATACTGCTCCCAGCAGTAATGAAGGTAATATAAATAATAGAGATAATGGTAATACACAGGTGATTACAACATTCAATTTTGATCTTAATAATAACTTATTGAGTGATATTCATGAGCCTGAAGACGAAAATAAAACATTATGCTCAGTTATTAGGGCACAGATAGCCCATATTGTCACAGAGGTTTTATTAGATTTTGGCAGTCAAACCATCTGAGAAATTTTTTGGCCAGATGGACGGTACAACCGTAGAAAACTTACCAATGAGTACCATTTATGTGTTTTTTGCCGTGGGCGCTAAAATAGAAAAAATTTAAAAGCAGGTACTTTTGACCTTGACAATCAATGACAATAATTTTGATGTAAGATTTTCGGTAATTCCAAAACTAAATAAAAATATAATTCTCGGTTCTGACTGGATGTCACTATTTAAGGCTAATTTATATTTTTTCTAATAGTACGTTAATTTCGTTGGCTGATAATAAACAACAAAATCGAGTTTCATTTATCTCTGAAATCAGAGGTAACGAGTTTTTAGGTATAAATTTAATAGACGATTCTACACTAATTAAACATCAGTATTCTGAGTCAGAAAAACTGCAAACAGCGTGTAAAAATCAGAAATACTTGATGAAAGGTACTAACAAAAATTATTTCAGCTTCAATTAAACTATTTTCAGAAACTCCAGAGCGTAATTTTATACATGAATACGAAATTTAGCTACGAAATTTTACACCTTTTCATAAATGGTCTTATCGATTCTATATGCATCTCGAGAAGAAGTGCATCGATAAATCGATAAAAAGTTAATTTGGAATATTACTATCAAAGAAAGGTCAACTGAATACGTTCTTCCTCCCGTTACCATGAGAAGAAAATTTGGATCCTTACGGATTTGCCTCGATATACAGTTACATGCTGTAAAGCAAGCAAAAACTAAAATAAAAAAAAATTAAAGGTTTAATTTATACTATTTTGTTCAGGTTCAAAAACCTAAAAGTATTTTAAGTGACAACGGTACTCAATTTTACAGTGGCGGCTGGTGAAATTTAAGCTATATATATCTCAGTATTGGAGCATGGGACCCAAGCGATACTTAAAGGCGTAACTATCAGGACTAAATGAAGAAGTTTTTGCAGAAAAAAAATTCGCTTGAAATTTGCGAAAAAAAGTTGGAAAAATTAGTCCTTGCGTTATTTTTTAGACGATTTATAAAATATTTGCGAAACATTTTTTTTCAGAATCAGGTGGAAAATATAAGTTCACATTTCAAATTTCATCGAAAAATATTGGTTTTCTATAAAGTTACACCGTTTTGAAATTTTATTTTAGATTCATTTTTCACTTTGCAAACTTCAAAACGGTGTAACTTTATAGAAAACCAATATTTTTCGATGAAATTTGAAATGTGAACTTATATTTTCCACCTGATTCTGAAAAAAAATGTTTCACAAATATTTTACAAATCGTTTAAAAAATAACCTGGAGGGCACTAATTTTTCCAACTTTTTTTTCGCAAATTTCAAGCGCAATTTTTTTTCTGCAAAACTTCTTCATTTAGTCCTGATAGTTACGCCTTTAAGTATCGCTTGGGTCCCATGCTCCAATACTGAGATATGACATAGCCTAAATTTCACCAGCCGCCACTGCAATTTTATTTAAAATTGTGGCTAGGTACATTAATTGAGAGTAGTATCATAGTTATATATACTTCGGTATATTTCTCAAGAAAATATGAGCGAGCGTGTAAACCGGAAAATGGGGCTTTTGCTTAGACGTTTGTGTTTTAACACATACGCTTACATTCTCCACGGACGCGACGTGAAATACTTGCATAATAATGTTGTCCATTCGTCAACAGGTTTATATCCTAAATTATTTCCAGTTCGGAAAAACTGACCAGAATAACATCTGTAAAATTATAAATTTTTCTCTATATGAAGAACATATTGTTCTAGCCTTAAACTCTCATCGGGTTTTAGCTGTTGAAATATTAAAGTCAAAGACCCAACAACGAAAACAAAAATATGATAGCAGTATTCGGCCTCTAGAAGTTAACGACGGTTTGTTTAAGAAACACCCATTTTCCTCAGGAGAGAACTATGGAATTAAGACATTTCTTTTATTATACGAAGGTCTTATCATCGTTTATAAGAAACTGAGCAATAATAGTTACGAGCTTGGTAAGTTATAGGGCGACATTAAGGGTCAAGATAATATTCTAAATTTAAAAGCATAAAAAAATGTAAGACTTCTTATAACAATGTGAGCATCTCAAGAATCCTGCGTTGCCATGTATTTTATATTTAATTTTCATCAGTTGTGTTCATAATTGTAATAGTTCAAATTAAATAGGGGGGTAATGTAGCACGACACCTTTAATTGTAATAATTTTAGAAAATAATATGATGGTTGCTAAGGGGAGATTTTTGTCAACATTTAACAGATAATAATTTTTGTTATAAAGTTTTTTGAATAATAATAAATCTATTATTATAGTAATTCTGAGGTGGTTATTTATTTCAATTTACAATACAACATGACCCCTGAGAACTATCGTATAGCTAGGAAAGGAGAGGCGTGGTATAGCTTGTACGACAGAATGTAAAATTTTGTATAAAATTAGTTAATATACATTTAATGCATTTTTTTGTACATAAATTTTATATCAAATATTTCCGACTGTATGAGACCATAAGGTTTAGTATTTATTATATATCATATTAACAAATATACACTGCTAAAAATTTGAGGTAACTCACCCAAAACTGGGGTCGAATTTGAATTAGTACACTGCCTAAATGGGTTGACCGATTTGTATGATTAATTTTTTTTTTAATTGATCCCCATTGTAGATTGTAAATGTCATTTCAAGTTTCTTTCAATTTATCTCAAAATTTCATACAGTATGAAATTATGTTTTTTTTTACCAAACCTCGAACATTCACCTGGTTTTAACTATACTTTGTTGTTTGGATCTTGTGCGTACGTTACAATCACAAGCTGTATGAAGTAAATTAATTGAAGGTCATCTTTACTTTTGAACAGTAGTGTGTACTGGAGAACAATATTTTTTATTGATTCCAACACTGAGATAGAGCATACCCTAAATTTCACTTGCCTCCGCTGAGTACTTGTCAATGATCAAAGGTAATTTTCAAGTTATGTGATTTTTACAGCTACTAATATAATGTCAAAAATATAATTGCAAAAATGTTACGACGCTGCTGAATCAAGTGACAAACAAGCTGGTCAATGACGCTGAGACATAGGTTTATAATCGTGTCTTTGTTTCACCAATTTTTAACTTATTGGTCAAATATCTTAGCCTGCTTAGACATACGTATCTCTATATTTGCTTATCCTATAAATGCATTACTGCGGACGTAGGTTGTAACTAATTTGATACACACGCAAAGATAAAAACAGCAAAGTATGCATGTAGTAAAGTTTATTAAATATCGTTAGTGGGTAGAGGGTACACAGGCGTTCTTCCTATATAAAACGTTTTTTGAAAATCCAAGTTCTCTTATTTTTAGAGATTTCGGCTCATTTCGTCAGCTGTATTTTTCGTTAAAATTAACATTGGATCTGAACACGTTAACAAAACATGTTTAATCTGTCACTTAATTGGAACACTAGATTCCTGCCATATTTTAAGATTCGATTTTAGATTAGATTGGGAGTGGGTCGTTAAGGCCTCTCTTCACTGCGACCTAAAAAGATGTTTTATGATAACCCTTATATCTATGTGTCCCATTAATTTCAAAGCTTCTGAAGAAGCCTAAAACTTCTGATTCTGTGGTTTCCACTTCGACAGGTGTTGTGAATACCTGCTCCAAATGTCCTAACCTTTGGCGGATTAAGACATTGCTTGAGCAAAGTATATATTTCGCTGTTTCCGCTTCATGTATAGAAAAGCGATATACTATGTCACTTTCAGCTTTGCCCATTTTTTTTGAGATGGTATCCCTATGGGCAATGACCTGCTAGTATCCTTACCACTGGTTTGCTGATTTAAGTAGCTCTCTAGTTCTTTTTTCAAGTAGTTTATAGGCTTCTTCGCTTGTCTTTGACCTGGAGTTACCTTTCAGTAGGAGGATTTGTTCCTTTTCCTGTTTTCGGACTTCGTGGGTTGTGTGGCTTTTAGATTACATAAAACGGTTTTGGTCTGATGGTTGATGATCCTGCATCTTCCTTCGCATGGCTATGAGCAATCTTATTCCTTTCAATTCCTTCATTTCCCGGCACCCACATCAGTGTAACTTTGTTGTTCTTTGCCAATTGCTTTACTGTTTGTAAACATTCTTACACTTTGATCCATCTGTATACCAGAATCGGATCCTTTTCAAATTTCAATTCTTCAGTGCTCCATATTTGGCGCACTTCAAATATCTGCTTAAATTGAGAGCCTCACTGGCATTGAGCCAGTAGGTTTGGTCATTGAAACTAACATTGAGAAATTCATTCACAAAACTCTATAACGAAGGTCACTATATCATTAAAATAGTTACATTAAATTTTATTGAATAAAACTAAAATTTAATAGCAAAATACATTTATTGAAAATAAGAAAGATTTACGATTCTCTTCCCTGGGCGGGGAAGCAAAGTTATTAACCAAATAAATCTAATAAACTTACAACTAGATGAAATAAGAACAAACTCAGACAAGGCAATCGGCTATACAAATGGTAAAAAACGTAAAACCAGTTCATTTATTTAGTATTTGGGGGCCACCATCTTTTATGTTTAAAATATAATGTTTTTCCTTAATTTAAAAACAACTTGCTACCATTATAAGATGGAAAAATGTGTAGCTGTTTAAATAGTCAATGATAATTAATCAAGCACAAATAAATAAAAAGTACATTAAACGAATTTAGTTTCAAGGCACGGAGCTGATTTGCAAGTCTTATAAAAATTCATGACAACGATTCATTGTTCGCACGCGAGGTACTCAAAGTCTTACCACAAGTCAATGGTTGGTGGTACCTAGGTACCTGTGGTGTTCGAAGTTAAACTTTTCCACATTTACATATAGTCTTACTTGTTGCTCCAGTGCCGAATATACGGCCTGGGTCTTAAGGGAACTCCAACAAGCTCAGTAACTTCCACAAGTAGCATTGCCTTTCCAACAATTTTCTAACACAAACGTTACCAAGCTTAAACTAAATTTTAACCACATAGCTCCACTCTCTATCGTGTCTCGAGCTTGTCTGCCCGCATTTCACCTCTTTAACTGAAAGCACACCCGAATTCGTTCCTGAGTGCGCGCGACGGCACCGCTTCGTAAGTAACTTTTGTCTTCCGTACAGTAGCGGCGCACTAAATAGCTAATACAATAAGGTTTAGTAAAACTATTCTATTCGAATTTGGAATTTAATTGATAATTTAAATCATCTCCATATAATTTATATGGAATGTAGTCAAAATTATTTATTTAAATAAACGGACCGTTACAATTCTACTAGATTTCACGGTTTGATTTTCTTTATGGATTGCATGCATCCCTTGAGCGCTGAGAGCTGCTTCCTTCTTTACATGCATATGTAGAAGGATCAGTTTACGCGAGGATTCCATTGCTGTTGTTAGTCAGGTTCTCATTGCCCCTGTGATTTCCAGACGCGCTAACCGACCGTTGTACATTTAACAACGTTGTACATTTTGTTCTGTTTTATCTTTTGTTTTTGTCACCATACTAGTGATGCATAGGTTATAATGGGTCTTCAGTAACTCTAGTCAGAACAGATGTTTGTTCCAGTTGAGTTTTTGGATTACACCTAGATATTTAACCTTATCGTAGAGGTTTGTACCTACACTGTAACGATCCACTGGATTTGAAAACAAAAAATTATTATTATAATAAATTCATAATGAAATAAATGCATTTAAGATTGGAAATAGATTTGATAAATTTCATTCATAATCATACGTAAATGTTTTGCTAGTTAATTAAAATTGTCTTTCTGTTTTCCTATACAAAGAAGGCGAATAAAAAGTTTCTACGTTTTCATGCCAGTATGATAAAAGGACAGAAAGAATCTGAGCAGTTGAATACTGGTCACCTGTGAAATGAGACATAATTTTAAAACACCTAAATTTATTCAAAAGGCCGATTTAGATCTATATGTAAATATTTTTTAATTCTTTTTCATTATTAAAATCAGTTATTTATTAAAATGTGTCATAAAAAAATGCATTTATTTCAGGGCTTTTTTGTCTTTACGTTTTCTTCTGTTTCCTTCTAAAATTGGAAAGTACCTATCCAATAAGGAAACTCACAATAACAATTGGTTTAAAGTACATACACTTATATAATTATATGGAGCAGAAGCATATCTGTTATGATGGTTTCGAGAAAATATATTATCTAGCTGCTAGAAAATGTTCTAAGGAGAATTCATTTTACGGTTTTTGCAACTCTACATATGTGGTATATTTTTTGGCTTATTCTGAGATCAAAAGGATAACAAAATTGATTGAACTGTGGTGAGACATATAAAATATCTTAACTTTGGAAGAGGTTACGTGAGTACTTTTTACTTTTTCTATACTCCTCGGACATCTTTAAAACCACGAGTGGAGAACGTCTCTCTGTCAAATGTGCAAAGGCTAATATTACTTATTCACTAAAAATCTATCAATATGTGATATAGTTGTGTGAACTTGCGGAACAGCTGTTTTGTTGAGTACTAGGTAAAATACCAGTTCTTATATTTCCACGTTTTTAATTAGCAATTATTACCAACCATAAGTTCAACAACTAATTAAAATCTTTTTTTGCATTACAAACCTTAGCTCCTCTTTAGAAGTAGTTTTATTAATATTTCTGTAATTAGATTTTTAGTATTAAATTTTTTTACTTACCTATTAATTTACTAACGTGATATTGACAATAATTGTGTAAAGCTAGTAATAATATAATTGTTTACAATTTTAAAACGACCATTTAAATTTTCTGTGTTGTTTTGTACATTCCCAAAAATTCCCTTATCAATTTTTGTATTGGCTTGCTTACGTAATCAAATAAAAAAAAATAAAACCTACGACCACAGCTCCCGTCTATTAAAGCTGCCGGGCTTGAAGGTTACATCACCATTCATTTTTGTGGCTATTATGGAAAGTTTTATTCTTTTTGTGATTTTAAGATATTGCACCAAGACTTAAATGAAGAAGTTTTGGAAAGAAAATTACTATTTGTGAAAAACAATTGCAAAAATGGTCAGGTGCCCAGGTTATTTTGTAGACAAACTGTAGAATATTAGTAATTTTTTCATAATCAAGATGAAAATTTATCGTCTTAGGATTCGTTATAAATCTAAATATTTTTTTGTAAAATTATGACAGTTTGAAATTCGCAAAATTAATAATCCGTTAAAAACAGAATTTCAAAATGTTATAACAAAAAAAAAACGTTTTTGTAACGAAATCTAAAATCTGTGGATAAAATTTCCTCCAGATTATAAAAAAATGTTTTTCAAATATTCTACAAATTATCTACACTTTTGAATTTTTTTGTTGCAAACTTTAATCTCATTTTTTTTGCAAAACTTCTTCATTTAATCTTCAATATGGTCCCACTAAATGGCCTCATTTCAAAATTGCATAAAGACGTGTGCCAATCAAAATGGACAACACGTCGAACACCTGTTATATAAATTTTTCTAATGAATTATTTGAGGGAACCTCTTTTTTTAAGTTTATTCTTGAATTTGACATTTATTTACAAAACGAAAATGGTTGCAATTAGCCATAGGGAAGTACTTATAAAAAATGTTCATTTTTCATTTCTACATCACATCGTCGAAAAATATACAGGGTGTTTCATTTGAAAAAAATTGAGAAAATTCAATTTAAAAAGTTCTTAATTGAAAAATAAACATTTATTTATAAAACGAAAATGGTTGCAATTAGCCATAGGGAAGTACTTACAAAAAATGTTCGTTTTTCATATTTATATCACATCGTTGAAAAATATACAGGGTGTTCCATTTGAAAAAATTGAAAAAATTCAATTTAAAAAAATTTTTAATTGAATACTAATTTTTGGCCACCCTACATTTTTAGGAAATGAAAATGATTCAAAAACATTAATTAGATGTCTTGTAACTGGTTTTCACATAAGTTTTTATTAAAACCCATAATTGTGACTGTGGTGGTTTTTTAAATATCCATCTGCAGATGGCATTATTTCAACAAAAAAATTCATTACATTAAAGTGGTTGGGAGATAGCCAATAATAATATAGGAATGAATAGAGCCTAGAAAGAGGCTTCGAAAAATGTACTGATATACATAGCATTCCATTTAAAAAAAAGGCACTTAGTCCTGTAATTTCGTCTTGGCTCGCCCTGTATGTTCGAAAATAATTTCCAGTTATAGACTTTTTTATCTAGTTTACTTGCAATTTTTTAAAATATTTCTAGCTATCGTAGAACTCGAGATATCGAGGTCCGACGCACCCTGTATATATAATTATTATTAACAATAAATTGTAATAATAATCCGTGTTACTTTGTAGGCAAAAACTGGGAGAACATAATCTCAAAAGTAAAACAAAAAATTCTAATCTTTCAAAATCATATAGAAAATTATTATACATATATAAAACACATTTAACAAAAATAGTTTTAACTATAAATTTGATATGAATATCCCATCGTGTTAGGTATACCTAGCTTAAACACTAAAACTTATGTAATAAAGTTAAGAAAATCATTTGTTAAAAAAACAGTTAAAGCTATTGGAAATAAATTCGGCTATATTAAAAAAATACTCAGAGAAAAATTTACAGGTGTTTTGTTACACATTGATTTCTGGCTTACTGATTGAATTTAATATTAATGAAATAAAATGTTTAAGCAGTTCGAGCAGGGATATTGGCTAAAAGTTAAAAGAATTATCTATCAAATCTCTTTGGGTTATTAGATGAAGGATTTAATTTAATAATAATATGGTAATATTTCAACATTTTGTACATACATTTTCAAAATTATATGAACATCATGTAAGATTTATGATTGAGGTTAAGAAACGGATTAATAAAATGTTTCGATTCGATATTATCATATGTTAAAATGGCTATATTTTCTTTGTAATAATCAGTAAAGCCAAAGTAAATGAAAATAAATATGGAACTTTATGATGAATAAATATTTTTTTATTTTACGATGTTTCTGTATTCTGTTCCTATGTATTATTATTATTGCTCATTCTAAGAATACCGTGCTGGGCGGAAGTTTATTATAAAATATTTAACCATTGAACGTTATAAATATTTCAAAAAGTGTTTATATTAAAATAATTCCTAAATTTTATTTCATCTTGCAATGAAAAGTACGTCAGTTGTAATTCAACGCATTTTTATACCTCTCAAGTGTGAATATCCCGACAAAATGTATTAGTACACACAATACAAAAATTTTTACTGAACTTGTAACATTAAACTCTAGACCACAGTAATGAACAATAGAGTAAATGACTAATAATGTTAATTTTCTAAACTTTTTTTAGTACCTACTGGAAGTAATATAACTTCAAATCTATCTATTATAATTGTTTTTTTTTAACCAGCTACATTATACAGGCTATTTCCATTTTTAAGAGCATGACTCATACAACTTAAGAAAAAGTTTAATCGACAAGTTGTATGAGCATGTAAATTATAATCAGCATACGTCCTAAAACACTCGTTTCGAAAATGCACGGCATCAAAAATTTATATTATTTTTAAATTTGATCTTATGCCTGTGGTTGTTGCTTTCTATTTTTTTTAAGCGATCTGTGCCTTGTATTGCTCTAATTTGTTAACATTGTTTTATTGTTGTTAATAAAAAAAACTAATTAAACACGACAGGTAATACAACCCCCTGTATCCCTGAAGGTACCTCAAGGTACCAAGTTGACAAAAATCGGATTATTGTCTTAATAACTCAGGAATAACGTTCATATCACGAGAAAAATAGTGAAAAAGATAAATAAAAATGGGGTGGGTTTTTAGGGATGGTTATTTAGCAGTGGCTATTTACATGTGTTTTTTCATGTAACCTATTTAAAATGACTCACGAAGTATGAAAAAATAATAAAAAAATATCAAAATCAGGAGTAGTTTTTTGACAAAGTGAAAATTTATATATTTTTTTGCATGCATTTTATTTATAATGCAAAAAATATAGTACAATACTAATAAATTAATGGAGGTATATAACTTTTTAACGCAAAAGATGCGATGACGTGCTTGGTTTAGCATTTCATACAGTTTCATCAGTCTCTTCCGGTTCTTCTTCGTCAAAATCAAAATTGCTGTCAAGTCACTTTCCATGCTTCTGACGGAATCTTTCTCGATTGCGATTGCATTTGTCCAGTCTTGAAAAAAACTTTGTTGCAAAAGTCAAATGCAGCGTTCCTTAAGCGAACGATTGTTTGAGCATTCCCTGCCTTTCCATAGTGATTGAATAGATAATCCACTATGTGAGCCTTCTATGCTACACGCATTTCACCAGAATTTTCCGATAAAACGTCAAACAGTTCTCTTCTTGTAGGCATTTTAAAATAAAAAATTAAAATTTTTGGTTGCTTAAGCTAGGGTAGTTTAGGGTGGGAGCGACGAAATCGCTTCAATATGTACTACAGGTACAAAGTTATTAGTCTGCATAGTACAGCGTTTGCCATACTACTGACTGGTTTGAAACTAACTTGAAGTGCCCTGTATCGAAATAAAAAAAACGCGATTTTTTTCTAATGGAATAACTTCGAGCAAAAATACATTTAACTGCGGCATAGAGAGATACCTAGAGTATTAGAATAAAAATCTCCGTGGCATTTAATGGCAAACTGTCTTTAGGTCTAATAGAAGTTAGAAAATGACAAGGAAATTACGTTTATAAAAAATAATAAAATCAGATGCGTCAAAATAAAATTTGTGGAAGTATTTTATATGTAAATAAAGTACTTGCCTTAATGTTTTTCTTGTAAAAATTACAAACCAGAAGCACAAATATTTGAGCACAATCACACGTAGAAATCTGCCAACAAAGTGAAGTAAAATCGTAGTTTAACATGTTTGAGGGGTATCGCAGATAGATTTTTCGGACAAAGGGGTTAATATTCCGGGAAATTTTACCTGAGATATACTCTAATGCACCCATGGAATTTGAAAGCTGTATAACATACTTATAAAATTTGAATTTTTTCAACTTTCTATTTAATGCGAACCACTGTGCTGTGTCGTGAATATATTATTTATATTTTATTATCATTCAATGTTTAATCACTAAAAAAGTAAGTTTCCGCGAAACGCTAAAGAGAAGCCTTGACATTTGGCGCATACGTGGGGCATTTTAGGGTTACTGCAAATGGATGGTTAGTTTTGAGAAAACAGCCCAAAAGGGAAACTTTGGCATTTACCTTTATTTACCATTAAAGTTTGGGGGTTGTTTGTATCAGACTGACTCAGTTACGAGCCGAACAATGAATGAGAGCGAATTAATTTATACTATCATCTAAAAAATGGCTCTAGAGCCATAGTACAGGTGCCGCAACATAAAGGTTTCCAATTTAAAATTAAATACATTTTTACACCTTGGCTGCTGGACTATATCTGTTTAATTGAATGAGTGCACGCAGTTATGCGGAGGGAAGTAATTTATTACCTATCTGTAGATTTTATTCGTTACAGAAGAGGGAAAGGATACATTTTCTCTCTTAAAGTTTAAATGGGATAGAAGCTTAGTGGCACTTTATGAAATTTCTTAAAGCAAGATACGTGATATACCATGTGTATTTCGGTAGCTAAAGATTTTGGATAAAAGCTGATTTGAAATTTTGCTCCTCAGCTGATAACGCTCTAAATCTATTCTGGAAGCAAAACCTAGAAGTTTGAACAATTCATAAGTTCGCTAGGGTCTGAAAATTTTGATTTTTCATCTACAACAGACGTTTTAAAAGTTGATTCAGGTGCAAACATTAAATCCAAGTTCAGTAACAGGAAAATATATTCCATAAAATATTTTCCTAAATTAGGTTAATGAAAACTATCGAATATATGGGTAATCAGCCTTTCCCACTCACCCGTTTTTATGTATCTATGTTCGCTGAGTATATTAAATATGTATAACAGGATAATTATCCCATTACATCTATTATTCATGATTGTATTTGCATGTCCCCTATCTGATGGATTGCGCATATCCTTTACTACCCTACAAGAGTGTTGTAAACTTAGCTTAGACTAGCTAAAGTATTAATGACTTTTATATGATCTCTTGCGATATAAATTGAAAGCAACATATTTTAGCCATCTATCAGCAAACACAGCTTACGTGTCAAAAATAATTCTGGGGATGTATAACTTGTGTTGTGTTATATCAGACTGATTTATTTCAGAAATACAACGTCAGATTCTGAATTCTAGTATTTATTACGTGTCAAGGGAATTAGATTTTTTCTTTTATTCACTGATAACAATAGATATTATTATTGTATTATTACAAATATTCAGTGTTAATGATCATTTTCCAAAAGTGTTTCCATTTAAGATATACTTGTAGTAATGGTGGTATTCAAACAAAAAAAGAAAACGGTATTATCAAATAGCTTTTTCTTTATTCATTTATTTAATGTCGGACTATTTTTGTTACTCGGGCCAATCACTGATGAAAGGAGACAAGCTACTCACCTGTAAATTTTGCCGAACCTCTTCTCTATCGAAGAGCAGACAATTTTTACTTGACTAACATCCCTAACAAGGGACCAACTGCTTTACATCCCCTCCTAGGGATGATATATCACCTACACAAATCTCGCCTAAGATTGCATAGCTTCTGCATATGTGCTGATATATGTACAAGCCGCTAGAAGACGCTACGAGGTCGCCGAGTTTAATTTAGGTTACCATTCAAATTATTAACTGTGACTACCGTTGTTTAACATTCGTATCGAAACACAAGTATGTTAATTCGGATCTACGTTCGTCCTCGACAGTCGCTGCTTTAAGAACTACCCTTTATAGTGTGTGAAATAAAAGAACGGAATACATTTATTTTCTCCCAGTTGCTACAAAGATATCGAACAAGCCTTGGACATATCATCGACATTGTGCATAGAAAATTTAAGTATGATATCGCCACAGTTTCTACAGAGCCGTTACCATCCCCTCAGTCATCTACTCCACCTGCTCTTTCGGCAAACCTTGACTTTTTGATGAAGTGAGGATGTGTCCATGCGAGGGAGCTTATCTCTTCCTCTGAAAACGTCCCAGAAGTGGTAAGACGTTTCCTTCCCCTCAAACATCTCGTACAGGTAGTGTCTTCTCCCAAACATATTAGCAACAGGTGTCTGCTAAGATTGCAGTGATCTATCAGGACTCCGACCAGTGGGTTTAGAGTCTTCGTACTCTGGCCGAGTAACCAAGACAACCAACCATGTTAGGCCCAGTCACAAAATTCAGAGCTTGTTTGCAGCCACTGCTTATCTTCTAATGCTCCCTTAATGTTCTGCGAGCATGGGCTCAAGGAATTGTCATTGAGGGCCATGATGACCTACCTCCTTGTGATCTCTATTAGAGGCTTCGCTCCGAGACAGGGCTACTCGCCACACAATGACCTCTTTGTGCCTAGCCAGCTCTTCCAAGGCATCCTCACACTCCTGAGCAAGGACTAACCTCGTTCTAGGAGAGTAGACCGCCCTCGGAGCCGCTTCGCTCCATACTATTTTTGACTTCATGCCGAAGATACCTCGCTGCTCTTATCGCTGTGTAAAATAGACCTACGTCGTGGCGTCGTGGTAGCTTGCACCTGATTGATTTACTCAGAAGACTTGATACCCTTCGAGTCACATGCTTCGTCATACATCACAACCAGCACAGAACACTGAACAGATAAACCTCTCTGGTATATCCACTCATTATCGCCATCCAACTCGACTGACATTTCCCCTCGATTGCAACCTCCACCGCAAGCAGCGCGGTATCCTCGGTATGTCTGTACCCTTAGAGGGTGATTCCTGAAAAAAAAATGTTATTAGAAACTGAAGATACTAGTATCAATTCATTTTCATTAGATACGAATCATTTTGTGATTGAGATATACATACATACATGTTACGGGAACGTTTCCAGAAAATACTTTAAAAAAAGGAACAAATTTATTAAATATACGTTTACAATTATTAGAGAGAATAACCAAGCTTGGTATTCTTTTATTAATTAAAATGAAACAACTAGCGTAAACTACGGTAAAGCAAAAATTAGCTTTGGATTATAAGTGTTGGCTTATATATCTTTGAATCTGCTGACGTTTAGATTTCGAGAAGCTTTGCAATATTGCGTTATAGAAAAATAGACACAACTTAGTCAAAAAGAACATTGAGTAGTGGTGAGAGGTATGAAACTTCTCGTATGGTCTCAATGCTACTATCCGACAGACATCATAGATGTCTCTGTGGCGGATAGCGACTTGCGAAGCAAGTACCGAGAGCGGCGACCTCTAGCCCAGGTGGACTAAACTACTGTTATTAAATATGTTTGAACAAAACAACTACGATGAGTAGTTGTTTCGTTCAAATCATATTTAATAAAAAAAGAACCTTGCAGAAAATTATCAAATTTCATAGATTTATTAAATTCATTTTTCATTATTAAATTAAGCTTTATGTAACAGAAAATAAATAATCAGCAGTTTTAAGATTAATAAAACAAATAATGTTTACTTTTACTAAAATAAGTGTAATTAAATGTATAAACAATAATAAAGGTCATAATAATTTCGTCGTAGTTAAGACTTGTAATATTTTAATATAAGGGATGGATTCCCATATAACAACTCCCCCTCTTTTAAAAGAGTTGGTGCTGTATTTTGCAGCACCTTTTAGTCATAATTATTTTCAAAGTTATTACAATTTAGTTCAATTTCTTCTTCTATGCCTTGGAACATATTTAACACTTTGTTTTAAAACTCTATTTGCTCGAGATGGTTGTGGTTGTGTCATTTGAAGTTTGAATTCCAATTTTGAAATTACGTCGTCTTTTACATTTACAAAATATATACAATAATACAAGGACTCTAATTATAATAATACTAAAATAAGTAAAACAAGAAATATGTTTACTCACAAAAGGTTCATTTATAATGTAATCTAAATCATGAGAATATTGATTAAAAGTAAAGGTTTATAAATTATTTTTGTAATTGGATCTTGATTTTGACATTTAATTGTCACAGTTAAAGGATGTGATACTAACATCAACCAAGTATTTTCTTCTAATTCTTGTATATTGTAATTTTTAGCTAGTACTAAGGTTGACTGACATGTTTTTGGTAAAATTACTGGATTTTTTAATATTTGAGCTTCACAAATTGAGTCACTACCAATTGGATATGGTAATACATTTGAACAAAGTTTTGTACGATGTTCTAAAGTTTTACAGTTATTTAAATTCATTATTGGTATAAACATCAAAGAATCATCATCTTTTGCTATGCATTTTTGTGAAATACTTAAAATATGATGAGGTTCGGTTCTGTTGTCTAAAATTGGAATAGGATATAATTTATAAATATTGTAGAGGTCTGGTTCTACTAGTGGAATTTTTAATACAAACATTTTTGATTCTGTTTGAAAAGCTTGTAATTTAATTATTTCAAGATATTGTGCAATTTTTGCACTCGATGCTGTTAAAGGCATATTACTTTTTTGTAAACTTTGGGAAATTTGCTGCAATGATAAAACTAAATCTTTAGGGGTTATGATTGAACTATGACTTATTTTTAATCTAGCAAAGGTTATGGCATTTAATATATCATTTAACTCATGTTCTAACTACATATAACTTTTCATTAAATTTTCATAAATTTCTAGTACTAAGTAGTAATTTTGAATTTGAAAATCCTATAGAGTCTGAAATATTTAAAATTGACTTTTGTATTATTTGTATGTGATTATTAAAAGTCTGTTCTACTCGAAATTTTTAAATAGTGTCGTTGAAATTTTTTATAACAGTGGTTGTTACTGAAATTTGATTTTTCCTTAAATTTTCCATTTGATGTTCGTCATTTAATAATTTGTTGATACACTCTGTATAAAATTCTCCATCTGAAGCGTCTAAATTTCCGGTTATTGTTTTCCAAATGGTTCCAATACCATTTAAAATTCCACGTTTATAACGTTTTGTGTTCGCGAAAATTTCTTCATATTTTAATTGTAAAGAGTTTGATAATAATTGTTTTAATAAACTTATATGCGTTTATACTTCAGAATAAAATAATTGTGTGCGTCAACAATGTCAATTAAACTTTTCTAGGTTTTTCCATATAATAAACATATCTCTATAAACTAACAAGGTCCATTTGTCATTTGATACTTTTAAATATTCCTCTTTATGGTAATAAATCTCAATGGTAGTGTTTATAGATTTAAACACGTATTGGTTTGGTACTGCACCGTTTCGAATTGGAGTAATTACGATGGTTAAAATAAGCCTGAAAATACATAAATAAATTTTTTAAGTTTGTTTATAATTAATTTTTTATAATTTATAATTTATTTAATGTTCAAAATAAAGTTTCAAAGTTTATGTTAGTATTATGGTTTGTTTTTGGATTGTAAAGCATAGCAGTTTTTAAATATTTCTTTTATTTTATAAGGGCCATTAAATTTGTTTTGAGGTTTGTCTAATTTGGCTTTCTTTCATGTAGACTTTGTCACCTACTTTATAGTCTGGGGTACTTTCTGAAATATGTTTATCAAAACGTATCTTTGGTTTTTCTTTTTGTAAATCGGTTCTTGTGCATGCTAACTTATAGTAATAAGTTATTCTATTATTTAAGTCTCTTATATACTTCGTAATTAATTCTTGTTGATTAGACAAAGTTTCAGGAGGTCTACCAGAGGTGTGTCCAAATATTAATTCATACGGGGTAAATCCGTGAGTTTTATTGACTGAATTATTATATAACATATTGTCGCGTATAGTAAAATTGTTACAGGCTGTTCATTTGGTTTTTTCTGTTTTATGCACTCGTATCATTTCAATTAAAGTAGCATGAAAACGTTCTAATAAGCCATTTGATTGTGGATGATTTACACTGGAATAAGTAATGTTTGTATTGTATAATTTACAGAGATCTTTAAATAAACAATTTTCGAATTCTCCACCAGAATCAATTTGCATTCTGAGAGGAGTGCCATAATGCTGAAAGTAAACTTAAAAAGTGTATTAACAATTGATTTTGCCGTTTTATTTTTAACATTAATTTTTTTCAAAAGGAGTTTTTGGAGTTTCAATGATGACTAAAGGGCTGTCAAGGTTTTTACGGCAATTTTTTATATTTTGACAAGTTTCACATTTTTTTATGAAATTTTCTACATCTTTAGTTATACCGGGCCAATTATATTTTTCTTTTATTCGTCTTATTGATTCATTAATTCTGTGATGCAAGTGGCCTTTTCCTGTGTGATAATGATAAAATTATTGGTCTTTGTTCGTCATCTAAAATTTCTACTATGTTCTGACAAATAACTAGTTTTAATTATTTTTTTTGCTAAAATGAATGAAAGAATTTCTGGTATGGGTAAATTTAAATTGTTTTCAATGTGATATATTTTGATTCATTTACTTGATTTTGATTTTTGTAAAATATTACAAATAAGTGTAATCATTATTGTAAATTATTCTGTTGGAAAAATGTTATAATATTTTTATGATCTTTGTCTAATAGTTGGGTAATTGAAAATGTTATTTTAGAATAGTCAATTAGAGATATTGTTTCATATAAATGTTGAAAAGTATCAAACTCTTGTGTAAGTTCTTCTGGTGTTATTTCTTGTTTTTCATCAGAATTTTCGTTTTCATTTTCATGTTGAACATCACTTCTATTTTCAGTTTCTTGATCTTGCTTTTGACTTTCATCTTCTTGAAAATATTCTTCAGTTTCTTAGTTTTGATCATTTGTTGAATGACTTCTCTTGATTTTTGAGAGTGCATCTGCATTCTTGTTTATTCTTTCGGGTTTGTAAATGATTTCGTAGTCATACTCTTTTAATTATAATCTGTATGCTAATGTACTGCCTGAATCCTTTATTGAAAATAACCAAGTAAAAGGGCGATGATCTGTGATTAGTTTAAATTTCCTCCCGAAGAGATATGGCCAAAAATATTTAACTGACCATACTAAACTTAATAATTCCCTTTCCATGGTTAAATAACGCGATTCTGATAGGCATAAGCTATAGGTAGATCTTTACCTATCGCTCCTTGTGAGAGTATGGCTCCAGTAGCGAATGCGCTAGCATCTGTTGATAATAAGAATGGCTCGTCAAAATTTGGGTAAATTAAAATTGGAGAAATTATTAGTGTCTCCTTAAGTTCATTGAACGATTTTTCACATTCTTTATCAAAGTTAAATGGAATATTTTTTTGTAATAATTTTGTAAGTGGTTTTGAAATTTTAACAAAATTAGAAATAAATCGTCTGTAATAACCAGCTAATCGTAAACATGATTTAATCTCTTTTTTAATTTTTTGGTTGCGGAAATTTTTTTATGCAATCTATTTTTTTGTGGATTGGGTTGTACACCATCTTTTGTAATAACATGTCCGAGATAAATTACTTCTTTTCTTAAAAATTCGCATTTATCAGGTTGTAGTTTTAAATTTCCTTGTTTTAGTCTCTTAAAAATTTCTATTAGTCGAGAAATGTTCATGAATAGTCTCCGAACAAACTATAATGTCATCCATGTGTACCAAACATCGTTCATTTTGAATTCCTGCCAATATATAATCCATTACTCTTTGAAAAGTCGAAGGATAATTTTTTTATCCAAATGGCATTCTTAAAAATTCATAATGACCGTTTTCTACCGAAAATGCAGTTTTTTGTACATCTTTGTTGAGAATTTTGTTGCAAATAATTTTGATTATTTTGAGATCGTTGATTTACATTAGGTCGGTTTTGGAATTGATTTTCGTTTTGATTAAAATGTTGCGGGCTTGAAAATTGATTTTGATTTTGTTGAATTGGAAAATATTGTCTTACTTGAAATTGTTGTGATAAAAATTTCTCGTGATTTTGAAAATTTTGATTTTGTCGTTCTACATTCATTGAGAATATGTCCTTTCGTTTTACAATATGAACATATCTTTTGTTGTAAATTAAAGGAATTTGTTATTTTTCTATTCTGATTATTTATGACATTTCCTAGTCTTTGAAATTTTTGTTTTTCTAAATAAGAGAGTTGTAACTCCCTTCAAATTCTTATGGATGCAGTTAATATGTCTAGAGGATTTCCAGCTCTAATTATGTGTCTTAATCGCGGTTCTAGTCCAGTCAAACGAGTGTTTAACGTCATTTGATCAATTAATTGTTGTTGTGCAATTTTTTGTTCCTGATTAAAAATTTTATTGCATTATGCAAACATGCATTTTGGCATTGTGAGTTTGCAAACATGATACAAAAGTTAAATGAAATTCGTTAGGCAATTGATGTATTCGTTGTAAATCTTGTATTAATGAAGTTAAATCCCGAGAATCACCGAAATGTACTTATTTCTGCCCAAATTTTTGTATCTCGTGAATTTATTAATTGAGTTGCTTTACCTCGTAGTTTATTTTTGATATGTAAAGTTAAAAGAACTACTTGATCATCTATGCACATTCGATAAGCGTAGTTACATGCATTGACAAAAATATTTAAAAAAATTTGATCCCCATCAAATTCCGGAATCAAAGAGAAAATTTCCGAAAGTTTGTATGCTCCTATAATTGTTTCTGCTGTAGCCTTTATTTTTATTTTAATTTTATTTTTATTTATAATTAATTTAAAAAATATTTTGTTTTATTTGTAATTAAAAATCAATTTTTTCTTATATTTTTATTTATACTTAAAAAAATATTTCTTTATTTTTATAAAGAATTTTTTTTTCAACAGAACTTAATACATATTTTTTATTATTATTAAAACTTAAAATCATTAATAAATAATTTTTCTTTTAAGCAAAAATAAGATGATTCAAAAAAGTTTACTTACATTAAAAGAATTTCCATGTCAGATCTGCTTTTGAAAATTGAATGCTACTTCGTAAGCCTAAGTCCACTAAAGTTTCCACTGTCAGGGGTGTCACCAACTGTTCCTTCCATAGGGAGTTTCTTCAATGTTGAAGACACCAACCTTCAAGATGAGAATGGTTCTTTTAATGTATTAATAAGAGGAATTTCTCCTTTCTATTTTCATTGGACTGTCTTTTCAGTCGTCTTATTTGTTTTAATAGTCTCTTTTTCTTTATAGCCTTGTGATTTGTTTACTTCAAAGGATTTTCTGTCCTTTTGTTTTTTCTTGTGTTCTTCTTTATATTATTGAGTTTTCGTACGTTTTTCCATTAATTCAAAATTTTCTTGACTTGTTTTTCTTCTTCAAAATATTGAAAAAAATACATTTTCTGTTATTGGTTCTTTTTTTTAACGGATTGGAATCCACCGTAACCGTGAATTTTTCTTTTTATTTCCCAATTAAAAAATTTTTGAAAAATTCGCGTTTTAGGGATATCCTACCGACTGCGCCAAATTTGTTACGGGAACGTTTCCAGAAAATACTTTTTAAAAAATATACGTTATACAATTATTAGAGAGAATAACCAAGCTTGGTATTCTCTTGTTAACTACAACGAAACAACTAGTGTAAACTACGGTAAAGCAAAAAGTAGCTTTGGATTATAAGTATTGGCTTTTATATCTTTGATCTGCTGACGTTTAGATTTCGAAAACTTTTGCAATATTGCGTTATAGAAAAATAAAGACATAAATTAATCAAAAAGAACCTTGCAGAAAAATATCAAATTTCATAGAGTTAACAATCATTATTAAATTACGCTTTATGTAATAGAAAATAAACAATCAAGATTAACAAAAAAATTATGTTTACTTTTACTAAAATAAGGGTAATTGAAATGTATAAACAATCGTAATGTAAAGGTTACAATAATTGTGTCGTAGTTAAGACATGTAATATTTTAATATAAGGGGTGGATTTTCATACAACATACATATAAAGAAATGAATATAAATTTTTACATAGTTTAATGTATTAATAAAAGCTAAATCTCTTCTAATGAAACAACCACTTACTCCTAGATAATGTAAATCTATTTACGAACTCTTCCATTAGTACCTATCCTAAAATTTCTAGGAGCTTGAGCGCCATCAATTAAATATATACGAGTACATCTTAATCATCACATGAAACTATATCATCAAATATACGACCTCCGCATTCTCGACAGCAGAGGAAGGAAGCATACGTTATAGGATACGAAAGCAAATCAAATTTTGGAGATCATTATTCAGCTGTATAGAAAATCTATAATATCTAAGTTTATAAGATATTTATAGTTATGATAGGAAATAATTATTCTCATTTACTGAGTATAAATATTGTATGTGATTAATGATTAATATATATGTATATAAGGTCAGGGGCTTTGTGTCTAACATGATATAAATTTTCTGCTGTGAATGTCGACCGCTATACAATTAATATCGAATAGTATTTACGGCAGTCAAAAAAATAGTACTCTTCAATTGTTGCCAACATCGGAAGTAAAAAAGGCGCCTTCTTAAATGTTGATTGATTTGAAGGCAATAAGTAAGTACCTATATTAATATTCTATTTAAAACATGTTAAAATATTGTAGTAGATAAAAGTTTATAGCGTTACTTTCATATGTTTATCATTCATCAATTACTAAACTTTTGAGACATTTATCTTATGATTCGCTTAATAAACAGTTTATTTATTTGCGTGATTCAAAGCAATTCGTGTGAAGTAAGATAAATTCAATAAATGTTAATTTCGCTTTCTCCCTGTCAAACGATTGAATTAGTTTAATTTGTATGGAACAATATTTGCTTGTTTGCATTGGCGAACTTTGAACCATCTACTTACAAAGTATTATGACAATTTCTTTAAATTGGTTAGCATTGTAGCTAAAAATAATTTTATGACTTGCTCGAGAGCGCGTTCATTTTATTCGAGATCATTATTTGATTAATGTTTGTTTCCAATAGTAATTGCTAAATCACCAGCTAAATTTACATATTCAATTTGTCTTAAGATTTATAACACACATCTTTCATACTTATATGCAGTATTAGGATAAGGATAATGAGATAAATAATAACTGACTATACAAATCTTTTCATGAAAGTCATTGTTGCCAGTAATATAAAAAACAAACATACCCACTAAATTTTAAATTCAAGAAATAAATAACATATTTTTAGTTTATGTAACAGAACATGAAATTCTTACGTTGTCTTACTCTTGCGATTTTCTTTATTCGGTGTTATTAAAAGAGATTAAAACCTTGATATGTGCAATTGGGGTGCAAACGTATCCCATATTTGTATTTTTTACTGTTGAATTTTATTGTTGATAGTTTTATCATAGCAATTTTGTTCACTTATACTTTCTCATTTACTACAATGTTTAATTTTATATTTAACGGAGTGTAATTTTTTTCTGTATAGGAATGCCATTACACCTCAGCTGGACGTGTACGTTATAGCAGTCGTTTCTACACATTACTGCGTTTTATTGCATATTCCCGCAATGAACATGTACTTCTAAGCAAATGACAACTTACGACTTGTTCAGATTATTTATTTATTTATTTATATAAACTACCACCCAACAGGTCCAAAGACCCAATTAAAGGGGATGCAACATTACATTACATCTGTATTGCAACAAAACTTAAACACTATTACTTATACTAATACCACAGTAAACGATAACCAGTAGCTTATCTCTCTGGCGATATCTTTGATGCTTCGCTCGAAACTGGGTGACCTCGACAACAGGAAAACAATACCTTGACCGTGTCCTGCGGCGAACTTTTATGTTTTTTCCATAGGGGTACTAGGGTAGTTTATCATTCTATACGTATTACATGATGTATACAGGGTGTTCTAACATAAGTGGCATTCTGAATAGGTATTTTACTATTGAAGAAACAATCGTAATGGAGGAACATAAATGTATGGCACATAGAGGTAATATCTATCGAGTTAAATTAGCATAGAATTTTTTTAAAAATAGTTCAAGAAATAAGATGGTTAAGAAAAATACTAGGACATAATGGCTCATCAAATTTTTGGTTTACCTGGTGGCAAAAAAATAAATTTCACAAAACTTATGTTTCAAATTTAGCATTTACCTCTTTGAGGTACTGTTTGTAAACAAATATATTTATCTCAAGTAAAATATTGACCAAAAGTTTATAGTGAAGCTGAGAGATAGACGACAAGATACAGCAGTGTATTATAGTATATACCAAACTAAAACTAAGGATTGACGATCCTTAGAGAGTTCAGGTACCTACAAAACCTAATGTTATGGGGCAACAATGGACAAATTTAATATATCAGAAGACTTTCACTCTAGGATTCACAAGAATCTGTCTCCGGTCACGTGTAGTTTCGTGGGTCAGCGGTCAACTTGTATGAACTTCACCTCAGACCTACTGTGAAATGCAATCCCTACACTTTTCCTCCATTCATTCATCACATTCGCACAACTCTCATCACCTAACACACAGGACAAAACAACATCAACAAAAATTTGGGCTTCAATAATGAGAGTTCTAGATTTTCGGTCAGCCAATATCGTTAACTGGAATTTAATGATTTTCCTCCCAATAAAATCTACTAAATTGAGAACCCACAAAAAAAATTACTATATGCAAAATTTTCTTACATCCCGAAATACCAAAATACCAAAAATAATGCCAAAACAAAACACTGACCAAAAATAACTCATCAAAATCAAAATTCAAAACTAATCACCTACTAATGTAAAGCCGACTTTAAGTCTTTTACATGATATCTCCCTGTCGATCTTTTACGTCATTCTCTAACTCATGCACATTCAAACCAATCTAAACTACCATTTTGTCATATCAGGCATCACCAGAAGAGACCAAATCATTGTTAACCTGAATAGTGTCCAAGGTAAATGGTACAGCTCTTGACAAACAGTCTGGTAATAGGTTATTTCGTCCTATTCAATAGAAAACGTCAAAATCAAAACTTTGGAGCCTTAAGCACCATCTACCAAGTCTACATTTTGGATGCTTTAAGTTCTTTAACCATTTTAAAGCATAACAATCGGCGATAACAAAGTAGCCTCCATGTAACCTCGTAGTCTTTCAATACTCCAAATGACCCCAAGAATTTCTGTGTGGAGCCATACTTAGATTCTGTCTTGATTAGTGCTCGAGACAAATAACAAATTGCATGATCCCAAGCATCGTAAGGCTAACGAGGTTAACAAAAATTACACGACTGACGTCATTACCACTAATTCAACAACGTTAAAGTTACTAGATCTTTGAAATTTGGACATTTCAAGCGAGTGGTAGTACGTTCACCAATTCAATTTGAGAGACTAATCTTTTAAGATGTAATAATATATATGTACAATTTCTATCGAAGTGGAATAAAAGTCTTGAATTTTTTACACACAATCACACCACATATAGTTCAACCCCCTGTATCACTAAACTAATATTGTGTGAGATTATTCATGTATAGTGGAAATAATCTCTCTCGGAGTTAATTTCTCTGCTATGACCGAGGATCGAACCCGAAACATTTTGGTGAAAGCCAAGTGCGCTTAACTTTCGGCCATCTGTCATATCCTTTATTTTGATTATCGGTGTCGAAGTGTCTAGCGCTTCATCATCAGTTCTCAAGGCTATTGGGAACATAACACAATTTAGAAAATTTTTTCACAAACTAAAATACAAAATACAAAAAAATGCAAAACGACGTTTTTTCGTTTTTTTTTTGTATTTTAGTTTGGGAAAAAATCATCTAATTTGTGTTATGCTTTCAAAATCTGATGATAAAGTACAGTCGGCTCTTATGTATCTACCCAATTATTGATTAACATAACGTTTAAAATTACATAATAATTATTTACCGAGTTTGTTGAAATAACTTCATATTCTGAAATAATGCAATGCCTAATAAAAGCCGAAATGTTTTCTCTAATTATTCTCTTCGGATATAGACCGATATCATACCTATGATATTTAATACAAAGTGAATGATTCATAGAAGAAAGGTATAAGAAAGAAATTAGTACGTTTTTATTGTTTAATAAATAAGTGCTTCTCGTTGCATCCTCGTTGGCCATAAAATCAAATAAGAAGTAATCAGACTGAGTTGAAGTTGAAGGTTGATTAGAATGTACGGACTCTTATTTTATCCAGACAATGAGTTTAAAAAAGTTTTTCATTTTCATTTTTAGGAAATTAAATAAATAATAAATTACGATTACTAATAATTATCATTTATTAATTTAAATAACTCTACAAGCTGGAGACAGAATGACGTTAAAATTCTTCAAGGCTTATTTATAGCCTCAGACTACGTAAAATCTATGGGGAATTACTTAATTTCAAATAAGTAATTTTAAGAAAATTCCTCAAATCATTTACCAGCATATATACAGTGACCTACCTTATAGTCTTCCACTATTCTTCTATATGGCAACTGCAAATAGACTTACAAGTGGAGAAATACGATGAATACTGTGGTACAACAATAAATTGAGTTGCTGGTATTATAATCTGCAAAAACAATTGTGAGTAGCTTACAAAATTACAGCTTTAAAATATAACATTAAAATTGTATTGTTTGAAAAATTACGAATTTCAGAATTTTCGTTGAAATCTGAACCAAATTGGACCTACGGAAAAAGTAAGCTGTGGATGCAAATGTGTTTTCTCAGTAAGTTTGGAGGTCTTTCTCCCACTTGCGTATTTTATTCCATACCCAGATTTTCATTTTCGCATTCTGTATTTGGTGGTTCGATATCAGCCGAAGCAACGTCAACGAAACATCACAGTGACATGCACATAACGTCAACAGAGTTCGACTGATCCTGCTTACACTGCACAGATGTATACATGCATACGTACATGAGTGAAATAATTTTCGTATATAGGTAAGATATACTTACTAACGTTCCACTTATGCACTGGGAAAAAATCCTTAGAATAACCCCTGGTGTGTGGTGTATTTTAATTGGCGTAATAATTAGCATCATTCAAACAAATAGTTTTTTGACTTTGTCAAGATTAATTCCAAAAAGTACGTCAATTAAAAACGTCAGTTAGTATTTTGGTAGTAACTTCATTACATTATTCCCTATCAAATATAATGAAATACTGCATTCATATTACTATGAAACATATCTTATGCGTATATCACACAAATTTTTTACGACCTAAAAGACCGTAAATTAAACAAGAAAGGTCTTGGGTCTTACAAATCCTGCCGTGTGTGAAACTATAAAGCACAGATATAAAAGACACAAATTTATTAAGTATTAAATATAAATCACAACAAGACAAGTCTAGGGTGATATACAGTGCGTTACAAATGGTAAATTAAAATAAAAAATACACAAGAAAATTAAAGACAGGCTGTAATAAAAAAATGTGATTACGCTAACTAATTGAAATGAATTACAAAATGCAAAGGCAATTGCTACAATACAGAAATAAACTTAACTTTTGTTACACCGTCAAGGGGCAATGTTGAACTGCTACGTTAATCTGGCTGGAAAACTATGTGATGGTGACCCAGTTTCTCCCAGTTATTCTACATCCCTGGTGATAGGATGATATCCTCACCTTTAGATAGGTCTACGTTTCCAATTTACTAAATAAATTCACTCAAATCCAAATTGTATTGCCAAAAAGTCCGTTCCAAAAATATCCAAAATAATTAAGCTGTTCACCAACCTCGTTGATATGCTTTTCCCAAAAAGTTATTTCAAAAATTCCAAAAACTATCTGGGTTCAAAAATATGAACGTCCCAAAAACGTCTAAAATAATTTGCAAGTATTTTATTTTACTGTTACATTTAGGCACGTGGTTGTGACTAAAAGAATAAATCCATGTGGAAACTTACCCAGTATTTCTGGAGGTTTAGTTGCTAATTAAATCCGTAATAAACGATTTAATAAAATTCAATATCTATTAAATAAATTGAATTCAATACCGACTGGTTATTTTCCGACTATGTCGATGCACTCCAAAATTGTGACTTTAATTAACCAGAACGATACGGGCAACTCAAGTTTCCTCTCTGAATTTCAATTAGGAAAAAGATTATTTGGTTCGGTGGCATTTTATAAACTCTAACCGCAAAAAAAAGACAGTTCTAGGAACTTTGCCAACAAAATTTACTAAATGTAGATTTGGATATTTTTGAATGGGTGGCTGTTTTAAACAAATATTAGTTTGTAATCCATTCTTATGCAACAATAATACTCCCAAACGTATGTATTTTCATTATTTCACGCTAAAACAATTTGTCTCTCAAAAAGGAAATAGCGTCATCTATCCTAAGGAAGCGCAACCTAATTCCACAAACGAAGTCAGAGGCTTGTTCGGAATAGTTCACTACGAGATACTTGATAGGGAGTGCGTTCCTGTGTATTGAATTTTTGGACGTAATGAACTGAGTTACATTAAATATTAAGAATGAATTTAACATTTTTGTAAAGTAAGAAGATGTTGAATTGTTACCTATATTCCTCTGGCAAGTGCCAGGTTTCCAGTATTTGGCTAGATCAACCAGATTTTGTGTAATAAAGACTAGCATCTAGAATAAGAGTTCCATAAAGTTACGCCCAAATATAGAGAGCCTCCTATGCAAAGAAGTGAAAAGACTTCAAGTTTAACTGTCAAAAATGCAATAAAAGGAACACATTCTGGACATTAAATAACATTTGTATCGCTCCAATCATAATCAAACAAGCGACAAAGGAAATGCAATATGTACCTAAAAGTGTGTTGTTTTATTTCCATCTGTTGGCATCATATTCCATCAGGCCGTTGTTTTATTTATGATGCATGAATTTTTTGCGAAGGGAAGTGCCCATCAGATCCATCAGACTTTGAGTTTGATGACTTTGCTGGAAATATGATGGATGGGTGCGGGTATACTGAATTTTTCTTTATGTATTTTGCCATCAAATAGTTGTTTTAGTTAAACTATCTGAATCCATCACTTATCACATGATTCCATCTATGATGGAAATAAAGCAACACCTCTAAACACTGATAGCGGCTAGCACTCATCTGCGCATGTGCAGTGTGACTGTATGGAACCCTTTGTTTAGACGTTAATTAATAAAGCAGCTGACCACTTTATTATTCCAGTTCGGTCATTTCACTGCAGGCGGGCCTTATGTTATAGGACACACTATAAATATTATTCTCTATGTCGACGGGCAGACCTATAATAACAAGGTTGTCGATTTTACCATGAAAGATATTTATATTGGCAGATATAACATGTCTGAAGCGCCCGCAAAATATCAAGTGGGAACCGCTTTAAATGAAAGAATATTGTTATGTATTTTTGTTTTTCGTGTAATGAAATACATACTATTTCTTATTATTCTTTTTGTTTATTTTTTAACGAAAATTCCCTTGTAAATTCCTAAGCACAGGAAGCTTTTGCATGATTATAAATAATATTCATATTTAAACAATAAAAAGCTTGTAGGTAAATAAATTAAAATCATTGAAAATAAAAAGCTCTAATGCTGATTTAAATATTTATGATCTGGCCGGAACGAAATAAAAATCCGGTTGGAACCGGAATACAGATCCCTGGGTGCAGAACCGGCAGGATTCAGTATTAGTGTCGGATTTTTTTTTCATTCATAGTGTATATGTCTGTTGACAGTTCTTCAAATGTACAAATTTTTGTTAGACTTAAAACTTTCACTTAAAATTTGGTACAGATATAGTTAATGGTATCTTAGAATGCAATGTTGGGAGTAACGGTTATAGAGTAATTTAATTAGATTTCTTTAAAGTTTCATGTTTTAGGTAATTGTGTGTTTTAGAAGACATTAGATCCTGTTGTTAGTACTAAAGTTTTAATATTGAAAATACTTCTGGGCGCGTGTATATTGGGGCCGTCAACGCATAAATGGAGCGACATGAGACAAAATCGACAAATTTATTGGCTGGCATTATATAAAAGCGATATATTATGATGTATGATGAGGATAACATTTATGTGTCCTACAGAGCTTGATTATATATTTAAATAGGTTGTTTCCTATACGTAAGTTTATAATATGATATATAAAGATAGTATAACACTATTTTTTAAGCCCCTCTGTAAAGATTGCAAAACTTGACGAGATTTTTTTTAAAACCAGTTAAACAGTTACAGTGTGGTTTTATTTGTTTTGTCTCGTCTATTTTTATATTCTCCATAAATACTATGTTTTCTTAATAATTTTTCTTTTCGATAAAAATGTTGTGCTTGTTTCATTTGTAAAAAATGGTATTATTTTTATCAATTTTAAAATATACATATGTATACACCATACATGTAGGTATAACATAGATAATGCTATAATAACATCTGGCTATAGTAGATTGTTTTGGCCGATTCTGGCACCTCATCCTCATCCTCTGACGTCACACATGTTTACGGCAGTAGGTGAATAATTTATGATGCATTAAATTACCAAATGGAATGAGAAAGCAAGTTATAATTGAAGGGATATTTTATCTTATAAAAGAGTTTTATATACAAAAACACCTGCATGACAATAAAAAACTTCAACTGATTTGCATTTTTTTATTTTAAATGGCTTTACCGAGATTTCCGATCTGAAAGATATGTACTTAAATAGTTTATCTCTTAGAACGTCTAATAATGTGAAAACCAAATGAGATTTTATTTTATAGAACTGGAGGGAAGCTATAATTAATGGGCTATTGTATCTTAAAAAAGATGTTTATGTACAGAAACACCTATATTTAACAATAAACTTCAACTCATTTGCATTTTATAGTTTAAATTGCTTGAATGTCTATGAATATTTTATGCATCAATTATCAAATGGAATGACAATTTTTACTCTGCATATTATATTATATAATTAAATTTTTTCTAGCAGAGATTTATTGCATTAGATCCATTAGATCGTTAATGGGGTTTCATTATTATTCATTTAATTTATGTAATATGTTTATTGTTTACTGAGTGTTGTGCTTATTGTTATTATAATAAAAAGAATAGTTAACGTGGTAATAAGTTTTATTTAGGATTTACACTGTACAATTAAAGAAAAATAATTATAAATATCAGTGTTATTGATTACGTTTCAGTTCTCCATCTTCTTCTTGTGACCCCTCCTCTGGAACTGCTCTCAGAACAGTATCTACATCATCCTTCTCTTCTGCCTCCTCAGCCTCTTCCACTCCACTGTCATAATTGCCGTCGTCGGTAGCTATTCTATTTAAATATTTTTGTAGATGTGATGGAAGAAAGTTTTCGAGATCGAAAATAAAACGAGTTAAATGCAGCTCCTGCAATCTGTGTACTAGTACATCGATATTAATTTGACTAGTTAAATATCTTTCACATATATTATATGCACAATTATAATTTTCAGCAAGATTTTCGCATTCTGATGTAGAATAAAATCGCTCCATACCATACACCGCTTCATGATCTGCGTCAAATGCCAGACGGTCTAATGTACCTTGTAGTCTAATGACTGCACTGTTTAAATCAACAACTTCACTCTTACTGTCACTAGCTTCAGCATATGCCATCCACATTTTGTAAACGTTTTAGTCAACTAACTATAGACCTATCTGATTCTGCTAGTATATATAAGTTCGATGAAGAAGTGGGAGAAACAGATGACGTTTGAAATATTTACAGTTAGAGACTTGTTTATTCTTGTTAAATTGGCTTTGAGATAAAGGTAATTTATTTAAAATACTTATAATATGACATACTTATGATAGAAATAAAAGTCGTATTTATTGTTATTACATTTAATTTATTGCCTATTCATTACAATATTAAACATATAGCTAGTACTATAGTATTATATATGAGTTAACAATAAAAATTAATTATTAGAGTGATACATTATTTTATCTCAAATGAACGGAACCATCAAAAGCGCTGTAATTTATCAATGCATCATGTAAAATTAGTGCAAAGACCTTAACATTAGAAGGAAACTTATTCATCCTAGTTTCAAACTCTAACTTAATGTCGACAGTGGATGATTTCACGGCTTCCGATTGATGAGAGCAGTCGATGACAAAAAGAGGATTATTCATAAAATTTCCATAAGTTAGCATTGGCTCGCTCATTTCCTTGCTGTAATAACTACGTTGAAAGTTAATGTAGGCATAGTAGGCTGGACCGAATAGCTTTTTAGAGAAATCCAAATTCCATCTCTCGTATGGGTAAACGTTCGAGTTTAGATATAGACGAATGTCGCTGACATTGGCATTAAGAAAGGCCGTCGCATCCTTTGCCCTGTTGTCTAAATTTTCGGTACTTTGAAATCCCACAATGATATAACGAGGTCTTTCTAAACTTGTACTGGTTTTTATCGCCCAAATATCGGATGATGTTTCTCGCAAAGCAGGCAACTCATACAGGTCCCACATACGATAAGCTATTTTAACACGTGCAGCAATCGAAGAAGATTTGTTTATGCGAGACATTAACTTCAGTTTCAGTCTATCTTCGGGTACGACGTGTTGAATTTTCCATTCAATTTTGTTAATTTCTAGAGTAGCATCTACCTCACCCATATAGCAGTTCTTGAACGATCGAGCTATAATTAATATTAGTTCCTGTTTTACATTGATAATCCCCTTTGTATAGTCTTCGGCAAAACCCATGATATATTTGAGAGGTAGTCTGCCGCTGAAGACGTGACTAGTTGTATCCAATATATCTTGTTTATCCTCGCCAAGTCCCCAGCCATGTGTTAATAATACGGAATTTTGACTGTCCATAGGAAAGCATAGTTTTCATTGCAGATGTTATACCTGGTTTACGAACTATTGCCACCTGCTCACCGCCCAGCTCATAGCGGATTTCATCGAAGAGAAATGCAAATGCATTATTAGCCAAATAGCATGTCTTACCGGCTTCAGCAGGCGTAAACTTCCCCTCAATGTATATGTAACTCTCGGAGATGTCGAGAATTAAATCTTGAAAATGAACTGGAATGCGTATTTCATCTGAGTTTCTATATATCGGTGATCCATATGGTTTATAAGTATGCTCGTGTAGACTCACAATGGAGTTGTCAAAAATTGGATCATCAAATACGTCGCATTTTTCACTTGCAGTTGAATGAGTTAACGCCATTTTTCGCTGTTATTGTTATCTATTGTCCGAAAAATAGTAATCGGCAAGCGATTGCACAAAGTTATAGTCTTCAGGTGAGAGCTGTTGATTCACTGTTGACACTAATGGCTTTGTAGAACGACTAAAGTAGTTGTTGGATGAACTTCTTATTTTATGAGAGTCTAAATTTTCTTCACTTGATTGTTTCCGTCTAACGTAATTGTGATTATCGTGGTGATAGTAGTAGGGATGAACGAACTGACGGTTATATATGAAGCCCATGTTGACTATTATGGTAATTTTTTTCAACTCAAGCTTTACAATAATTTTTTCACCTCGAAAGTCGATTAATTCGCCGTGATCGTCCAAAATGCGGAGAGTAATGTTGTCGATAAACTGACGTCCTTCCGGTTTGACGGGCATATAAATAATATGTCGAGGCTCTTTGGAAAGTTTATAGCCAGGTTCGACGTCTATGTCGAATTCGAAGAGCGTATGTGCCTCCTCGCCATTTATATAAGCACCTGAAGTAATGTTGCAATCTACACGTATGATTCGAATTTTCATAATATTAACTGGCAGCGTTGACGCATGGATTTTATTAGCAGCAAATCGTTTATGTTCAAATCCTAGTAGGTCAGCTAAAGTGTTTTCCACTGTAAAATCAATCTCGTACTTTGACATAATTTCACACTTTAACGTATTATTGTTGGCATGTAGAGAGAATAGTTGTTGCTTGTATTCTTCTTCGCTAGCTCCAACAGTCTTCTGCTTGACACGTTCCTTAATTAACATGTTTCGCTGTATTTCCTTGTGAATTTCATCAATTTCATATGCTCCTGGCTGTATCAACAGCACTATCGGAACGCTTTCTTTAGGCGAAGTTCTGTATGCAAACTTATTATTTTTCTCATCAACATTTAATATGGAGTTGTAAGAATAGAAACCAATTAATCCTAATCCATAATGACACCTACTGTCCAATTCAATCGGTGGATAAAAGTCGGCACTTAACACACTAGACCATTGTCCTGTTAGAGTAAACGTTCGCGACATGATTGAGTCAATTATGACGACAGCAACTTAACGGGTTTAATCGTCTCTTTTTTTTCTGGGGCAATTGCGGTAATGATGATGACGACGATGATGACAACGATGATGAAATGTCCACTTTGTTTTCAGAAGCAACATTTATATCATTCACCTTGCAGTAGCAGCAAAATATTCTTCGATTTGATGGACCATCATTAACCTCACTACCGCTGCTGTCAATGTTATCATGATCTGTGCAATATTGATACTTTAGTATGTCAATGTCATTTTGAAGATTTTCCGGCAATTTATCCCAGACTAGAGCAATCTCATGCGGGGCACACGCAATCATGACTTCTTTAGGCATATTTGCAAGTTGTTGTCTGCTCATCTTCAACAAGCTACGCAGTCTAGAAAATGCAATTAGTGATTTACCCATTTGTTTAATTTCGTCTCGATCAATTTGCGGTGTCATCTCCATGTCACTGCTTGACATCTTCATTGTTGTCTCACTTAAACTTTGAAAGAAATTTTAAACACAAATGCCCACACCACACTGTATTGAAATCTTGCTGACGATTGTAGTTATAGGTGATTGCTCTGGCAGGTGTCGGTCCCTTATACAGATACTCTACTAGTTCTAAAGGAGGGGATAAATCGCCAAAACTGTCATAGTAATTCACTGAGCCGTCATCTTTCCTATATGCTACCCAGTGTGTGCCTGTGCCATGTATACTGTCTAAGTTAACTACTGCACTCTCCTTTCGCCATGGTCCATCTCTGGGCAATTTATCCCGCATAAATACACCTCGAAAATTTGACAATTGAAAGAATACAGCAAATCGTCGAATGTCTTCGTCGGTGAGTGGTCTTCGAGGAAGCGGCGGGACATCTAAAAGTTTTTTGGACCGGACCTTGGATGTAATGGAGGACTAAGATAGAGTCCGAAGCCTGTGCGGTATGGTTTCAAATGTAATCCCTTACCACTTTTAGTCAGTGTAATCCCCTCCATTGTCTTGTTATGACGTTTTGCCTCGGCCAGTTGTTGTTGTCCAATTTTCACATCATGAACAGTTTTGGCAATGGCAGCAGCACCACCAGTCAAAGTTCCCAATGCCGAAAGCCCAGCAAATATTGGTAGTAGAGGGAGAATACCACCCACCTTTGGAATTGGTATGACACGTGGCAGACGAATTTTTTGTTTTCCACCTGTCATCTTTAAAGAACGTCGCGCTACGCCTAACGCAATTTCGGCTGCTTTTAGAGGATTATTTTTCAATATTTGCTTACGTTTATTCAGCTCTTGACGGACTCGATACACAATTCCTGATCCAAATGTTACTTTTTTCTGCCCTCCACTTCTTCGTTTAACAGTAACTTGTTTCCTTTTCACTCTCCTCTTTTGTTTTTTATCGATATTTTGCAACTTTTCTTGACAGCCCATGCCAAGATGTCGCTTTCCTTTCATGATATTGGTAACCAGCCAAGCAGCTGCTTTTTCACCTATTCTAGCGTCTTTAGACTTGACTCTTTCCCAAGCCCTCTGTTCAAGCTCGTAGTCTGCCTTATGTCTTGTCGCTAAATCCTTACTAATATAGGCAATATCATGAGCACGACATGCGGTATCAAGTTGGTTAATGCCTCTATCCCCTCTTGCAAGACGTGTCTCTAGTTTAGTACCTGGTCCACAAAACTGATAGCCTCCAGGTAAATGAACTTCAAACGGAAGCTTGTCTATTAACGAATTAACAATTCCACTACCACTACACCTTTTTTTTAATTTGCATGGTGAAACGCGAAAACTGCGACGAGTATCTGCTTCGACGATCAACATTTAAATAAACCTGTAAACAGTTGTCTCTGTTTATATATCATCTAAACGTTACAGAATGCGCATTGTGAAGCAGAAACAAAAGTTTACCATTGACAACTTAGATCATCATTTTAAAAGTTCTAGTGGTGATGGTGGTGATGGTGATGAATCATCCAGAAGACATGGACCGTTTTTACCGTCAACTGTTCGCTGTCTCATAGTTGGACCTTCAAATTGTGGGAAAACTAATGTAATGATTTCGCTGCTCGTTAACCCTGATGGACTACGTTTTGCTAATGTGTACCTTTACTCAAAATCATTATTCCAGCCAAAGTATGAGTATCTGCGTAATATATTGGCACCGATTGAAGGATTAGGATTTTACGCTTACGATAGTAACGTTAGCATAATGGAACCTTCAGAAGCAAAGCCGTACTCTGTTTTCATTTTCGATGATGTGGTGTGTGAAAAGCAAGATGTTATTAGATCATACTTTAGTATGGGACGTCACAGTAATGTGGATTGTTTTTATCTCGCTCAGACATATACTAGAGCGCCAAAGCAATTAGTACGTGACAATTCCAATTTCATAATTGTATTTAAGCAGGATGAGACAAATCTTCGTCATATTTTTTCCGATCATGTGGCTCCCGATGTGACATTTCCACAATTTCAAGAAATGTGTTCCAAATGCTGGGGAAATAAATATGATTTTATAACGATTGACAAAGATAGAGAGGTACACGAAGGACGATATCGCAAAGGCTTCGATACTCATATTTATCCCTAAGTTTACCTCATTGTACAGTCAATTGTTCATTAGACATCATTGAGATTACAACGATAACAACAGTGAAAATGTCGCATAATGTTAGTGATGATGAAAAAAATATAAGTAGTGAGATGGAGTTAAAACGAAAATTGATTGATGCGACTGAAGCAGTTCGAAGAAAATTCGATTCTCTTAGAAATAGTCAGAGTGAAAATAAGTTGACACTTGAAAAGATTTATGAGCCTATAACAAAGCCTTTACAACATTTATCGAACTTGACTGAAGAAGCGGTAAAGAAGTCAACCACTCAACCAATCACGTTACCGTCTAAAGCATCATCAAAGATGAGTGAAGGCGATAACGGAGACCTCCATGACGACGATGATGATAATAAAAGGATGAGTATGGTAATGGAAACACCACCACCGACATCGCCATCTTCGATAACATCTTCTCCAAGCCTCAGTGGTGGGCTTTCTCATTATCTGACAACTGCGCATGTGAGACATTTAAAAATGGATAAAGGAAAAGAGAAGTATGATACAAAGTATGGAGTCCGTATAGATCCCACTGATGGAACTACAACTCTAATGGGTAATGCCGAAATACGTTTCTCTGATGATAATAAAATCGAAATTTGGAGAGGAAACAGAGAGCTTGCAAAGTATAATGGTAGTAAAGAACTATATGATCTCATTTTTTTAAAAAGGCCAACTGCCTTTTTCAGAGCGGGTATTAGCGATATGGATGTACATGTATATGGTGAAATTCTTCATTTAACAAATGCACCCTATAAAAATTATGATTCACAAAATGAATTGAGTGGTTCCAATCTTAAAAAAGTTTGTTGAAATTATAAGACCGCTAATGCAGCGACGACATTATGATATTCCTGAAGGTGAAAGTGTTGCTGCTGTTGTAGACGCTCCCTCAAGTAGAACAACTAGAACAAACTCTAAACGTAGCGGAAGAGGAGTTGGTATAGGTCCAAGGAAACTTTTCAATAATAATCGCTCCTTTCAATATGTATATTGGAATAGACCAAAAGAGCTTGTTGAACGTCTTCGTTTACTATGGGCTTCAAAGGTGGCTGGTCACACCGGTCATGACAGCGAAATAATATCCATCCTTGAGGAGATGTCGGAAGAAGGCATTATAAACTAGAACAAAAACCCTCCAAGTGTCAGTTTTATTTTAAAATGGCTAATGTCAACAACACCATTGACAAATTCGGGCGACGTAGAAGAAATGGTTGGAATGATTCAAGGGTTGGAGCTCGCGGCCCTGCAGGTGTAGGCTTTAAACTTGACAGTGCGGGAAATTATAATATAAAAAGTAAACGTTTAACGAAAGTTGGTGAGCCTATAAATGCAAGCGATGCCGCTACTCAGATCTATGTGAGTAATCGCATAGATGAAGCGGTTAAGTCGATTGAAGTAGCTGTCCAACAGTCCTCTTCATTGATTGTAGACACAGTATATAAGCATATAGATGGTCAAATCGAAGTAGTTAAAAGTTTAATGTCGAAGAATCAAGAGACGGTGCATATGGAAATAAGAAAAATTGAAGAAACCTTGTCTAAGGACATAAAGAAGATTGAAGGTAATTTTCTAAAAAAATTTAAAAAATTAGAAGAGAAAAACACATCTGTCGATAACCACCCATTCGAAGGAAGCTTGGTATTTCCTCCTCAGTTGTTACCGGAAATTGAGGCATAGTCATGATAATTAGCAATGTTAAACGACAAATTGTTGATGAACTATATAGAGCTGCTCGACGTAATTTTCCCCGAAGAAGAACTATAATCAAGGGCTATGGCGATCTGTGGCAAATTGATTTAGCCGAATTGCAGTCTTATGCTAAGGAAAACAGAGGTTTTCGATATATTCTGGTGGTAATAGATTGCTACTCAAAGTATGTGTGGACTCGAGCAATTAAGGGTAAAACTGCAGGACAGGTTGTCAAGGCCATGAGCGATATTATTCAAGAGGCTAACTACATTCCGAAAAATATACAAAGTGATCAAGGCAGTGAATTTTACAACAAACCTTTCAATGCTTTGATGAAACTTCACAACATCAATCATTACTCGACGTATAGCACAAAGAAGGCAGCTATTGTAGAGCGTGTTATTAGAACTCTGAAAAACTATTTGTATAAAGAATTCTCCTTAAGGGGTAGTTACAAATGGCTTAATATGTTACCAGATGTTGTGAAAAGGTACAACAATACACTACATAGAACAATAGGAATGAAACCTATCGACGTTGGACCTCATACACAAATAGTAGCGCTGAAATCAAGCGGTCGCAAAATTGCTCCATCAAAGTTCAAATTTCGTGTGGGAGATGTGGTACGCATTAGCATCTATAAAGGTGTATTTGATAAGGGATTCACTGCTAGTTGGAGCGCTGAGCTTTTTAAGGTGGATAAAGTAAATGTAGCAAGTCCTCCTACTTATCTTTTAAAAGACATGGAAGGGGCTCCAATCAAGGGCTGCTTCTATGAAGCAGAATTGCAAAAGACTAGACATCCAGACACTTATCTAGTAGAGAAAGTTCTACGTCGCCGTCGTCAACAACAGACAGGTAGCAGTAAGGCATATGTGAAGTGGTTAGGTTTTTCTGATAAACACAACTCATGGATAAATGAAGATGATATTGTTTAATATTATACCACTTTATTTGCACTTGTATTTTTTATGATAGAAATAAATGTTCTATTTTTAAACGTTTTTTTTTTTTAATAATTTGAATTCTTCTCCTATACTTGATTATTGAGAAAGGAAAAAAAATATGAAAAACAATATAAAATTTTTATTCGTAAAAATTTTAATGGTAATTAATACTTACAATTGTTCCCTATATTTATTACAGTCTAATTACAACTTAATTATTTAAGGGGGTAAGAAGCCAACTAAATATTTCCAATAAAGAAATGACAGCATTAAAAATAAATGCATTAAAAAGAAAATATACATTATTTTTTCTCTTCAGAATGGATTTTTTTAGTTTGCCTCCCTTTACAGTTAACATTACTATTAAATTTCATAATTCACTAGCGATAATGTAGTTATACAGAACCATTTTTTATTCTATAATTACCCCAAGCCAAAGTACTTATACCATCTGGTAAAATATATCTCTTATCATCTTGACAGGAGAGTGCTACTTTATTTACTATTTGAGTGTGAATTACATGTTTAATAGATCGAAATAGACTTTGCTTACATAGCATAACTTTTTTTATTAAATAAACAATTTTTATATGCTTCATGCTTCAGTCTTTTTGTAACACACTTTTTTACGCCTTTAGCCTTTTTTATTACACTATTGTATCCTACAACGAAATCATATAACTTCGCCCGAAGTCCTACAAATTCAAGCATAATTTTCCCTGCATTTTCATCTTTAAAAACGCCCAGTACGGCTTTATTAACCAGGGGAATTCCATATGGATTATTTAAATCATAGTTGGATGTGTCAAATCTGACAAGATTTTTTTTAATATCAGCATAAATATCTTCTGTTTTTATATTATATACTAGCGAATCAGTATCGGTATATAAAAGCTTAGCATTTTCATTACCATATGTCTTTTTAATAAAGTCGTAATGGAAAGAATACATGATAGTTTTAGAAATATCAAGTACACTATACCCTACGTAAATGGGTTTATTGAAATTTATTTTCTTTTGTTTAAGTTGGATCGCTATAAAATTTTCATTAAAAATAGAAATACTATGAAAACTTGGTGAGGAAATTAAAGTTTCAGCACCTTTAATTTTCTTGTAGTCTTTCCATCTAGTTATGAGTTTCACATTGACTCTTTTATCTACTGCTTCCATACATTTACCAAAAATTGCATTATTTGCCAATTTATAACAGTCTTTTTCAAATTGATTTTTAGCTTCTTGTCTTTTCTTCGTATTTAAATCAATATATTTTTTTAACCAATCCGATTGTCGAAATGAAAGTATTCTATGAAATTTTGTGATCTGAAGTCCGTGTTTTAAAGCCTGATAAAGGTTACGATAATGTATTACATAATTATTCTTATCAAATAAATTTGGAATTAACTTAACTTGACGACTTCCTTCAACTGGTGGTCTAATATTTTCCGGACAAAATGGGAATTCATCGTGTAGGTCATGTAGTTCTGGAGGATATACCATATCGACTTCCAATATGTAGCCCATCTCACTATTAGGGTTACTGCAATGCATGTTGATGTCAAAGTGTTCTATTTCCTCTGTTGTAAGCCACTTGAATTCAGAATACGGTAGATATTGTGATAAGGCCTGCCCATACAAGTTATTAGCATCTAAGTAAAGCAAATATTGAGTGTCTTCATCGGATTTATAAGAAAGGTATCTTAGACAATCATCTACATCTCTTTGTGGCATATATCGATTATTTGCTTTTGCATATCGATGTGAGCACTGCACAATACCACCTCTAATTGACTTTCTAATGAAATGTACCATGTCTACATCTGTAAGTAGTTCCAATTTAACCTGGAAGAAAAAAACTATATATTAGTTTTACTGCTACTTTGTAATGATGATTAACAAACCTTTGTATGCTTCAACATTGCCTGCCAAGACAGACCGGGTAAAGTAAAGTAATGGCAAGGATCTAGATCATATAAATCCATACACAGCTTTCTAAAAGCTTCAAATATATCTGTTAAAAGAAGAACATCCGTCTTCAGATAGAGATCTGAATATTCAGCTAAATTTTGACAATTGAATGTATTCCATACTCTTTTAGCATGTTGATATTCTGTCTCTTCTATGCTCGTCTCAGTTAGACTACTATAAAATTGCTCTCTTGAAGGAAGTTCTTGAGTTGTCACCAATTTTTCATAGGACGTTACAAACTCATATGGGAAAACACCTTTTCTTGTAACTAAATCAAATAATTCATCATTTGGGAATGCTTTCCGCGTTTCAATAAACTGATGTGTTTCCAAATTTTTTGCTAGGCTATCCAAACTACTCGCCATGAATCTGTAAGAGTCTAGAAATCGTAAACTTATATACTTCATTCCAATTTTTCTTTCCTCATCTTCATCCATGTTATCGTCGTCAGCTTCAACATTTAACGCATTATCGTTTACAGATATTTTTGCAGAAAGTGAAATATATTTCTCCTTATTTGATGGGATGACATCAAGTGATTTTATTTGTGAAGCTAATTCTTCCATGAGTACGTGAAAATCATAATTACTCCCATTGTGTAGAAACACAGGTACGAAGTTGGGTGTTTGATAATTCAAATTACATTTCATATGGGCGGGACCTCTATATAAACCTGAAAATATAACAATATAAGGCTACATGATATAATTAAGTGTGTTAATCGAAAACGTACCTGTAAAGTGGTCATGATCTCGCACTTTAACCATGTTTAATTGTTGCTGTTCATTATTATGAATAGTGGTTGATTCATCTATAGCAGTGGAAAAAGGTTCTGTACAAATAAAACATGTTGTAGCTGCTTCATGTTTTGAAAGTTCCTCAGAAGTAAGTGCTTTCATTGGAATTACATTGGAAAAATACTTTTTGTAGATATGCCTTACATCATCTACCAACCATTTTACATAAACAGATGTGCAATTTTTACCTCTGTATTCTCTTATAAATGATAATGAGTTATCAAAATGACATTTAACGTAATATGCAAAACTGTATGCTTCATGTATTTGACTATTTATTACATACTTTTTTTCTGGATTTGGTTCACAGTTCTCGATAGGATTTAGAATTGCTTCAAAGTCACTGTATATTGTAAAGGGTACGGGGAAAGATCTATGAAAATCCTTAAATTGTAGATAATGTTCCCCCGGTTTTGGTAAAATAGTACAAACTTTAGCACAATCTCCTCTTTTTAAATGTTCTTCTAGATCACTTTCTCTTTGAAAAAATACTAAACAACCATCGCAAATAAAAACGGCATGACCATGTTTATTTATCTGACATCCCACTAATCTAGACATGTTTTTTATCCAGCAGAAATGTCCATTGTTGCTATTTTCTGCTTCTAAGTATAGTAAATTTATATGGTTTACCTTACGCATTTTAGTGTGGTAAAGAGGACCTATAATATTATGTTTTATTTTGGTACTACTCACAGGACTCTTCTCTAAGCCAAACACGTTAATGCTAATATGTTCATTATTTTTTTCAAACTTAGCGATATTTTTTAATTCCATAGGGAATGATATATCATTAAAATTAAGTTCATTTGAATATGGCTCATAATTAGCGATCCTATCTGGATTATTTAATGATGGATGTAGTGCACTTAAACAAGCCCATTTGAAACACATCAAGTCGAAGTTTTTTACATTTACAATTGCTTTTCTACAATAGATGTCAGGTGGGAGAGGTATAAACGATGATGCACGCATAGGATTATACTTAAGCATATTGATTTCGAGGAAAAGTAATGTTAGTAGAGACCAACCTGAATCTTGCTCCTGTAATAAAAGAAAATGATATTATATAATTCAATATTTAAAAAAAAAGGATAAATTTACAAACCTCAAACTCTTCAGATTTAGTTTTTAAAACGTTATAAAAATGGGAATAGATTTCGTCCAAGCTTCTTGAAATTGTGACCATTTCATACTTGCTATTAAATGATTTAACTTCATTTTTAATACATGCTTCGTCATCATCTTCCTTTTTTTGTGGAAACAACATAACTGGCAAATAGTTCAAAATTGATTTTTAATGGATTCTCTTGTACACCCATAGCAATTAGGTTTATTACTCTATCTTTGATTTTGGAGAAGAATAGTGAAATGTCTGTAATTGTACCATCATTCTCACTGTCATATTTGATTCTATATGTCGAAATGTTTCGTTTGAAAGCAGAATTTATTAAATAAACTCCAGGTTCAATTTCTACACCTGAATTTTGTTTATGGGACAAGCTTCTCTGATGTGAAGAAAATTTTTCTGATGCTATCTCAAGATTACAAGATTTACAGAATATTAAGGATGACTTCTCCTTTGGTAGAGATGTTTCACTTTTTTGTTCATAACTTGATGCTGATTCTTTATATTCTTCTATACCATGTACTCGTTTTAAATGTCTAATTACATTATTTTTATATGTACTTTGCATTAAACATGCATTACATTTGTACATCTTTTTCTCTATGTAACTAATATTACTATGAATTGAAGATACGTGACGTTTTAAGTTATCTGATCGACTAAATGTTTTATAACAGATACTACAATTAAAAGCTTCCATTTTCTCCAGTTTCTAAAAGATATATTATACGGAGAGGAGGATGCATACAAAATTTTAGAATTCATTATATTGACAATATAACATTATAAACCTATTTTCACTAGTACCTAGATATATCTTAAATATTAACTGCCACAATAATTGAAAATTATTATATTATAATTTTATACATATTTATTATATTTAAGTTATAAATTTGTGTGGTATCTTTATTATAACTACAAATGAAAAATGTCATCTTTTATTATAACTACAAATGAAAATGTTATCTAAAAAAAAAAAGAAAAAAAGACAGAACGTCACTGTACATATTACAACTTGAAAATATTTAAGGCCTCATCGGCATTCAGGTAAAATTTGACGAGGCCAGTGGTTCTAGTTTGTTTCGTAAAGTGCTTGTGATTCTACATATGTACATATTTATTTAAGTTGTTACTGTGTAAAAAAAAAACAATGTGCTTCGTTTTATTTGTTAAAGGATTTTTTAAAGAGGCTAGGGTATGAGATATTAATATTATTTAGATATTTAACAGAATTAAAAATGCATGTATTACACGTTTAAATAAAAATTATTTCATGTTTCGTAAATAAATTCTAAAAATGGACTTTATATTTTCAAACGATTTAAACTCACAATAATTATAAATTAAAGAGGATTCTTTCTTTGGATTTAATGGCTTTTATTACTTCTTCCATGGGTGAATTAGATATTTTCTCGTACCGCAACAGTTACACTGTTCATTTTACATATCGCGTTTTTACCAACTTTAAGTCAGTAACAATATATTTTTTATTAATAGGTATCTAAATCTTTTAAATTTTTAGTTTGTACTGCAGTCGATGATATGGAAGAATTGATTTCTTGCATTAAATGTTCCATTTTACTTATTGTTAATTAAGTAAAGAATATGTATAAAAACTAGTTTACATATTTTTTACATTTAGTAAATGAGTAAAAATTATTTAACTTATATATTAATTTTAAATTTTGATCTAATCTATAATAATATATGTATCTATTTGCTATATTTAGTGATTAAAAAAAACACTAAATGTACGTGCATTATACATCTAAATCTATAATAATATATGTATCTATTTGCTATATTTAGTGATTAAAAAAAAACACTAAATGTACGTGCATTATACATCTAAATAAAAAATATTTATGATTCGTAAATAAATTCGATTATCGGACTTGTGACTTTGGAATTTTCAAAAGGTTTCACTTCTCCTTTATAAATGAGATATAGATTTTCGTCATTACTTTTTATCGTTTGTATTGCCTTTTCTGTTAATGAATCAGATATTTTTTTCGTAGCGAAACAGTTATATCGTTTATTTTCGATACTGTCCAAAAGTGTAATTATAACTGATCTGCCATAACGCGTTTTCACTGACTTTAAGTCAGTAACAATATATTTTTTATTAATTTCTAAATCTTTTAAATTTTTTGTTTGTACTGCAGTCGATGATATGGAATAATTGATTTCTTGTATTAAATGTTCCATTTTACTTATTGTTAATTAATAACGAATATGAATAAAAAAATATATGAAAAAAAAAATATAAATGGGAAAATTACTGTAAATAATTTAATAAAAGAAATAATACTCACATAGATGTTTTCACTGCACTTACTGCAACTGAATGGTTTTTAAAGTATATAATATTATCTGCTATATGTTGAAATTGACTATTGGAAAATATTACAACATTTCAGTTTATATAAGAATGCTCCCTCAAAAAAAAAAAAGAACATTACTTTATACATTGCAGTTGATTGTCCTCTTCATACATTTCCCATAATATTAAAAAATATATCTACTTACGTATCATATTCATAGACATTCAAGCAATTTAAACTATAAAATGCAAATGAGTTGAAGTTTATTTTTAAATATAGGTGTTTCTGTATATAAAAAAGCCCATTAATTATAGCTTCCCTCCAGTTATATAGAATAAAATCTCATTTGGTTTTCACATTATTAGACGATCTAAAAGGTAAACTATTTACAATTTACATATCTTCCAGACCGGAAATCTTTGTAAAGCGATTTAAAATATAAAAAATGCAATTCAGTTTAAGTTTATTGTTAAATATAGGTGTTTCTGTATATAAAAATCTTTTTTTAAGATACAATAGCCCATTAATTATAGCTTCCCTCCAGTTCTATAAAATAAAATCTCATTTGGTTTTCACATTATTAGACGTTCTAAGAGATAAACTATTTAAGTACATATCTTTCAGATCGGAAATCTCGGTAAAGCCATTTAAAATAAAAAAATGCAAATCAGTTGAAGTTTTTATTGTCATGCAGGTGTTTTTGTATATAAAACTCTTTTATAAGATAAAATATCCCTTCAATTATAACTTGCTTTCTCATTCCATTTGGTAATTTAATGCATCATAAATTATTCACCTACTGCCGTAAACATGTGTGACGTCAGAGGATGAGGATGAGGTGCCAGAATCGGCCAAAACAATCTACTGTTTTCTTTTTTTCAGTGTATTGCTCGTAATTGTCCTTCCTATTATACTGAACAATTTTCTTATTTTAACTAAACTAAACTTAGAGTAAATAAATTAAATAAAAATGGACTATAATTATCAATCTTTTAAAACCAAGAAAACAAACATTGCTGAGGAATACAGTGCCCAAATAGCAAAAATAACGTATTAAAAACATATCATCAAAATATTAGAAGTATTCTAAAAATATGGATGAATTAATTGAAAGTATTTGTCAGTTTGTTTCAAATTTTGAATTTATAGTTTCTCCGAAACTTGGAAAATCTATGACTAGTTTTTTCAAAATGGCTGGCAACAATATGATTTACAGTTTACAGTGAAGGATATTTTAATAAAAGTAATGGTGTAGTTGTTTAGGTGAGGGACACACTCAATTATGTTGCTAATATTATTCAAATTAATGATTGTCAGGTAGTGGAGATAAAATTATTGTTGGAAAATAAAACAGTATGTTTGACAGCTACATACAGGCCTCCATCTATATCTCCAGAAAATGTTGTCAATCATCTTAGACAATACTTAAATGTGAAATCTAGGGAATCTTTTGATTACCACATTATAGTCGGCGATATTAATCTAAATAATTTAAATGTATTAGGTGAGTCTAATTTTGTATCTACAATAAATACAGCAAAAAGAATACAGGGTAGCTCAGATTCTTGTCTGGATGACATATTTTTAAAAAGTAATGAAGCCAGTATCAAGAATAGCAGCGAATAATTTGTATTAAAAACACATATTACCTACCGATAATTTTCCCACAATATTGAATTTAAATATTAAAACAGAGGTTATGCAATTTCAGAGACAAAGTTTGACTAAGTACATAAATCATAAAAATCTTAAAACCGACCTACAAAATTATTATTGGACCAATTATTACAATGCAAAAAATGCTAATGAGTGTGCCCATTATTTAACCTCACTCTTAAAAAATTAATGAAGATACAAAAATTGTTAAACACAAAAGAAATTAAACTAAAAGAAAATAATCGATCAGTAAAGCGCTAATTATTTCAATTAACAAAAGAGATAAGATGTACAGGGAATATCAAAAATACCCATATAATACAATATTAAAAGAATAATTTAAAAATTATAGAAATCTTTTAAATAATTCAATTAAACTATCTAAATTAAATTACTGCAAGAAAAAAATAAATGAATTAAATAATAATAGTAATCAGTTATGGAAACCAATAAATGAAATAGGCAATTCACAAAATCGAAAAAAATGATATGAAACAACGTCAAATGAAACAGAAATAGCTTATACTTTCAATGAATATTTTGCAGATGTTGGAAAAAACCTTGCAAATAAAATAATAAAGCCTCCAACACCTCACCCTGTAAGAATATCAAATCCTCATTCTATATTTTTTAATTCCTCAGACAAAAATTAATTAATTGTAATAATTAAATCTTTAAAATCCTATAAGGCCCCCGGAATAGACATGATAAGAGCTGAAATTTTGAAAAAAATTACAGAGGAAATCGTGTTTCCTTTAGTCCATCTAATTAATAAATGCATTGAGACTGGTTTGTATCCATCGGTTTTTAAACCTGCTATTATAAAACCACTTTAAAACTGGAGCTAAGAATATAACGTCGAGTTACCGACCTATACCGCTAATAACGAGTCTCTCAAAAGTTGTCGAGAAGGTAATAAATTCTCGAATAATTCAATATCTAAAAAAATTCAATTCAATATCTAAAACGCAGTTCGGTTTCCAATAAGGTAAATCAACGGAAGACGCTATATCATCCTTAGTTACAGAAATGTATAAATTTTTTCTCTCTGAAATTTTGTGTATCGTCATAATTCGTCGAGATTCGTCCAGTAATGCAATAAAAATTTTCAAAATTTTTTCACGATTGCATAACTTCCTTACTTTGAGGGGTGAGGAAGTAATGAATTGATATTTGAATTTGACCCCATCATGGAGGAACACGTACGTAGAGTGCTTAAAAAAGAGGAAACCAAAGCTCACTATCTTGGAAAAAACATTCAAAACGAGATAAGAGACTTGCTTCACGAAAGTGTAAAATCGCATATTATTGCTGAAATAAAAAAGCGAAATACTATTCCATACTATTAGATTGCTCTCCTGACGTTAGTAAGGTGGAGTAAATGACGCTGATAATTAGATATGTTTCCATCAATAAGTCGGATTCTGATTCAAACGATGTCGAAATAAAAATCTACGAAAGCTTACCAAAAAAAGCTTCTTACCTGTGGGAAGATCTACAGGGAGACAACTATATGAAATTATAATTAAAGAGCTTCATGAAATGGGACTTGATGTGCAAGATATAAGAGGGCAGGGATATGATAACGGGGCTAACATGAGGAATTTAGGAATTTATATCCACGAGCCAAAAAAATACAAAATAGAGTTTTTCTTCTATACTATTGATCAAGCATTAAACGCACTAGATATTTGATTTGAATAACTGAATCACTATAATAACCATTTTCAATCTCTATATAATGTATATGTTTTAAAAACCATGCCTAAAAAGACACTGAAAAGGATTTGCAAAGGTTTGGAAAATATTTTGTCTCATGGTGAAGCAGCTGTCATTAACGGTCTAGAATTAGCAGAGGAGATTTCTGCAGTTTGTGCACTTTTGGGCAAAAAAGAAAGTCCAAATCCATATAATAACAATGCTAAATTTTGCTCCAAATCTTAGTATTGCCTTAAGATTACTACTGACTATTCCAAGACCAGTAGCAAGTGGAGAAAGAAGTTTTTCCAAATTAAAATTAATCAAAACCTTTTTACGCTCAACTACTACGCAAAATCGACTAAACGGCTTGGCCATTTTAGCAATTGAACATGAAATTGCTGATCAAATAAACTTAAAAGAGGTAATAAAAAAATTTGTAGAATTAAAAGTGAGAAAAAATTATTGTTCTGATTATAACTCAAACAAACAATGTATTACTGTGGTTCTATGTATCTATCTTTTGTTTTCTATTTAGGTTTTAGGTATGTGAAAAAAAATCTAAATCGTAATAGCGATAAAATTGCACCCTGTATGTTTAAAACTAAGTAAATGTTTTTAAGATATAACAACTAGGTATCTATAGGTACTGCAACTCTTTTTATTTTAATGTATACTGTTTTGTACCAAATATTAAGTTTTAATACTTGTTTCTTTTTAAACATACGTTTTTATTGCAATACATCATTTATTAAGAAAAAATAACTTTAAAGGGGCGGCAATATGTTTTTTGTCCGGGGTTTCGTAAACGCCAGAGCGATCCCTGGCTCTATTAATAATATGAAACTTATTAATTTTGCCTAGGGCATTATCAATTATTTACTATGATTTTGAATGAATTATGTAAAATGTTATATGTGTTCGCAATCGGCAACATCCGATTACTAGTTACTGTTGTTACCAACTATTTGTATATTCTTATATAATGGCGTTTATTGATCAGAATTTTTGAACAGTCTAGCTGGCCAAAGGTATATGATTAAATAGGAAGAATCTATTTTTAACACGATAAATGGGACAGAACAAATCAGGCGGCAAATAGGTAGTCTAGTATTGATCAGTAGCGGTGTGTAGTATTACTAATTAATATTAATATTCATCTTACAGTAACAGCATCTTAGAAGCTTCTAATTATATTCGATTATTACACTATTATTCATTATCATCCTAATATGTATAGTGAAGTTTTAATGTTAAGTATATTTCCAATCTGTTTAAAATTAAAATCTTGCTTGTAATTTGGCATATACCAGATGCCCACGAGAGAGAGGTACCTGCCTCCCCACATTTTTATTTATTTTTTCAAGACAAAAATTTTAAATCAGGGTACAGGATATTTGGCATAAAAATAAATTTTTACTAGTAACTTTTTATTTTAAATGGCAGCCTGTATATTTTATAATCATATCTGATAGAGGTTTGAATTACCTTTAGAACAGTTTTTCAAAATCAAAATCGAATCAGAAATGATCTTGGAAAATGGAATTCCATGTGATTATGAAGTGGTCATGAAAACCATATTAAAGTTTATAAGTTGATAATACCTAGTAAGTAACTAGGTATTAACCAAAAAGGTAATTTAAACATTTTGTACCCAAAACAAATGACTTTTGCCAATTTAATTAGTTTATGACGTTTTCTTTTAATAAATATTTTGTAAAAATGAACTGCCTAAACTCACTTTTTACTTTCTTATACCTAATATAAGGAAGTAAAGATTACTAAATTGTGATTTTCTTCGACCTCGAGACTTTGATTGATATATACGTTTTGAACCCTCCTGAATCCAGTCTGACGAATGATGTTTGTGTGTGTTTGTGTGTGTTTGTGTGTGTTTGTGTGTGTTTGTATGTGTGTTTGTGTGTGTGCTTGTGCGTGTGTATTTGTATGTGTTTGTGTGGATGCGTAAGTACGTGCGTGCGTGCGTGCGTGCGTGCGTCGTGTGTGTGTGTGTATCCGCGATAACTCAAAAGATACTAATGGGAGAATTTCCAAATTTGATAGTTGAGATTTTCAACAACATATTAATTGACACATTAAATTTGGTGAATGTGGTACCACCAGAAGAGACATAATGAGTGTAAGAAGAAAAAAGTTACAAATTCTGGAAAATAATTTTTTTTTATTGCATTTCTGGGCGAATCTCGACGAATTATAATGAAAAGACATAACTTTGTGAAGAAAATCTGTCGGCATGTCTGTAGTATCGTGACAGCAGACACAGTTTTTGAGATAAATCTTTCAAATTTGGTACACGTTTTAAAGGTCAAAGACAATGATGAGAAAAAATTGGCCAGCCAAACTTTTTTTGTATTTGCCTTTACAAAAAATATATTCTTGATGAAAGATTATAAATCATGTCTACCATATCAAGCCAAAAAAATTAATTTTCCAAGTACTTAAATAAAGCTGATGTAAACGGAAGTTTTTACACATTTGACCTCGTAAAATGGGGTTAGGATAAATTTAACAGTTTGACATTTGAAATGTCTAATTTAGTTACAAAAATGTCAATATTAATAAGAAGAACTTATTAAAATATGAATTATTATTGACACTATCGAATGACGCTGATAATTAATTAGTTAAAACTTTTAATGAAACATTTCAAGGTACGCTATTAAAATTTAATTGAGGTAAGTGAAGAATTAAATAGATGATTCTTTTAGATCAGGATGATATATAAGATAGTTATTTTATATTGCTTTCGGTAGAGCTTTAAATTAGCTTTCCGTCGCAATTTTAAAATTTAAAATCGGTCCATAAATGGACTTGAAACTGCGGTTTGAACTTCGAAATGCCACAATGAAGATTTAGCAATTTTGTCAATAATTAAAATTAAAATTAAAAAATTTGTGGGCCGAATACGAATTTAAAGTTGCACCGAAGGCATGTAAAAAATTTACAGTGTACCTTTTAAAAAAGTGGGTTTTGGCAGTTTATTTTTTTATAAAATATTTATTTAAAAAACGCCATAAACTAATTAAATTGCCAAAAAAAGTCATTTGTCTTGTGTGCAAAATGTTTAAAAATACCTTCTGGTTAATACCTAGCAATTTACAGGTATTATAAATTTTAATAATATGATTTTCGTGACCACTTAGTAATCAGAATCACAAACAATTAAATTTTTCTTATTCTATATTGATTTTGAGAAAACCATTGTAAAGTTAATTCAAATGTCTATCGGTTGAGATTTTAAAATATACAGAGTGCTATTTAAAATAAATAAGTTACTAGTACTTCCGGTTAAACCGGAAGTGTATTTTTTGGGTCTGGTTAAGTCAAAAAATATATTTTTGTGCCAAATATCCTGTAACCTAATTTAATATCTTTTTTTTGAAATATAAAGAAAAAGTGGGGGGTACCTGGTCTGGGCACCCGGTATAAATAATATCATTTTACGCAAATTTGTTTGAAGTAATAAAAATGACTAATAAATATTCTTATCAAAAAAAGTTTACCGACATCTAAAAAATGGTTGTTTGTGCTAATTTTTATGAGAATTTTTTTTTGAATTTCTAATGACATTAAATAACCTACATCATTTTTGGTGTTATTTGACTTGAATCTGAGACAATAATTGTACGTTCTAGTTTACCGAGGTATGAATAATTTTCAAAATCAATATCGAATATATTTAATGTATTTTTATTTATTTATTTATTTATTTATAAATTTGGCAACCCAACAAATAATAAATTTCCCAAGTACAGGATTGCACTGAAACAATAACAAAAATTAGTAAAGTAGTTGTATGGTTAAGTTTAAAAAATTATTCCAAAAGCTTTGAAAAAACGAATAGAAGTATGATTTCGAAAATAGCTTTAAGTAATTAATAAAAATTATTTGAAGTACAACATTTTTAAAAATGTTCAGATCTCCTCTAAATCTTTATCTTATGGAGTTGAACACGCCGACAGTGATAGAGCCAATTTTTCTACAATCTGTAACAAACAAATTACTTTTCTTAATCGTTCCACAATTCTTATTATCTTGTTTTTTGAATTCTTTCTTCTCCCCTCATTTTTATCACCTTAGCAACCCTCTTATCGCCCACTACCTGATTGCTTAAACTATTACGTGTACATTTCTAATAAGGTAGGAGTGTTACACCTGTCAAATATAAAATAAAATATAAAAATTTAAGATTTAAACTACTGCATATTACGAAACTTAATAAGTAAGTAATTGTAAGAATTTTAAAGGTTTAGATAAAAAAATATTTACTTAATATTTTAAATAAATTATAAAAGATGTTCGTAAAAAAAGAAATTATATGATTGGTGTGTTATAGTTATTGTTTAGTTGAAATTATTAGTTTTATATAATTTTTCTTTTATGTGCATTAAAATTCTACATAATAAAACAGTTACTTTCAATATAGTAGGTAAAATATGGAATGGATTTCATTCGATACAGAAAATAATACAGTAGAAATACAACCACTGAAAATAGTTCAGCTCATACAATACAATTATTATACGCAATTTCTCATGCAGAAGAAAATAAGCCTACGGGAATTCAAAATACATTATTCTCTGATTTTCTGTTCACAAATATTATTTTAGAAAATACGGTTGAAATTGTTTTTAATATAAAAATATGTTATCATTTATTGAAAGCGTTTTCTATAACATAAATTAGAGTGCTTTTTGTCTCAAATTCTTGATTACCAATTTTGTAGAACTGTTGATAATGGATGATTAATTTTTTCTCTATTAATGACACTTGAGTGAAATGAAATGAAAAAATTATATATTGTGTCCGGAAATGAATGGGACACGGCTTTACAATAAGTAACGGGACTTCATAAATGATCGAAAACCATGTCACCAATTAGTTCCCTTTAACAGCCTCGTCAAATCGTGCTGTCAGCAAAATATGGTTAAAAGAAAGCGATTCCTTATACACATACGTATTTGCAAATATCTTTATGTGGTATTGTCGTAATATGAAAGACAAAATCACTAGTTAAAAAGTACCAATTGATCACGTGGTTTTAAGCATTTATAGAGGCCCTGTAGATTCCTACCATACTCCGTTTCCGAGATAAGGTTCGTCAAACCTGGGCATTAGAAATTTTCAATATAAGAGCGATGTTCATGTCAACTAAAAACTCGATGTGTTGTCATTTCATTGTTCTGTATACTAACATAACCCTATCTATAAAATCCCAAGAAGGAATATATACAAATTTTAAACATTGCTATTCATTGTAAAAAAATAGCTGTTAGAAATATGTAGAAGTCTGTGATTAGAAATTAGAATAACTACAAGAGATGGGTTGTTATTTAACAATCTGTTATTTGTAAATAACGTTAACAGACTGTTATTTCTGTTCGAAAATAACAGATAAGCGATATGACGTTAGTAAATGTTCCCGCAGCAACTGTTATCCAGGAAACAGCAACAGATGAAAAGCGTAGATAGTATGGGGTACCGATTTGGATAACGACAACTAAGACGACAAAACAACTGTTATTCAGAAAACAGCAGCAAATGAAATCGCATAGACTACTTAGACTAGTATGGATGGGATAATATTAATATTGTCTTTGCTGTGTTCTGTTGGGGGTCGGCGAGTACGATAGATATTTAATCGCAGTAGTGGTATATAAATAATTAGATATTCCTTGTCACAACAAACATTTTATTTATATTTGTAGTACTATATTATACATATATGATATTCATAGCGGTATAATAATATGGTATATGTATCTACGCTGGTATTTATTTCCTTATTCAAGATGAAATGATAATAATTGGAGGTTTGAACTTAAAAAATGTTTTATGGAAATCAATTATTTATTTTATTTACTTATATGTATATATATGCATGTAAGAGAATCAATTAATATAAAACATAAAAATCAAACTGAATAAAATCCATTCTTTTAAAAATTAAATAAATAATATAAAATATAAAAAAAACTTAACTAACAAGATCTATTTTAATAAAAATAAGTATGAAATTATATTATCATTATATAAAACAACAGCAATAAATAATAGCCATAATAATTGTAGTCACTATGTAGTGTAAAATAAAATAACGCTGATTGAAATAACATTTGGGCATTCTACGAATAATGATGCCAGTATTCCACGGCTATCTGTTATTTTTAACCTGTTATTTTAAACAGTTATTTGAAAATAACAATAACAGTTGGAACCTGTCATTAAAAAGTAACAGTTTTGCCCATCTCTTATAACTAAGGCTGGCCGAGGTCACCTGGCCGACAGAGCCGTCATATAACTCATATGTTTACATCATATCATAATACTTGAATAAGTACAATAAATGGAAATAAATTTTAACAATAATGTTACATTTTATAAAAATTTGTATAAAACTCACCCTTTTAAGCAGTTTGGTTGTCATCATCACAAAGTGGGGAAGATCTATAATATAATAGCATCAGGTATGTTTCTACAGCTATCTCCGTCAGCGATGTTCACTTTGGTGAAAAAATATGTTTGTATTTTGAAAATGACCGTTCGACATCTACGGATGTAATACAGGCATAAGTAAAACAATCTGTGAACTCACTTAACGAAGTTGTAGGTGTACCATCACAAATTTTTCTTAATTTGCTAAAATCAGGATCTCTCTGTAATACACTCTCGAATTTTTCACTAACGCGATTATTTTTTGCTTCATTTATAGCCTGTAGCTGTGTATTTACGTCGTCCACTATTTGCAGGGATTCCACTAACGACAACGAACTATTTTGCAATTTTTCTATTGCGTCGTGTATTCCTCTATAATTCTTATTAATAGTTTTTAAATCTGTTTCAAGGGAAACGCGTCTTGAAAGCTTGTCTGGCTTTCCCTAATAGCTGCAGCCTCGTTAGGGTTGAACTGTAGTATCACAGCTTTTATTTTTTGAAAATATTCAGCATAATAAAAAGCCGCTCTCAACCACGTTCACCAACGTGTAAGAATCGGCTCTGGTGGTGCAGGGATACCAAGACACTGTCTGTGAAATGCTCGAAGCCGTTTAGGAGATTTGAGAAATACTTTTTTTGTATTTGCTATTAATGCATCTACCTCTGGAAAACATTTTCGAATTGTTTCTGCCACAAGATGTAATGCATGCACTTTACACGTAACATGTAAAAACCGACAATTGTCTCTTTGAAGAGAACGGCCTACCATGCGCATTGTCGCGGCACCATCAGTCACCAACATCAATACTTGACTTGTTGAAAGTTCAAATTTTCGAATGTCTCCAACACCACACGCGTAATTATTTCGCCAGTATACGCAGTTAGTCTTTTACTAGCTAGTAAAAGTGCAAATGTTGGTTTAAGAGGGTCCAGTACACGTATTATAATATTTAAAATAGAATTTTTTTTACAATCTGTCGTCTCGTCAATACATAACCAGAGCCGTGTATTTTTTAATCCACATTTAATCCTATTTACAATGTCTTCACGAATAGCTGGAATATCTACGTAACGATGTACGACTTGTTAAGTTCACCTGGGGATTGTATTTATTCCAAAACTCCCGAAATGGTTGTTTATCCAGTATGTGTAGCGAAATATTACAGGCTGTTAACATTAACAATAAATCAAACATAAACTGAGTTGTCAAAGGCATGCCATTTTTTTTATTTTGATGTTGCACGGTATTGATATGACGACGACAATCTGTTTTGTGCCAGCACATTAAGTCTTGATTGCAAACTTTACAAATTATTTTGCATCCGTCATAGAATTAATCCGGAAATTCAGCGATAAATTTATTCACTGTGTCCGCGTACGGTCGTTTTTTACCCTTTGGCGCGTTTGACATTATGTATAATTTATAGGTACAACCTCACGCATTAACCTTTCAAATAAGACTGCAGCGTAAATCACTTCTAAATCGGAACGTGTGACGCCAGCGCAAGACCGTGGCTGTACTCCAGCCACCTCGGCCAGCTTTACTTATAACTACTTTATTTTAATATAAACAATAAAAAAGATACAATGCGCATGCTTGTATCTTTTGCAGGTGTGCTCAATACGGTGGGATTTATGCGTGCAGGCAGCATGAATATCTGCCGCGCAGTAGTAATGAGATGACGCGAAGCGAATCTGCAGTAATGCAACTACTTAAATAAAAGAACGGATACCTGCACAGTCATATTGAAATATGTATTCCTGTAGAATAAAAAACACGACCTTAGTGATTGATTACAGTAAAACTATAGTAAACAATTACTGTGGTAAAACTATATATTCAAAATAACAGCTTGAATCAAAAGAGTTTTTCAAAATTGCTTTTATCCAAAATGATGGTGTGATAATCGATCCATTTCCACATTTATGTTAAAAATACTTCTTAAAAGAATCCGAATACAAAAATTATTAACTAAAACAAATGACTAAGGATATGGCTACGAAATTTAAGAACATGGACTGGAATGACATCAACAGCTTTGTTCAGAGCGGCAGTAAATAAAGTAAAATGGACCAGTATGATAGCCAACATTCACAGAGGATAGGCACTTCAAAAAGAAGAAGAAGAAGGATATACATGTTCTTGCTTTCCTAAAATATTATGGCAAAAAAATTCTTTTGGATTTTTGCTCCTTATATATCCAGTAACTTCTAAATGTCTTTATTAAACGTACATTTGTAATATGTTCCTCTACTTACAGCATTTAGCTCAATACTTAAGTCCGGAGTAGGTCTACCTGTTTTTATATATTTCGTATCCTGATAATCAGTTTAAGTATTATGTTGGCAGTGGTGACATTAAGGAATTACTTTATATCTGGTAAAAACCATTTCAATTACAAATAGTACATGTTTTACGACACTAAGGAACAAAAAAGGATGTTCAGCTTCTAAAATAAATATGTAATATATGATGATTTCATTATAGAATTAATACCTACTATAGTTACAACAAATACTTTGTATACTTATGAAGACCTGCTAATTTTAATAATTCTATAAGAAAACATAAAAATAGTTTTACCTTATAATAAGCAATAGTACACTAAAAAAACCGACAAAAACGTTTCAAAAAATTTTTTTAAGGTACAACCACATGGGACCTTCACAGAATAATAGATTAGGCCCTTGGTCATCTAAAATAGCCAATTACAACATTTTTTGGGAAGTCCAACTTTTTTTATTATGAAAAATGTCATAAATCTGTCAAAATTAATTTTTCGTACTTTTTCACATATCCCTCATGATATCTCCGGAACCGATTGAGATAATCAAGTTTTTTTTTTTTAGTCGATAAAGGAAACGTGAGCTGAATTAATTTAGTTTTTATGGAAAACCTAGTTTTTTTTTAAATTAGGTAATACTTTAACATTTACTTTTCTTGCAGTATTTTTTTCAGTAAGCGAAAAACTTTTTTTGTTTTAAGGAATTTTGCCACAGTGTATGCATATGAAATAAAATTAACACATCAAGGAAGTTTTAAAAAAAAGCGCAATACTCTACGACTTATACGTTTCAAGTTATTGTTATTTGAAATTAAGTTTCTGCGGGCAAGATATTTCATGAAGCTTCGCTCCCCCGGTTCTACTGTGCTTTAATCAGTGTGCTATGCGTGTTGTGGGTGCATATTATAAAGTATTATTTTTGACACATCTTTAATATAAATTTTATTTTCATAAGCACTTAGAAGGTTTTACTTATCATTATTTACATTGCACATTATTTAAAATCAATTATATTTATACATTAAAACCTAAAATTGAATTAAAAAAAATACGAAATAATTATTTATTTTAAAATACAAATTTAAAACTTGTTATAAAAATATTTTAAAAATCCTCAACGTCGGAATCTAAAAATCTGGACAGTTCCTTGATTGCAGCAGTTTGCATATTTGCCCTCACTGCAGCATTTCAAACCTTGAGCAAAACAGGTACATCTGTTGTTGTTACAGACCCTGTCGGAATATTTTATTGACAAACTTTGCCTTACAATATCGGGACAGGTTCTTCACTAGAAATAGTGGCCTTCCAAACATTTTCTTCAAATGGCACGATGGTCTACTAGCTAAAATGATGAGTATGGGTTATCCCATTGCACTCGTCAAACTAGTTAGATCATACCTGCACGGGAGACAGATGCGAGTGAAGATCAGGGACTGTGTGTCCACGTATCGACCGATGGAAGCCGGAGTCCCCCAAGGCTCTGTGCTGTCACCCCATCTGTTCGCTGTCTTCACCTCTGATCTCCCAAGGGCCGAAGGCACCGCAATGGCACTCTACGCGGACGACACGGCCGTCACGGCCAGATCCTGGAGAGCGGGAACAGCCACCAGAAGACTCCAAGAGGCAGCCTCTCTTCTGGAAGAATGGTGTATCAAGTGGAAAGTCGCAGTCAACGCGGAGAAAAGCCAGACGATTCTCTTCAGGAAAGGACGCAAGGAAACCCCCACAGGACACGTCTCCATGTTCGGCGAGGACATCCAATGGCACGATTCCGTCAAGTACCTTGGCGTAATCATGGATAAAGGCCTGACATGGAGACAGAACACCGAAGCCATCGTGGTAAAGGCCAAGCGGACGAGAGCTCTCATCTACCCGATGGTAGGGAACCAGAGCAGGCTCAGTCTGAGGAACAAGCTTCTGCTAGTCAAAGCACTCATCAGACCACAGCTGACCTACGCCTCCGTAGCATGGGGATACCAAGCGAAGACCTATCTGAAGAAGATCCAAGCCGTGGAAAACGTGGCCATCAGGACAGCGGTGGGCGCACCATGGTACGTTAGAAACGCTGACATCTTCAGGGACCTGGAGTACACACCAGTCACCGAAATCATCCGGGATAGAGCGAAGAAACTGTACACCTTAGCTGAGGAGCACAGGAACCCGCTGATCAGGGAGGCCACCTCCTATGATCCAGCCGACGCACCGAGGCACAAGAGGCCGAAGGTACAGTTACTGGATAACGGGTAAGTATAACTAATCCTTTCCTTACAGATGGACTAAACCCACTGAAAAGACATGACACGATCAACCACCCTCCCACAAACCTTGCGGGCGCCGGTCAGTAAACCGACCAGTGCCCGTTGTCCCCCTGGCTCCGTGGAGGACGAAAGTGCTAAGAAAGCACTTAGGCCTTCACCTCCTAGAGCTACACAGTTCATCCTCACCTTGTCCGATGATCCAGATGACAATGTGTCAATTGACACTTTGTGTACTGGCAGTCAATCCCAAGTCACAGAATATCCACACAGTCCCTGACAGACAGATGACTACCCCCGGGGGTGACAAGCTGGCGAAGAAAGAAGACGAAGACAGAAGAGCGCCAGAAGAGGCCCTAGCCAGCAGGGTTCATCAGCCAGGACCCAGGGAGGTTGACCGAAATCTTCGGCACCGCTCACATTTGTGAGTGGGGCCGTTCGTAAAGTAAGTTAACCCGCCCTGCACGAGGCCGGTCCAGGTCTACAGCGATGACTAGGGTAAAAAGGCAATAGTCCTGCCTGGCCCTAGCATCCGAGACCGTCATCATGCCAAATGGATATTGGCGGCGTTACAGACCCTGTCGAAACATTTTATTGACAAACTTTGCCTTACAATATCGGGCACAGGTTCTTGACTAGAAAAAGTTGCCTTCCAAACATTTTCTTCATATGTCCAACCGTATCGAGTTGGATCTTCCAACTGCATGTATTGTATGGTATATGGCTATTGTACCAAATTTTTAATTGATTCAGACACCTAAAAAGAAAATAATTACATGTAGGTGTTTTGTTTCTTTTTTTAATAGGTATGGGCGATCTAGAAAAATAATTATTACCTTTTTAAATGTTGTCTAAAAGCATGGTCAGTAGGAGGCAGCTCAGAAGCTGGCCGATTTGTACTTGTTAAGTCCCATCGCAGTTCATTTAGGGATTTTATATTTTTGTTTTTATTCTTATATAAATAAAGCATATATTTTACCCCTAATTCCATCGCTTTATCCTCTGACAGAAAAGAAAGGTTTTCTAAATATTTTAAATTATTTAAATTTTTATATAAAACATCGAATGTCGTTTTTATCCCTATTTTATACATGTCACAACCAGTTAGGCAATGAATCATTAATAATTTCTTGCAAATTTCCTCTCCTAAATTTGCCACAATATTGTTAATTGACAAAAAATGTATATTCTTACAATGTCCTAATTGTATAAATATATTCCTTTGGGACATATCTGGTGTTTCACAGTAATAATGTAAAAGCAAAATCAGGACATCAGTATCAACAGATTTTACCAGAATTGTATTACCTGATTTTAATTCTGATAACACAAAATAAACATTCCATTGTTAAGCACTAAATAATATGTAAAAACTCAATAAAAATAATACTCATTTGCATTCACATTACACAAAGAAAAGTTAGTTTCTAACTGGCAATATATGTATGTATAATATAAGATTACTTGTATTGAATAGTCTACACTCCACACACTTGAGTGGCGCCGCGGTGAGGCGCATCTAGGATCGAAAAACTCGTAACTTTAAATAACAAAATCTCGAAAACTATAAGTCGTAGAGAACTGACTTTTTTTAAAAAAGCTTCCTTGAAGTGTAAGCTTTATTTCATACACATATGGTATGACAAAATTCCTTAAAATAAAAAAGTTTTTCGCTTACCGAAAAAATGCAGCAAGGAAAGTAGACGTTCGTTTTACCTAGTTTTACAAAAAAATATTATTTTCCATAAAAAACGAAATTAAAGCAGTGACCTTCGCCCACATTTCCTTTATCAATTAAAAAAAAAAAACATATAATTATCTCGATTGGTTCCGGAGATATCATGAGTGATGTGTGAAAAAGTAAGAAAAATTAATTTTGACAAATTTATGACATTCTTCGTAATAAAAAAAGTTTGACCTCCAAAAAAATGTTGTAATTGGCCATTACAGATGGCCAAGGACCTAGGCCATCATGCTGTGAAGGTCCCAAGTGGTTGTACCTTAGAAATTTTTTTCAAGAAGGAAGCTACTTTTTCCCCGTTTTACGGTGCACTACAAGCCATTTATCCATTTTGTCCCTGCAGCACTGCTGGTAGCACCACTTCCCCACGCACAGGTTAATTCAAAACAACTTATGCAAATTATTAGTTACCGTACGTGTCCATGGTGCGAAAAGCCGGAACGGAACTGTCAGTATTAAGGGATTTGATTGGTTTTCGGTATTATGGGATTCGGTCTAAATAATCAAAACGCTTGAAATTAACAGGTCCGTGCCGGATTTCTGGACGATGGGGACGTATCATCGCCCTATCTATTTATTTATATACCAGTAAAAGTAGGAAGTAAGTACAGATTGTATAATAAAATACAGAAACAGAATCTGAAGTACAGAAATTTAAAAAGATTTGGGTAAAGTATCGAATGCTCGATAGTGGCACACTGACACTCTTGTGTGTTCTAATATTGGTAACATTCAAAAACATCATTTCAGATCAAGAGTTTTTGTTGTACTGCAATCATGTTGCCAAATTGAAAATAAGTAGTAATTTTTTCCTACCAAAACGCAAGACAAGCGGATTCGAATTATCAGTTTTTTTTTGGAAAGTGAGAAAATCATCCACCACCATCTCAAATTATCTACTAATCCTATTTTTATCCGCCAATTGGCAACACTGCAATAGTCCATGAGCACTCCCCACTAGGTTCACAGCATATATCTACCACATTTTCCATCCTTTACTCGGACTGGGGCGTACAATAACCTTCCATACGGCATATGCACTAAAGATGGATTTATAAAAACAAAATATTATCATTTTATTATTTCCTTATCTATTTGGTGGCGCTACAGCCTTGCAGAACTTATTGAGGAGCCGCCACTGAAGTTGTTAATAATGTATTACATTCGACAGATGTTATAGTATAAGCTTTTTTCTGAAATGCTTCTATACTTCACAGGTATAAAAATGATTAAATTTAAAGGAAAATTAGAAAAATTTCTCCTACTACATACCTGAATTAATTTATTTAACATACATATGTACATTCGTAAAAAAGCATTTCTTCAATTTTGAATAATATTTGCTAATTAATATTTATTTGGATTATACGAAGATTACTTACATTCTAAAAATATCTTCCTCAAATACGATTATAAACACTGGTTTATATTTATTTTTCTAATTTAAATTATACTTTTTATAGCATAAATACACATTAAAAGCTAGGAGCCGTTTATACTATGATATGCGATAATAAAAATATATAGAATATAAATGATAATTAGATTTAAGAGGAAGTAACAATAGCAAATAAAAAAAATAATTTAAAGTAAATTTTTTATGAACTCTACATATAAATATTGGGTATTTACAAATAATCGCTCTGATTATTTCATCTTATTTTGAAAAGTTTAGACGAACGAGCACAAAGGTATTTCGCAGTTTATTCAAAGAGACTTTTCATAAATACCATTGTCTTAATTAAAATACTTTAAATTTTAAAAATATATGTATTTGGTGAATTATGCTTTAAATAATAAAATAAATATGTTAGGAATGCCCGAAATTTTGAAGTAATATAAATGTAAAATGTTTACAAGTGTAAAGCATATTTTTCCGTTATTTTAAATTCCTTTATATTAATATGATTAAACTGGAATTTATTTGAATGACACTCAAAATTTCATGGAAAAAATTCAGATCGCCAGAATATCTATAACAAGTTTTACCACGACATGGAGTGGTTGGCTTACTGAATAATTAAAATTAATTCTTCAGTCTATGGACTTACTGCTTATAGCAAAGACGAAAATAAAGCCAATGAAGGCAATTTATCTTTATCTAAAATTGCTTCGTTAATCCGCTATTGAGGGTCAAAGTTCTTAATGACCAGGTTATTTTTGAATAACAAAATAAGATTTTTTGTCATTACAATCAAATTTGAGATGTTTTTTTGACGTAATCTTGTTGGCCGTTAGGACTAGGCAAGTAGCCAATTGTTGATCGTCTGGTTATAAATACAAATTTTCTGCAGTTTATCTGTAACACATTTAAATATAGTTTAGATAATTTTACTTCTAACTTTTCTACTTCTTCTAAAATTTAATTTTCTAACCTAGAAAAAACCTATAAATACAAAAATTGCTCATTTTCTTGCGAATTCAACGCATTAATCAGAAAAACAATCAAACATCGCGTTTTCGAAATATAAACCAAACTTTTGCTTTTTAAAATGGAACACCTTGTATATTTTTATTTGTATCTAGATTTTCGATATCTACGCTTTCTCCTGATTCCAATGACAAAATACATGTTGCATATTTTCATTCATTTTCACAATATTCTGCATTATATTTCCTCAAGGATACCATGAAATTAAAACAATGGAATTGAACGAAAACAATTCATTATTTTATTAAATATTAAATATTATAATAAAACTATAATCTACAAGATCATAGCTCTAAAGCAATTGTTCAATATGGCCTCCATTTTCGACACAAGCCATGCATCTCTGTCTATCACTGGAGTATCTTCGTGACTTAAATTTTCAAATAGTTCTCTTATTTTAATTTATTTCATCTATATTTTGTCTGGTAGATTTATCATAATTTTTACTGGTTTTTTGTCCACTGGATATATAGAATTGGAATTTTTGTGGGATATTTTTTGGACAGAAAATAAAACACGTTACTGAGATTGACAGGTTTCTCCTGTAATATCAGGCTTCATCAGAATCTATAAAATTTTTCCAGTCTACAATCTACCAATCTACAAATCGATAACAACACAAATAAAAATAGATAGTTTTTAGTCAGTTCACTTATAACTTCTAACAAGTGAGAACGGGTGAACAGTATGAGCGGGTGAACAGTATGAGCGGGTGAACAGTCTGATATGTGCATTAGTTAAGCGTGCGCTACGCGCACCCTTGGCGCTGTGCAAGGCATCCTCTGTCGCAACAAAAACTTGTGTATTATTGGCCGCCACGCCGTTACGATGCGTCGGATCGAATTCGGGCATTAGACTTTTCTGCGCCGTTCGCGACGTATAACGTCAACCCCCTCGCGATTTTGACGAAAAGACGCATTCCGAAATTAGCCCCCCTTCCCGACTCCCCACCCCCTTCCAATTTTTTCGCGGAAACCCCCCTCGAGTAATGCCCGCCCACCCACTTTTTTTCGGACGATCGAAAATTTTCGGCGCGTCGACGGCCGCCACGCCGTTACGCTGCGTCGGATCGAATTCGGTCATAAGACTTTTTTTGCGTCGTTCGCGACGTAGAACGACACGCCGCCGCCCGCGATTTTGCCGAAAAACGTTTTCCAAAATTAGCCCGGGTGGACAAACCATCTATGTTTATAAGGGAAAAATGTGCGCAAAAGCACCCCTTTTAGGTAAAAAATTCGTCGCGCCCGCCAGAGCACTTTAGACTCCACTCCCGTTCCTCGTTAGCGATATATAAATAAAAATAACAATACACATTAAAAATACTAATTATTTAAAAAACAAAATAATTATCATTATATAAAATGAATAACAAAATTTTACATCTATAATTATCAACACATGGCTATTAACCTAAAACAAAAAGACAATTGTCCACGCCTCCTCCACCTTTCAATATTGATTAATATATTTAATACATATTGTATTGTATTAAACGGTATTTGTAACATAGAAAGAAGAAATAGCGTAAGGTACTCAACCTAAAATTAATATAATAATTAGAAAGCAAAAGGTACCATGAGTGATGCCCGCATAAAGGATGCAAACCTTGGTCATGATACCCCCGCTTTCTATATATCTTCCCTCAACAGCATCTTCATTCTTTTCAATAATTAGATTAAAAATCCTCAATATATTTCCGTAAATATTACTCAATCCCTCTATATCTATTCCTTGATTCACACAATTTTGATTACAGTTTATATGTATTATTTCCAATAATAGTCTTTTTTCCAAATTACTTTCAGATTGGGATGGAAAAAAGACTATTGTTGGAAATGATACATATAAACTAAAATCAAAATTATGTGAATCAAAGATCTGAGTAATATTTACGGAAATATATTGAGGAATTTTTAATTTAATTGTTGAAAAGGATGTAGATGTTTTTTGGCAAGTGAATTTTTTATTCCAATATTTTTTTTGCTTTTAATACTGTTAATATGAATATTATTATTTAATCCAATATATTTTTGCATGTAGCGAGAGAATTAGTTGTTTTAATAGTTTCTGCGATAGAAATGCATTTGAAGTGCTCTTTAATATGTTGTCTACCTATAAATTTTACACTAGCACATTCAGATAACAATTACAGTGTAAAATATAGGAAACTATCGATAGTTTATCGTATAAGATGTGAAAGGATGCCAAAATAATTAATTTATTTTTTCTAGAAATAAATAATACGAAGCAAATAATATCTCCGCTTTTATAAACTACTGTGTACAGCAAAATACTGTTGGATTAAAAAAAATATATTTTTACAATATGCGATGAATTTTACTTTATTTTCTATGGATATAACAGTATTAACACTTTCATATGATATGAATTATATCTACATAATAATTGAATCTCTTTGATTCTATGAAAGCAACGTATGAATATATGCTTGAATGAACCTAGCTTTCAAAGCAAAGAGAAAAAATTGTAATATATCTTAGAAGTTATTGATTGTTGTGAAATCAGTATACAAAAGTAAATTATGTTTTTTTTAACAACACATTTACATCTTTGTGTCGGTTTCGATAGAAATTGAACCATATTTATATATTTGACAAGATTTGGAAAAACTATTCATCGTGTACATTTGAAATTATTTTTAACTAACTTTTTTCATGGGGGTCTACAACTTCATTCTTTAGTTTGAGATCCTTTTGCTGTTGCTGTATTCGAACTTGAAGTATCTGTAATAGTTTGTACGTTTGGAGAAGCGGTTAATGTTGCCGAAGAGGAATAACTGGATTCATTAGGAGGGTCTTCCAAACTTCCTTACCTCTTCCATACCAGTAATCTGCATTTGATTTTGATTATTTATTTCCACTAATCTAATAATAGGTAATGGACCGAGCCTTGAAAACAGTTTAAATGAGGTGAATAGAGAAAGACATATCGTAGTCCATATGAAAAAAAAGGAAACGAACGGGCTAAAGTCAGACTTCATCCTCTACGATAGAAAAATACATGGGTATTATTTCATTTCTTTCTATATTTTGACATGCACTTTTTCTCTCTCTCTAGGCTCCGTTTATATTATACCTCTTAGGTTAATGTTTATTTCTTTAACATAACCTAGTTAATAATTTTTCTTTAATATGAAACAAAATATATATTTTTTTTCATTTTAAAATTTTAATATGGTTTAAAGAATTTGTTACAAAATAAAGCATAAAAAACACCTTATAGATTCAACTGCTTATTTTTAAATGATTTAGTAAATTTCGTAGAATGCTAAATCAATTACTCATTCAATTAAATATTCTTTATATATATATCATTTTAAACTTGAAAGAAAAATTACCTATATTACTTTACTATTCAGGTAATAAACTTTAAATAATATCTAAATTAAAAAGTTATTTACTTTTCTTCAGAAAGTGGTGGAAAGTAAATTTGATCAGTTGTTCTTGACGAAGGTTGGTAGTGAATATAATCACTTTCAGCAGGGTTCGATGAGTTTCCACTACTAAAAATTAACTATTGATACATAACTGTAATTGTAAAAAATAGGAACAGTTTCAATGTTAAATAAGTTAAGGATAGGCACCGTTATTGAATTATTTCAGCATTCTATATACGAACAAGATAACAATCATCTTTCAGTGAATGGACTCTGTTCTGCTGAACTGAAATGATCAACCATACCTCGAAATTTAAATAAAGTTCATTCAAAAACTAAATTGGAAAATAATTATAATTTAATAACGTATTTTCCCTGTGGATGATTATTTATTTAACATTGTAAAAAAAAGCCGAAGAAAGAAAATGTTTAAAAAAATATTTATCTATTAAACAACAAATTTCTATAATCGACACCTATGGATTATGTTTACTTACTTAGGGAAAGAACGATTTGAATCTTTTTCTGCGTGTTTCTTATAATAAACACAACACTTTACCATTTGTAATCATTTAAAATACTTAATAAATTCACGGATAGTCAAAGAGTTACCAAAAATATTAGAAACGTACTACCACAACATTTTCTAAAATGTCATTTTATTAGAACAGCTAACGGAATGTAGACGGTAATATGCGAACGATGTAGGACAGCCACAGGATATCACTTCACACATAAACATGACTGAATTATTATTATTACTTCCCCCTGTTGTTTTTGGTTACGTGTGTAATAAGGGTAAGATTCATTTAGTCATAAATGGTCGAATATCTCATTTAAGAAATTATCAATTTCAATTCTAAGCACCAGACGCTTAAGACAGATGTTTAAAGAGCGTTCATAACATTATGAAATAACGCTCTATTCATATCACATTCAAATTTTGTAGGATCCTTTACCTTTGAATCCAGATGTGCGTTAAGTTTATTGTCGGTTAGTCCAAGACCAGAAAGCCCAAGATTTCAATTTCTGCAGAATAATTTCATTTACTGATAGAGAATGGTTACGGGAGGCCTCGATAATACACCGGAAATAATAGCATCATGGTACAACCTTCTTTTTTTCTTCTACATCTGAAGATAAAGGATTGAAATTTGGAATATCCTATTTACCTAATAAACGTCACTTTTTGACATATAAATGATTTTTTCTACTTCCGTTTTCACCGGAAGTGACACTAAGTTTTGATTTTCAAATGGAATGCTTTGTATATTATTTCATTTTTGAATTCTGAATAATTTTCTAAATCCAATGATACTACATAAGTGACATTTCAAACGTCAGTATTTGTTTTAATTTAATTTTTGGTTTTCCCTTGACTCATGACTAGAGTTGGCAAAAATGCGCCGCAGGACATAGGCGTATGCACCATAATAAGTATAAGAAAAGAAATTAACAAGTGATAAAAGCAATAAACTGTTACAATTTATAACAATGTATGCACAACTTACCCTCTTAGATTGGTTATTAAAAACTGGAAAAGATGTGTAAAAACTTTGCAGCATCATGTATGTTTCTATGGTTGTCTCCGAGAGTAATGTTCGACGTGGTGAAAAAATATGCTTATATTCTGAGAACGACCGTTCGATATCTATTGCTGTAATACAAGCAAACTTAAAATAGTCTTTGAACTCACTTAACGGATCTGCAGATGCACCATCAGTACCATCATAAATTTGTCTTAATCTGGTAAAATCGGTGTCTTGCTTTAACACACGTACGAACTTTTCTCCAACGGGCTCATTTTTTGCGTCACCTATAGAGTATAGCAGTCGATTTACTTCGTCCACTATTTGCAGTGACTCCGCTAATGACAACGCACTGTTTTGTAAGTTTTGTATGGCGTTATATAATCCATTATAGTTCTTATGAATAGTTTTTCAAGCTGTTTCAACAGAAACATCTTCGAATTTTGTCTGGCTTTCCTTAATAGTTGCAGACTCGTCTGGATTGAATTGTAGTATCAGTTTCTATTTGCTGTAAATATTCAGCATAATAAAATGCTGCCTCCAACCATGTTCCTCAACGTGTAAGAATCAGCTGTGGTGGTTCGAGAATACTGGGACACTTGCTATGAAATGCGCGAAGACGTTTAGAAGATTTAAGAAACACTTTTTTAGTACTTGCTATTAATGCATCTACCTCTGGAAAACCTTGTCGAATAGTTTCTGCCACAAGGTGTAAAGAATGCACTTTACACGTAACATGTGCTAACCTACAACCGTGCTCTTGAAGAGAACGGCCTACTAAACGCATTGTTGCAGCACCATCGGCTACAAACCTCAACACATGACTTTTTGACAGGTCAAATTTTTCTAACGTCTCCAGCACCACCCGCGTAATTGTTTGGCCAATACACTCAGTTGTCTTTTACTAGCTAGTAACAGTGGAAATGTTGGTTTAAGAGGGTCCAGTACACGTACTATAACATTTACAATAGAATTTTTTTTACAATCAGTCCTCTTGTCAACACATAACCACAACCGTGTTTTTTTAGTACACATTTGATCTTATTTATAATGTCTTCCTTTACAGTTGATACATAGTTACGCAACGTTATGCAACTTGGTAACGTCACCTTGGGATTGTATTTATTCCAGAACTCCTGAAATGGTTGTTTATTGAGTATGTGCAGCAGAACATCACAGGCAATCAGCATTAAGAGTAAATTGAACATAAACTGTGTTGTCGAGGGCAAGCCATTTTTTTTTAGTTTAGTGTTGCACAGAATTTACGTGACGTTTACAATCACGTTTGTCCTAGCACATCAGGTCAGTCTCGCACACCTTACAAATTATTATAGCACCATTGTAGAATAAATCCGGAAAGTCACTGATAAATTTATCCACTTTGCCAGCGTATGGACGTTTTTTACCCTTGGATATATCTGACATACTTTATTATTAAATTAATGTCAAGAATACAAAAAATAAAATTATCAACAATACAACGGAGAGAAATAAATTACGTTATTGACACCTCGACGCATAACAGTAGACTAAAATAGTAAACAAGTTTCGTTAACGTACCTGGGTATTTCTCTACCTGGCACCGCCCATGATTTACGGATCGAAATGCTAGGCTCTACTCATGACTGTTCCTATTTATTCTAATTGACTCGAGTAATGCTAGAAAAATCGAAATCCCGTCGAAAATACTAAATTATGTGATTTATGAGTAAATAAATTTCATCAAAATGGTTTTTGGGACGAAACACAATTTTTTCAAATGGAACCATATTGGTACCGTGGTACTATTAATAAGGATTTTATTAATAAGCATTATTAAAATGTGCAATAAATACAATCAAAAGTACAGCTAAGAGAAAATGAAAGAAATACAATTTAATTATAATTATCTAGGTATACCCACATACGGTGGATTTGGAATACAAAATAGGAACACAAAACATTGCAATAGTTGGTCAAAATGGTGTTCATTGACGTCAATGCACTTATGAACTCGCATAGCTGCGCCTCGAAGAACATTCGCCAATTGCTGAGTCGTTATGCTTCCTTCATTAAAATAAAATTTTCTTCTGGATCATTGTTGGGCTCTCTGCGGAATTGTTTTTCAACACGATTAAAATAATTTCTCGCAGGACATTGTCTATCAGGATATCGTTCGGCATAAAAGGTGCAAGCCGCAAATGCATTTTTCTACATTCCTCATAAATAATTAACCAGTCCACTTTTTCATCTCTTGTATAAATTTGTGGCATTTTGAACAAAATTTTATAATTTATATAAGACGCAATAAAAACATCAGCAAAGCCATCTTAGTTACTTCTTACCATTTAATTATGATATGTAACAAAAATGTATTTTCTTATTTTTTCTTAGCTGTAATTTTGATTGTATTTATCGCACATTTTAATAATGCATATAAATAAATTTCTTATTAATAGTACTACAAGTACCACGGTACCAATATGGTTCCATTTTAAAAATTTGTGTTTCGTCCCAAAAACCATTTTGTAGAATTTTATTTGCTTATAAATCACATAATTTAGTATTTTCGACGGGATTTTCTAGTATTACAATGGGTCAATTAGTATAAATCGGAACAGTCATGAGTCATACTTAAATGGAAAACTAAAATTAAAATTAAAACAAATATTGACGTTTGAAATGACACTTGTGTGGTATCATTGGATTCAAAAAATTATGCAGAATTTAAACATGCAATAATATACAGGGTATTACATTTGAAAATCAAAAGTTAGTCATGATAAAGGAAACAGAAAAATTCTCATAAAATTCCTTTTATTAATGTGACCGGTTTCGTGAACAAGTTAGTGTTAGTTCCAATGAAACCGGAAACGGAAGAAAAAATTATTTATGTCAAAAAGTGACGTTTATTAAGTTATATATATATATATATATATATATATATATATATATATATATATATATATATATATATATATATATATATATATATAACGTTCTAAATTGCAATTGCTTATCTTCAAAACTAAAGGAAAAAAGTGGGGTGTAATATGATCCTGTTACATCCGGTATGGTATATAGCTTTTTCTTCAAGCCTTTTAGAGGCACTCTGTAGATTAATATTAAATTTGATAAATGTGGCAGTACCAGAACTGAAACTGGCAATTAAAGTGTTTTTGAGGTTATTTTATGCATTTTTAAATTAGAAAAAAAGTTTATTCTGAATAAATTATTATACATACTTTTTCACAAAGTTAATCTTAAAATTTATTTGATGCCATTGTGTCAAGATAACATGAATTAAACAATATTTATCTGTTTTATCGATAGTTAAAGTTTGTCTTAGATACGAATTCTACTCTTGTGTACGAATGTTATGTAATGGCCGCATTATATTTTTTTATTGTATAATATATCACCTATTTATGAGATTGCCTGTTGCAAACATTTCTGATACAACTTTTAAGTTGATCAAATAAAATATACTACTGTTTTATTATTTCAAAACGAATAATATATAAAATTGAAGACTATCGTCCGATAACTATAAGTATATTTGCTAAACCATTTGAGATAGCATTACACGAACCACTATATTTTTATGTTCGAGCGCAGACTACACAAGTCAACATGGCTTTGTATACGATCGATCAACGGTTACAAACCTCTGTTGTATAATCCAATGTATTTTCTATTGTGTACATGTTAATACTCTAGTAGATGTGATTTACACCGATTTTTCGAAGGCATTCGATAGTCTAGATCATAGTGTTCTTCTTAACAAACTTAACAACATAGGTTTTTCGACATTTCTCATTAACTTCTTTAAATCATATAGGGGGAGAAAACGGTATATTGAATACCGTGGATATAAGTCCTTCGAAATATTGGCAACTTTTGGTGTACTCTAAGGGTCACTATTGGGGCCTCTCTTATTTATTATATTTATTAACGACATTGTAATTGTGGATACGCTGGATGTACTTACTCATACTTACTCTATGCGGATAACTTGAAACTTTATTGGCATATGGAGTCTTTGGGTAACTATTAAAAGGTACAAAACAACTTAAATAAAATTCAGCGCTGGTATATCAATAATAATTTGCCTTTAAATGCATCAAAATGTAATATCTCCTACAGTCGAAAAAGTAATGATCTTGAATTCAATTATTGCTTAAATGGGTCGATTCTCCCACTTTTCGAATACTTTTGTGACTTAGAAGTCACTTTTGATCACAAACTGTCGTTTTCTAAACATATCGAAATGTATCGTCCTCCTCAAAAACCTTGGATTTGTAATAAGAAATTCATATGGCATTACAGATACTCAAGTTTTATCAATGCTTTTTAATTCGTATGTAAAATCCAAAATTGATTATGCGAGTATAATTTGGTACCCGGGATATATAAAATGTAATGTAATGTAATAATTATCGAGCTTGGTAGCGCAGTGGGCCAGAGCGTTAAGTGACAAACGTGACTGGTTTACTGCCTATCGACTCCCGGGTTCAAATCCCGGTTTCGATTCTGATCAAGTCGAAAGGATTGTTTGTGTGTGTCCGCGTTTTTTCAATTGTGTAATCCCTATCTGTGCAGTTTCAGCTTTGCTTTGGGAGTTGTCTAATTTATCTGGTGTGTTTTTATGCGTTGAAAATGTACAGAGAACATTTTTAAAATTTCTTTGCTATAGAAGAGATAGTATTTATCCTCCAATAGGAATGAATATCTCAGAATACTCTCCTTAACAGATTTTAGCATACAAAACTAATATTTTTATTTAAAATAAAACATAACAAATATGATTGTTCTGAAATTTTATCAAACTAAATTTGATGAAACTTTTTATCTTCCAACTCCACGAACAAACTTATTAAAATATTCACCAATATATGTTATGTGTACTAACAACCTGCAAGACAAAATTGACATATTTAATTTCTCAGTAAAGACTGTTAAAAATGTATTTACATAACTCTTTGATATACAATAACTATTTTAAGGAATTTTCCTTATTTTTTTATTTATTGTGTATTTTACTTACTATGTGGTTTTTTATTTTTGTATAATTGTGCGTCTTTTATTGATTTTTTTTTTGCAAAATTCTGTAGGCTTCTCATCCTATAATTGGCAGTTTAGCTGTTGGATGATGTATCCAAATAAATAAATAAATAAATAATAAAATATATAAATAATTAAATGAATAAATAAATAAACAAATAACCAAATAAATAAATAAATAAATAAATTTATATATTTTTATAATACTTTGGATTTGAAAAGTGCAATGAATATACAAGTTAATTTATTAAGGAAAACAAGTAGTTTATATCATAGCAGCAGCGATACCAGAAATAAATAGGTTTGTCAGAATTTTGATGGATCACGTACATCAATTTTAACTTAACTGGTTTTAACATAGAACAGAAATCTGAAAATGTATTACTAGTATCATTTGTTAAATGTATGTGCGAGGCCTATGTGGTGTTTGTTTAAGAGATTTCCCTTGTGAGATTTTCATTGTTTCGGTTAATAAGAACGTATGTGAAACAGGTGCAAATGGAACTTTTAAATTACTGTGTTGTAACTGCAGAATCTATTACTGTTATAATAATTTTATTTGCAACTGATGAAATAAATATTTCGATTTTATGATGTTACAAGTAAAGAAAAATAATTATTAAATATTATTTGAACGAAACAACCACTCAGCGGGCAAATACCCCGACCTGCATTGGATTACACCTTCAAATCATGATAGATCGATAGCCAATATCATTTGTCAATTCCTAACCAGACATAGACCGGTTTTGAACTTATTTGTTCTCCTCAGTATGCCATAGGTTATGGAACAGACAAATGATAGTGGCCAACCTGCTAGTTATATACTAACTAAGGTAAATTGAGTAGTGGTGAGAGGTATGAAACTTCTCGTATGGTCTAAATGCTACTATCCGACCGACATCATAGATGTCTCTGTGGCAGATAGCGACTTGCCAAGCAAGTACCGAGAGCGGCACCTCTAGCCCAGGTGGACTAAACTACTGCTATTAAATATGATTTGAATGAAACAACTACTCAGAGGGAAAATACCCCGACCTGCATTGGATTACACATTCAAATCATGATAGATCGATAGCCAATATCACTTGTCAATTCCTAACCAGACATAGACCGGTTTCGAACTTATTTGTTCTCCTCAGTATGCCATAGGTTATGGAACAGACAAATGATAGTGGCCAACCTGCTATTCATATACTAACTAAGGTCTATGTCTGGTTAGGAATTGACAAATGATATTGGCTATCGATCTATCATGATTTGAAGGTGTAATCCAATGCAGGTCGGGGTATTTTCCCGCTGAGTTGTTGTTTCGTTCAAATCATATTTAATAACAGTAGTTTAGTCCACCTTTTGTTTAACGCTTAATTCTAGTATATTAACGGATACAAGGATTATATCTTTAAAGTATATTTGTAAGCATTAATTTATTATATATGTATAATTCTACAGGGTGAGTCAGTTTTTTGTAGACAAACTTTAACAGGAGATAGAACACATGTTTTTAAAAAGAAAAGTTCCTATAAAAAAAACACTAAAAATCAAAATAACTCGGAAACGCACAGGAATTTCGAAATAGAAGAAGGGACATTATTTTTGTTAAACTGTATGTAGATAATGAAAATGACAGTTTTTTTTAAAAAATAGTCATTGGTGTAGAAGTTCTGTTTAAAAAAGGGATTGAGCACCCCCTCCACTCCGCCACTGTGCAAGTTTTTGACCATTCTTATCGCTTGTTTTATGCCCCTTAATTAATAGGCATTATCCCTCAAACATGGAAAAAATCTAAGCATTCGTTTATAAGTTATAATGAAAATTCGAGAAAAAAAAATTATATTCAACACCCTGTATCTCGGAAACGAAGCGTTCTACGATATATGTTTATAGGAACTTTTCTTTTTAAAAGCATGTGTTCTATCTCCTGTTAAAGTTTGTCTACAAAAAACTGACTCACCCTGTATAATAACATAATTTTCATTAATGTATATAATTCTCTTTAATCCTATTAAATAATACAGAATATAAAACAATACCTTAAAAATGGATCAATTTATTCGTGATTTTCATATTGAAAATTATAATACTTTTGAAATAGAGGCAAATGATTATACAATGTTTACAGAAAATAATAAAAAAACCTGTCATTTTTACATACCAATATTAGAAGTATTTCAAAAAACTTCGATGAATTTCAAGTATTTCTTTCTCAGTTTAATGACTCATTTGATTTTATAGTCCTGACGGAAACCTGGAAAATAATGGATATTAATTTATATCAAATAAATAATTATGAAGTAATTCACAATGGAAACCAAATCAATCAAAATGATGGTATAATTATACATATTAAAAAGAATTTAAACTTTTCATGTACTCCGATAAAAATTAGTGAAATAAATGCGTTAGAGGTAAAAATGAAATTTTATAATAAAATGATAAATATTTTAGGTATATACAGGCCTCCATCTACGTGTCCACTATCCTTTATACAAAAATCGACGTTTTTAAAGAATAAAAATGCTGATTATAACATTCTTTTTGGTGATTTAAACATTGATATACTCTCTGAAAATATAGAACGCGTCGCTGAATATTTAAATGTAATGAGTGAAAACGGATTTAAATTATTAATAAATAAACACACTAGAGTCACAGAACATTCTAAATCCTGTATCGCATAGAACAATTTGACAATATTTCTGCAGCAATAATTAAAAGTAATATCACGGATCACTACTCAGTAGGTGCTGTAATAAAAAATTTAAATGCCAATTATTACAATGGGAACCTCAAAACCATAAAGAAACTTGATGGCAAAATTAAAAAACTTTTTAAAAAATGAGATCTGGTCTGAGGTGTATACATCTCATGACGTAGAACATGCAACTAAGTTATTTGTTGATAGTTTTATGAATATGTTACTAAGTCTGCAAAAAATATCAGTATAAAAGAAACTATTAAGAGAAAACCTTGGATTACTAATGGAATTATTACATCTATAAAGGTTCGGGATAAACTATATCAGGAATATATAAAAAATCCTGCAAACGAAGCAAAAGAGCGGGAGTATACTATATACAGAAATAAAATAAATTCTTTAATAAAAACAACCAAAAATAAATATTTTCAAAATAAAATTGAAATAAATAATAAATCCTCAAAACATATTTGGGAAACTCTTAACGAATGTTTAAATATGAATTTTAATAAAAAAGATACTATTAATAACATCACGTTGGAGAATAATAGAGAAATTTATGACAAACTGGAAATTGCCAATAACTTTAATAATTATTTCGCAGATATTGGAGAAACATTAGCAAATAATATTCAATCTAAAAACAGTAACAACTTAAGTCCAGAAACCAACAAACCATTTACGATGTCGAATTCCATGTTTTTGATGCTAACTAACGAAAATGAAATTTATAGTATTATCACCAATTTAAAAAGCGGGAAACCACCAGGACTTGATCAAATTAGTAAGGAGTTATTGAAAAAATGTGTCGATTATATTAAAAAACCTCTTACCTACATAATAAATCAGTGTATTCATACAGGATAGGTACCTTTAAAACAGCCGTTATAAAACCTATCTTCAAAAATGGGGACCGCTCAAAAATATCAAACTACAGACCTATATCGCTGGTTTCTGCATTAGCGAAAATACTTGAAAAGGTTATAAAAACGTGGTTATGTAATTATTTACAAAAAAATAAAGTAATTCACGATATGCAATTTGGATTTCGTGAAAATAAATCTACGTAAGATGCAATAACCGCGTTAATTTCAAAAATATATAATACAGTTGATGACAGTAAACCAGCCATATGTGTATTTGTGGATTTAGCAAAGGGTTTTGACACTGTGAGCCATAAGCTTTTGCTAGAAAAAATAGAAAACCTTGGAATCCGTGGAAATGTATTGGAGTTATTTCGAAGTTACTTAACAAACCGAAAACAAAAAGTTATGATCGATGATGTAACAAGTGAGGAAAGAACTGTGACATATGGTGTTCCACAAGGCACAGTTCTAGAGCCTGCTCTCTTTACCATATATATTAATGATTTACTTACCTCATCTACAAAAGGAAACATTATCTCCTATGCAGATGACACTGCAATCTTTTTCCAAGGTGGTAATTGGGAGGAATTACGACAGAGTGTGTCGGCAGATCTAAAAAAATTCAAAGAGTGGTTTGATAAAAACTTACTTACGTTGATGGGGTAAAACTAAATATTTGTCATTTACATCGTACAAGAAATACCTATCGATGACAAAGAAATCTCTTCTGCTACAAGTATTAAATACTTAGGGATAATGATTGACGGCCACCTACGATGGGATGTTCAAGCCAGTAGTATTATAAAAAAAACTTAGATATTTGGTATATAAATTTAGAATTTTAAAAAACTTTTTGACCCTAAAAACACTGAAAGTAGTTTACCATGCTCTTGTGGAATCTATACTTCAATATTGTATAATAGCATGGGGTGGTATACAAAAGTCATTTTTAATACCACTGGAAGTATTACAAAAGAGAATAATAAAAATAATGTTCAACAAAAATATGAGATATTCTACAGACCAGTTGTGTCTGAAATACTGTATCTAAGACAAGTAGACGCAAAAAGAATATTAATATATCTTTTTAAAAATAAAAAATACCTGCATTCTCTAGACTATAATTACAGTACTAGGCAAAAAGGGAAAAAACTAGTTAAAACATGTGTAGCAAAAAAAGAAACAGGAAGAAGATGCTTTATTTATTTGGGTCAAAGGTTGTATAATAATTTGCCCCTAAACAGTACAAATACTAAAAACCCGTATACGTTTAAAAAACTTGTTAATAAGTGGTTGAGGGCAAATGACAGGTGTTGTGTGAGCACAATTATGGATTAGTAGTCTAACAATTAATTATCAGAATTCTCTCTATGGGAATTGAGTTAATTTTGTAGCAATAACGATTTCCCTTATTATATTATATTATATTATATTATAGTTCATTAGGCTAGTTTTATAACATTCTCTTTACTGGAATAGAATTAATTTTGTAACATTATAATTTCTTTCTGAACTTTAAGTCCGAAAAATGGCAAATTTTTCAAAAACATTTCTTCATTTTTAATACTGGCAATTATCTGCATCAAAACAATCACAAAAACACCTCAGTAAAAAATCAAGATTGTTGTGTCACCTATAATTTCATAAAAATATGTGAAGAATCTTGGATATGAAATATTTAACATATATTATGAAAGTTTCAAAAGATATCTATCGATTAAGTACAAGTTATATGCAGGGTGTCTTTATGAGATAATAAACATATAAATAAACATCACATAAATTAGACAACTGCCGAATCCAAAGCCAAAGCCCACCGACATTGTCATTGTCGACGGCGGGATTCGAATCTACAGCTACAATGAAGATATTATCTAGGCACACTTGCCATCGCGCGCTCTAGCCAACTACTCCATCGATCATCGGTTCCAGTAGTTGGCTAACATGATATCAGGTTTTTCAAATAAGACCATTATTAAAATATCACATTTTTTGGCTAATTCATCAAATATTTAACACCCTGTATTTTCATAACGAACCACTTTCGGACGCATATTGATATGATCATTCTTCCTTATTTTGTTGTGTAGAACCTTAACATTTGGCCTAATCTAGTCTGGATTTGTCTTAAGAAAGTAAAAAGTAGCAAATCTAAAATTAGTGAATAGCAGCACGTCCTGCTTTGTTGCAATCTCGCTTAGCCAACTCACCGAACAATACTGGATATAAAATATTTTCTATCAACCTTATTCCGATACGAAAAATTTCAAATGAAAATTTATGATGTTCCTACTAACCAAGTAATTCCTGAAGACGGTCCGAACGTATTATCATTTATAGAGGTATATTAATTTTACCAGGTACATGTTCATTTCATAAGAATTCTAGTGAAGATTATGTGTAAACTGTCAACTAGCGTTACACAGACCATCAGGTTAACTTAATAGGAAACAAAATGACATTAGGTCCAAAGTTGTCACAATGAACTAATGTGGTTCTGAAACTACTAAATGGAGGAATGGAAATATTAATACAATACTTTCTCTGTGTATTTTATGAACATGACGCTCTTTGAGTTTTACTCATAAGACGGATTTTATCTTTTTTTTTAGTCAAATACTTAACTTTGGTATTTCAAGACTAATTACCAGGAAAAGGAAACTAGATCGAAGTCTAGGATATACGTAGATAAATAAAAGCAAAAGTATAAAATGAACAATGTAGTACATACCGCTCGATACAATGTATTAATTAGAATGACTGAAATCTGCCATCGCATTAGCATACATAGTCACAGCTAATAATCGTTCTGTATTCGTGGCTGTTAAATTTGAGTGATTTGATCTGTACATATCATGTGTACTAGGTTTTTGCAAACATTTAAAAATCTCGGGTTTTATGTTATGCAAATACAGGGTGAGTCAGTTTTTTGTAGACAAACTTTAACAGCAGATAGAACACATGTTTTTAAAAAGAAAAGTTCCTATAAATATATGTCGTAGAAGGCTTCGTTTCCGAGATACAGAGTGTTGAATATAATTTTTTTTTTCTCGAATTTTCATTATAACTTATAAACGAATGCTTAGATTTTTTTCATGTTTGGGGGATAATACGTATTAATTAAGGGGCATAAAACAAGCGATAAGAATGTTCAAAAACTTGCACAGTGGCGGAGTGGAGGGAGTGCTTAACCCCTTTCTTAAACAGAACTTCTACACCAATGACTATTTTTTAAAAAAAACTGTTATTTTCATTATCTATATACAGTTTAACAAAAATAATGTCCCTTTTTTTTTTTCGAAATTCCTATGCGTTTCCGAGTTATTTTGATTTTTAATGTTTGATGTGGTACTAAATTAAGTAATTTATTTATTATCAATTATCGGCTAAATATTTAATTCTTTCAACGAAACCTACCTAAATATGGTTTGTTAAGGATTCTAAAAAGCCGAAATCTCTTATTTTTTATCTCTTTCCAATGTAGTCAAAATAAATATTTGTTATATCATGCCATACTCAAATACAAGACTAAATACAATATTTAGCCGATAATTGATAATAAATAAATTACTTAATTTAGTACCACATCAAACACTAAAAATCAAAATAACTCGGAAACGCACAGGAATTTCGAAACAGAAGAAGGGACATTATTTTTGTTAAACTGTATGTAGATAATGAAAATAACAGTTCTTTAAAAAAATAGTCATTGGTGTAGAAGTTCTGTTTAAGAAAGGGGTTGAGCACCACCTCCACTCCGCAACTGTGCAAGTTTTTGAACATTCTTATCGCTTGTTTTATGCCCCTTAATTAATAGGCATTATCCCCCAAACACGGAAAAAAATCTAAGCATTCGTTTATAAGTTATAATGAAAATTCGAGAAAAAAAAATTATATTCAACACCCTGTATCTTGGAAACGAAGCCTTCTACGACATATGTTTATAGGAACTTTTCTTTTTAAAAACATGTATTCTGTCTCCTGTTAAAGTTTGTCTACAAAAAAACTGACTCACCCTGTATAATAATGCATTATTTGCAAGACTATTTAGTCAATAAGATGCGTAAGTTAGTATTTTGCATGGTAAAGTAGTGTTAAAATCTAACTCAGAGGCAAAACTCGGTATTTGTTTGCTTCGCTCAAAGGCACAGCCAATAATGATTCAGTTTTATGTACCACGTGGGCCAGCACATGTTTACTGGCAGAACAGCTGTCACTGTTTACTGAATTTAGAATCAACAAGGTCTTGATAAATTTGAATTGACCGAATTTAAATGTGTTTTTAATAAATAAAATGTTTTTAAATAACTAGTAAAAAAATTTCTCTGTTACAGGTTATAAAATTTTACTACTTCCTAAATTACACGGTTCTTGCAACATATTGCAACACATTTTTGGGCAGATTGTTGCATTCTTTTTTGTTAACTTTTTAATAATTAAATATCTAATTAAAGTTGTTTTACTGTTTTATTGGTATTTGCACATTTTATATGCAAAACTTAGTCTTTGTAGATGCGAAACTTGAATCCTTTAACTCTAATTATTTTTTAATATGTGGTATTTAGCCAATATTCAGTATTCTAATCATAAATGTCTACAGTATTATTTTTAACACAATATAAGCTATATTATTTGAAAAATATTATACCTGTAATTTAAAAAATCAATTTACCTGTATTTTTTTATTTAAAAAAATTGTCCGTTGGTTTCTGATCACAAAAATGTCACATTATTGTTATTACTCCAACTGTTTTCGAGATATGTCGTGATATCTTTTTTTTTTAATGAAAAAATTATGTTAATTCTTTGATGCGAAAACATATAATATCTAATAATGACCTTTATTATAATAAAACAAAGTTTAATAAATGGCAACAAACAGTATAAGAACAACACTGAACAACAATAAATAACAACAAAATATAAAAACAACTCCAAAAGACTACAACACATATCGGAAGAATTACGATATAATAATAATACGATATAATTACGTATTTAATACAATAGATTTGCAATATGTTTATATGTTTTCCACGTATTCTCTCAAAGCACAGCTGGCATCTTTTTATAAATTCATTTCTGACATTCTCAGATAGATGATCATTTTGCCGCAAATTTTCGATTGCTTGTCTAATGCATTCCATCAGCTCGTCGATGTTATTATAAATCGAATTATCATAAATATTTTGTTTTAGTGTTCCCCACAGCAAGAAGTCTAAAGGATTCAAGTTGGGGCTATTAGCAGGCCAATGTATAGGACCGTATCTTCCTACCCAAAGTAGATATCTCTCATTCAAATATTCTGGATTCAAGGACCCATCAAGGAATACAATTGTGTTTTGATGAATATCACACCACACATTTACTGTATTATATCCTTGTTTTTTTATCTTCTTTATATGTGGATTTTCAGGCGCCCAATAATGCGCATTTTTCCTATTAAAAAGTCTCTTCTGTCGGCAAAGTTACTTTCAGTTAAAAGCTGAACTGGCAAAATACTATAAGGTTTATATTTGTGACGTTTTAATATCCTACTTATACTTGCTTGAGAAATATTAAATTCTTCTGCAGCAGCCTTTGCAGATTTATTGGGGTGTTCGGTAAAAAAAGTAATATGTTTAATTCCATACCTTGTCCTGTTTTGGGCCTCTGTTTTTCTCTTCTCTTATCTTTCAAATATTCGCCATCCCTAAACTTGTGATAAATATTAGAGAATATGTTCTTGGAGGGAACGCGTCTCTGAGGAAATTTTCTTGCATATTCTCTTTTAGCTAAAGATTTGTTTTTATTACTGGTAAGGTAAATTTCGAATATTTCTTTTCTTTCTGCAAAAGAATATCCCATATCAACAATTAGAAACACCAAATACTTTGGAATACTAAATCTTCTAATGGTTTATGTACAGATAGCTTAATAATAATTATTAACATTCGAGTGTTTATTCTTTTAATTTTTCCCAATTAATTCCACACAACCAGATGACTACATCTTTTCTTAAATTAATGCTTACGTAAATAACACCAGTAAATAGTAGTAGTATTGGCGGTTAATGTCTTTGATCAATTAAAATAAAAAATAACAAAACTTATGTGGCAAATTTCAAACTTCTTATTGGCTACAGCAGCAGCGATAATTGCATTGTTGCTCCAAAGGGAATGGATTCCAATTAGTTCCGATAAGGTGGTAAAAAGATCTGTCTCTGCTAAAACAGCTGAACAAAGTGTACTATTTATTTATGTATATCGTTTAAACAATTACAAAAAATGTTTATAAACAATTTTTTTCGCTGATATTTATTTAACCAAAAGTGAATTATTTTTGAGAAATGAAAAATATTATTCGAATAAATAAGCAAATAAATTTTCATTGAAAAATGTTAATTTTCAATTATTTAAATAATTTGTTTAATAAGTTAACGTTATATACACGCAAGTGTATATAAACGAATATACATACAGTTTCATCCAAAAAAATAATTCTGAAAGTTTTAGCTCCCTTGAGTTCAATGTTTTCAATTCTAGCGCAGTTTATTCCCGGAATTTTTGTGTGACAGCGGCACGTTTATCACAAAGATTGGTGGCTGTGTTCAAAATATTTATTGAATATTGATGAAATTTTGCATAATTGTTCAAGATAAATTTATTTAAGAGTACAAAAATTGAGAGCACGTTATTTGCATTATTTTTCATTCTACAAGTTCTAGTTCTAAATTTACTATACGCGTATAAGATAATAAACGTTTGCCCTTTAACAAATAATTATTTAATCTTGACTAAATTTTGTGTGCTTATTTGAAACGTATTGACCTAAAGATTTTGAAAGTGTTAGCCCTCGAAGTTCAATATTTTCAATTCTAGAACAGTTTACTCCCCGGATTTTTTTGCGCGTCATGGGCACGTTTGTCGCAATGTTCGTTTGCTGTGTTAAAAACATTTATTGAATATTGTTGAAATTTTGCATAATTGATCGTGATACATTTATTTCACAGTACAAACATTTAGAGCACGTTATTTGCATTATTTTTCAGTTTTGCTCCTAAATTTCTTATACGCTCGCGTCGCATATAAGATAAGATAAACGTTTGCTGTTTTACAAATAATTATTCAATGTTGACTAAATATTGTGTGCTTATATTTGGAACATGTTGACCTAATGTTTCTGAAGGTATAGTCCGTTAAGTTGAACTTATTCAATTGTACAGTAGGTTTGCTTCGGATTTTCCGCGCTTCAGTGGCACGTTTGTCGCAAAGATTGTTTGCTGAAAATATTTTTGTTAAAAATATTCATTGAATCATGGTAATGGTAATGGTAATGGTGGGGGAGGCTGACGCCTGGCAAGTAGGCCACAGACGGGCCCTTTTTACCAACCCCCAGCTGTCCCCTCAGCCATATGCTTCTCTTGCTCCCTCATCGAATCTTTCCGACCTTCTGATGAAGGTCAGGATGTCACTCATTGCGAGGGAGCTCATCTCCTCCCTTAGAAGCGCCTCAGAACCGAAGATACTGTGTCTCAGGCGCCCAAACGCTTCACATTGTCCCAGGAAGTGGTAAGATGTCTCTTCATCACTCCTGCATCTTGGACATGTAGGGTCTTCCTCAATACCTATCAATGATAGATGCCTCTTAAGTCTGCAGTGGCCTGTCAGAACACCGATTAAGAGATTCAGAGTTTTACGACTCCGTCCCAGCAACCAGGCCGATCTCGATTTGTTCGGTCCCGTCACAAAATCTCGGGTTTGCCTGCAGGCCCTGTTGGTCCTCCACATTGAATCATAATGAAATTTTATATAATTATTTGAAATACATTTCCCATTTTACAGTTATTTTTTTCCCGGAAAATCCTTATTCGTAATCTCGTCGAATATCGGACTTTATATATGAAATCACTAAATTATACAAAATTAAAAAAAAAAGAAAATTCAAAATGTTCAACATTATTTTTCCAAAAATTCAGTCCAAATGCTGGAATGTTTCTGATTTCAAATAATGTAACATACCAAATATTTTAAAAAGTGTCATAGAAATTGGTTTAGTTCATGCGGGTTTCAAAATTTCGACGATTTTTTTTTGCTTCATTGACTCGACTAAATACAACAGGAATCCGTAAAAGAAAAGTCGAGATAAATAAGCATGAAAAGTGATTATATGCCAAAAAGGTGCGGAAAATTACCACAAAAGTACTTTTCATCCATATATCTCTACCACATACCCATTTTGCCTTTTTTTTTTTGTTTTCAACCCACTGAAAAAAAAAACGGCTTGGAGGGAACAAGAAGAATTGCTATCGTAACAGCACTAAAAGTTACCAACGATAGGAATTTTTGATTGTTAATGTGGTGAGTAGAATCATCGGGTTATAGGGCTGGGATTAGGAATGTGAAATAATTAACTGTTTACTGCGAGTGAACCACTACCAGGGTTTCACAGAAATAGTTATTCCCAATAAGGGGCATCTAATTATTTATTTCGAATAGTTCGGGTATTTTAATAGAATTTAAAAACGGTAATTTCTCTGACGGCGCCTATGGGGAAGATGAATGTTACAAATCACTAGAGATCGGGAGGTAGCAATAAATTCCAGAGACGACTTACATAGGTATGATATTGTATTGTAAAAACCAATGAAACATTCCCAAATAACAAGAAATGATAAAATATTCTAATGTACTAATAAATCTGTCATCTTGACGGGGATGCTCATTATTGGTAGGAAGTGTCCAACAGCAATGTGAATGCATCGATAAATACAGGCGAATTCGCCCTGGCTATCACGTCTAAGCCCACTGCCCCATGTTTAATACACTTCTTTAAATGTATTTATAGAACGTCTATGTGAATAACACATAGATATGTAAACAGTGCGAAATTAAAGACAACGGAGGTTAACTTTTTTTAAAAAGTTTTGTTTAATAAGTTCAGAGGATAAAGTGAATTTGTGGATTAGTGATTTTCCACAGTTGCAATTTAACAGCATAGAATTATATTACACAAGCTGTAAAAAGTGCTTCCGCGCAACGTCATAGATTAAGAGACACATTTCCTCAGACAGTCATAAAAAGTGTATGAGTGGTAATATTATAGATAATCTACAATTTAGAAAATCTTTGCAAAAGTGTAATGGGCAATATAGCAATGTTCGAGTGCCATCGGAAATGACACTAAGAAAAAAATATTTATCATACAGATGTGATGGCATTAAACAAAAAAAATATTCTGAGCTGAATGACAAATACGTCTGGATTAGCATGGATGAATCCACCAATGCTTGCGGTTGGAAGGTGGCAAATGTTTTAGTGGGTGCATTAAGATTAGTGATATACTTTTACTCGTGTGGTCGCTACTTAAATATATTAATAATACATGTATATTAGTGTATTCACCAATACTTTCAGCCTTCTTGGATATTACCAAACTCGCCAAAATAACCATAAGGTAAGATATTGTGTCATATATGCTTGATAATAAGCTTTATAGCGTTCCTCACCTCATTTACTCCGACGGGAAAAGAATCGTACAGCGGTTGGCGCACAAGCTAAAAGTTCATCCATATAAAATTGGAAAAGCCCAGAACATTTTTCCACAAGACGAACAGGCACAGTTGCAATTAACTAATACAGTATTAAGGATATTATAAGAACAAGCTAATCTAATTAATGCTTCTCCTCTGATGAAGCTCATTTCTATTTCTCAAATTTTGTAAATAAGCAAAACATGCGTTCCTAGTTGCAGCAGAATTCTTAGGAAATGCATGAACAAGCACTACATTTTCTGAAAGTGACTATGGTGTGTAGTTGGAACATGTGGTATAGTTGGATCATATTTTTATTAAAACGATGTCTGAGAAACAGTTGCCATTAACTCTGAACGGTATGCATCCATGTTACAATTCTTTCTGACTACCGGAACTGGAAACAGTGAGAGCAGTTGCCAGATGAATTTAACTGAAAATACTTATTTGGGCGTAAAAAATCCCTAGATTTATAGATTGGTATAAAAAGGAAAATGGGTACCTACAACTCCCTAAAATTTCAAAAATTCACTAACATTCCATGTGTTTTAATAACAAAATTTTTTGTATTATATTCGGTTGGTTCTTATTGTTGTTTTAAATAAAATGCATAATTAATTATCATAGTGATTTATTTTTAGAAATATGAATAATATAATATGTAACAGATAGATAATAACAACTTAATAATAAACTAGGTAGGTAACTACAATGAAAAAAAATTACAGAAAACGTAAAATAACAAATTAAACTAATAAAGTATGCAAAGTATGTTTTTAAACAACAAAATAAACAGCGTTTACTTATATAAATCCGTAACTTGTAGCTACGGATTAATAACATTTTGTTCCTAAAATTAAACAATTTTTTTAAAAAGAAAATTTTAGAATATCTATTTTTCAGAAACCTGGAAATTTCTAGAAATAACGCTAAATTCTCTATTTCCCTTTTTGAAAACGAAAAACCCAGATCTAGGGAAAAATCCCTAGATCTGACAACACTAACTGAAAGTGAATCACAGAGATCTACAGGGTGAGGTAATAGTGCGTCCGACTTCGATATCTCGAGTTCTATGGTAGCTAGCAACTTGATTTAAAAAAACATAAGTAAACTAGACAAAAAAAGTCTTTAACCGGAAATTGTTTTCGAATAGACAGGGTGAGCCAAGACGATTCTACAGGGTCAAATAACATTTTTTTTATATGAAATGCCATGTATATCAGAACATTTTTTGAAACCACATTGTGGCTTTCTTTCAATCCTGTATTATTATTGACTTTCTCCTAACCACTTTAATGTAATATTTTTTTTTGTTGAAATTATACCATTTATACGTATATATTAAAAATATCCCTACAATCACAACTATCGATTTTAAGAAACAATATGTTGGTACAAATTATGAGACATCAGTGTGTTGATACTTAGCCATTTTCACTTCCTAAAAGTATACAGGGTGGCCAAAAAGGATCTTTAAATTTACAACTTTTTGAACTAAATTCTCTCAATTTTTTTAAATGGAACACCCTGTATATTTTTAGATGATGTGATGTAGGATTGAAAAACGAACATTTTTTGTACGTACATTTCTATGGCTATTTGTGACCATTTTCAATTTATTGAACAATAACTGCGAAATTCAGCAATAGAAATTAAAAACGAGGGTATTTTTTTCAAATAATTCAGGAGAAGGTATTAGAATAAACGTGTTAAATGAAGACCGTAAAAACATCACACCAACAACAATCCAAAATTTGAAGGTATAATTACTAGGTTTTAATTACAATCGTTAAGAGATAAGAGTTAAATTGTGTTGTCGGTGAAGGCAAAAGATAAACAACCCCAATTATAACCCACCACGGCTAGTTAGCTATTCTAGGAGGCAAGAGTTCAGGCACTGCTAAATTTGAGAATTAGTTGTTAAAATTCGGTGTTGTTATAGCAAAATATTGTTTAAGAATGGGAACGATTTCAAAGGGCTGTGGGCGCCATGAGTTAAAGAAACTGACGAAAAAGACAGAATAAAATTGAAACTAGTTTAATTAAATCTACGTGTAGCAAAAATTTACAAAATATCACAACGCTACTAGCCCAAAAGATAGGCTTAGTAGTAGCAACTATTCTAATGAGATATGCAAAAAGTTAAGCATAACAAATCAAAATATTAACTAAAGTAGCAGCTCAAGCGCTGACTGCAATAAGATAAAACAAGAAATATGTACAAGGTACAAAATGGATTAAAAATATTCAAGAATATGTCTACTTAATAACTTACTCTACTCTCTACAAAGCGGTAAGCACAAGCTAAAATTGCACAAAAAAACAAAGCATTTAAAGTCCGATAAGCGTATGGAACTAACCTACAAAGTTACTTACCCCTACGTGAGGTAAAAAAAGGTACTACGACTGTACTACAGATTCTTAGCAAACGGCCACCAAAATCAACCATACTAAGCAAAAAGTACAGGCACACTCGCACCAAATTGTAAGCAAAAGGCAATTACAACGGCTGTGCTAGCGATTTTAGGCTAAAGGCAACTAAAATAAGGTAACTGTGGTTAACATAACCTAGTAAGTACTAAATATGTAATTTGCAAGCAACAACATATCCTGCAAGCAGTAAATTACAAACTACATAAGGTCCTACGCCTTACGCATTTAAACAGACACTAACACTGGACTGCTGGTCATAAAAATACAAAAAATAAAAGGTAATGGCGTGTCCGCTTAAAGCAAACGGGCACAAAACAACACATCTTAAAATAACATCAACGGCCACAAGTGAACTACAAGCAAATAAAAAAAGGCAAAAAAGGCAAACTCAGGCCGGCTACAGGCCCTAACTGTAAGCATTCTATAGCCTGACTGGCAGAAAAATGTAAAAATTACTTATCTTAAGAAATCGGGCTTAACAACAGCTCCTTCGGAATTCCGCATGCGTTGGCTAGATCGGCATCAGGCTGTCGGTACCATCCCATAGTTAAAGTGATCACACAAGCTTAAAAATTCAGTAATACGTCCAAGGCACAGTTAACCACGTACGTAGTTTTCCAGGTAATCCAGTTAGTGCTCAAAAGAACTCCTTGGCCAACATCAAGTTAGGAAAATATCGCTATCCCAGTTAGAGGGTAGTAATTACGGGTTGTATTACCATAAAACCGTAAAACTCCAATACACCAAAAAAGGTGCATCAAGAGGAATGCATAAAAAATGCCTCAAAAAATGATAGAAAAAAATCACAGTAATAATAATTACAGTAATACTAATAAATCGCAGTAATAATAATAAAAAATCAATTAGGAAAGTCTGCAACTAACATCCAATAAAGCGACTGAATTATTCAAGTCACGAGGTGTTTCAAGAAAGTGCAAAAGCCGACCGCTGCTTGTAGTTGCCTCGCTGGAAATGCCGGTGTCGGAAGCGAGTTAATCTAAATTCCCCATCGTGACCGCGCAAAGGGTACCACGCCATTGTTGAGTAGTTAAATTAAATGAATATCACCATGGACTGATATTGTACCGATCAAAAAGGTATGTATATTAAGTTTCAGACTTTACAGGTAATCATTTTCAAATTCAACAGCCTGGGCGTATTACGTGAATTAACAGGTGGTTAACAATTTGTCAGTTGACTAGCTTCGTGCCGCCGTAATATTCTGGAAACGGAACCTCGAGAGGGTGTTCCGAATCGAAAATAGGTAATAAACTTAGTTGTGACAGAAATTGAAAATTTACTGTTACAAATGAAAGGATAATAAATGCTTTTAGAAATATCACTCCGGCAATTTTATGAACAGTAGAAACCTTATTCCAAAGACGCATAGTAATGAGTGTCAATAAAAATGGACAACATGTGGAGCACTTCGTAATGAAAATGCGACAACAGATGAAAAACTGTTAAGAAAAGTTTTCAAAAATCTTGAAAATTGATAATGTGTGAATCGAGAAGGAGGCCACCTAACTGATGTAATATTTAAACAATCAAATCGTCGAATTCCTTTATCATTGTTTTTATTTATTTATTTACTATATTTATGACAAAAATTATCTAGCATCAAAGACCGTCAATTGGCTGTATATCACCATGTATAGTGCAGTTTTTTCCTTGTAAATTTGAATAAGCAATCTTGTTTCATGAAATTCTAAAGCAATACCAAGGATTGCAATGTAATCCTAATAGAAATAATAATGTAATACAACTAAATTGGATAAAGCCAGAATTGATTAAATTAGACTATAAACTTACATGTGAAATAAGTTATAGCAAGAAGGAGCATCAGCTCATGTTTAATATATAATTACATTTGATTATCTTCCCTACTCATTTATTAGAGGGTGCTGGTTTAAAGTTACAGGAACTTTAGGGTAATTTGCAAATGGCCCATAGAGTGAGTGTTTATTTCCAACACAAATTCGTGCAATGCTGTGGTTATGGAAGACCCAACTAGTTGTTTATTATCGTAGAGTGTGGAGAAGGACGATCACACATAATCTTAATTGCCTAGTTACTTATTAAAATAATTATCATAATTTCACACGTTGGCGCGACTGTGAAACATAATACAGTTTGCTTTATTTACCGATCACAACTGAATATTATCATGTTATACAGTGCGTTCCAGATAAAACGCTTCCATTTGATAACATGGCTTTCTATAAAAAACGCTCGACAGGTCGATTTATGTTTTGTCATGTTATGATCTAATTTAATACCGACGCGATGTGGTTTCCTATAAAACATCCAAACGCCATATACTGCACTTGACGCGCGGTTCGCCAACCAAGTTGGGATCATCTGAAGATTAAAATTAACCTTATGCTAACAAGGTATACTATTTATACCTAAACTATTGTTACGGTTCGGTGAATTGTGACTAACTAACCAATAAAGCGGACTATTAGTATCTCTGTCACTTACATATTATTTGTACCCTTTGGAATTTCCAAGCTTTCAAATGCATCCAAATGTCTAGTATTTTTTAAAATTTATTTCAAAGTTATTTGAAACATAAAAAACGTCGGCATCTTCGACCGCCGTCAGAGAAGCCGACGCTTTTTATGTTGCAAATAAGTATGAAATCAATTTTACATTTCTAATTAATCTTAAATTGCTACTAATTATTTTATGGCTGTTCCCAAACGCATGTTGGGCAATAGTAGACTTCTTTCTTCTACCATATTTGAGATGGGCCATTGCTCCTTGAATCTAGTTTGAATCGATCGACTAGTTTGAATTGATCGTCTAATTTGTCCAATATACTTTTGATTACAGTCCTTACAACTAATTTCGTAAGTCCTCGACTTTCCGTTTGTTTTAATTTTGACTTTTGGATTGCCTAAAAGTTGTTGTATTTTCGAGTGTAGTTTATTTCTCAATGAATGACTGTTATACAGTCTTACCGGTGAAAGAAAGTCGGCGCAAAGAATGTGCTACCTGCATTATATTCTCCATAAAGCGTAAATGAAATAAATAAATTAGTTCATGACAAATTTTTTTGATGGTTGCATCCACACCTACTCATTGAGAGATATACTATACTTGTAGTATATGGTTTCGTGGAAAGCTGGCAACTTCTCGGTAATGCTCTCACTTGCCATGCGGCCTTTTTTTCCTAATCAGACAGTACCTATATCTTTAAAAACCTTGCCAATCCTACGGATGAATCGAGGGTCGTATGGAGTGCATAAAAATATCGGATTTTCTCTTTCATTTTGAAAGGTCGAGGAGTTTCGAGGTGTCATTAAATTCACGGTTATAATTATTTTATCAACGAAACTTACAGAATATCCATTACTCACAGCTATATCCTTAATCAATGTCTTTTCTTTTTCAAACCTATCCCTATTGAGGGGAAAAAACTAATAGGCGATGAATTAGAAAGTTAAAACTCAGCATTTTATGTTGAGTACAATAGTGAGAGTCCTTAGGGATTATCTTTTTTATGAAAAGTTCAACATGTCGAAATTATATTTATCTAAAAAAAGTGAGATCTGATCTAACTTATTCGAGATGCTCTGAACATTAACATGGAACAAGCTTACTCCATCCTTTATACAAGCAGTGTTAAAATACTGTATTCTATTAATAATATAATGTTCAGAGCATCTCGAATAAGTTAGATCAGCTGTCACTTTTTTTTAGATAAATATAATTTCGACATTTTGAACTTTTCGAAACACTAGTTAGCGATATCTACCTTAAAAACCATTAATATACCAGACTACAAACTGGCTGCTTTCTTCTGTAGACATCTGAATAAACAAGGTGGTATTTCCATCTTTGTTAAAAATACAATCAAATTTGAACAATTTCAAATTGACAAGACAAAATTGAAATAAACGAAAAGTCTTGGATTTACGAAATTTGCTGTAAGGACTGTAATCAAAAGTATGTTGGATAAACCAGACGATCAATTCAAACTAAATTCAAGGAGAATATGGCCTATCTCAAATATGGTAGAACAGATAAGTGTAGTGTTGCCCAACATGCGTTTGAGAAAAACCATAAAATAGATATTAGCAATTTAAGATTAATTAGGGAGGCAACAAATACTAGACAGCTGAATGCATTTGAAAGCTTGGAAGTTATATAGAATAAAAGTAGTATGAATCGTGACAGACAGCAATCCCAAATAGTCTGCTGTATTGGTTAGTGAGTCACGTTTCACCGAATCGTAACAATAGCGGGTGCAGTATATGGGTGTTCTGTGGAAAAGCACCTCAGTGTTAGCTTCACATCAAAGGTTCCAACTCACTTCAGGACTATGATCTATTTTGTCAGTGCTATCAACTTCTGGCTTTTCCGGAAATAACCCTAACTTTGTTATTCTAAATGAAATGCTCTATATATTTTCACCGATTTGCACAGAGACCATCAAGATTTTCGTAATGAATCACCATATTAATTATTATCTAGAAATCTGAAGATATTAAATAAATTAATTATGAAACGAGATTGGAAAATGAGTTTCCTTTTACAAAAAGGATGCAAAAAAATAAATTAAGTGTTCAGTTCACTTCTGCATAGCTCAATTGTGTCTAAATGTTTTCGATTATCGCACTCCTGGTCCAGAAAAAATACGAGCTCAATCCAGCACATCGAAAATTATAATATTTAGGAATAATTGAGTAAAGCAGTCCTGTTCCCTTTTATATTGTAATACTCTTTTGTTCCGAATTTTTTCATTCCTTGAAACAAAAGAATTATAGATGATTGATAATGATTTGAAAATTTTCAGTCATTAATATTATTCCAGTTGTTTAGGTACTTCGTACTTGCCTTTGAAGACAATCCAATCAATAACGTCATTTGCAAACAATTATCTTTATCTAAAGTAATATTTTAGATAAAAAATTAAATTTCATTTAAGACGAGATAAAATATAATTGATTGTATCGTCATCTAGATAAGATGAAAGATAATAATTATATATTATCTAGATGATTCATCCAAATACAATTAATTAATTATATACATTAATTATAATTAAGCAGACCAATTTTGTGAGAAATATTGCATAATATGATTACCTATTTGCTAAATATTGGTTTAATTTAAGTCCTTACTTATATTCTATCCTGTAGAAAATTAATATTGCATTTGGGATGTTACGGGGATTAAATATAGCTTTTGGTCTAATAGCTAAAATGTGCCAAAACTGACTGCTGGTACGCCTTTACTGTTACTATGAAACAATACTTGTGACATGGTCCCCTTTATTTCAACTATTAATAAAGAGCTCAAAAGTTGTCTCGGTTGGCGAACGCCATGAGAGGGCTCAAAATTGTGGACATGCCACCAGCGGAAATTAATTTGGGTTTATATTGTTGGAAACCTTATTAATGTGGATTCAGGAAAAAATCTTCCAGCTTAACCTTCTAGCTCAAAAACATATAAACTGTTAAAATATCAAATATATTTATTTGGAAATTTAAAAAATTTCATCGTTTTGATTACGACTGCATGTTGGCAAAAAACGAACATTTTCAGACATTGATTCATTAAGTTTTGCACGGAACAAGGCATGTAAATGAGATAGGGTCGTTGATTAAAATCTAATAAATTTAACTTGATGATCGTTTTAATCGTTATAATCCTTTATCGGTTTCTAAATTATTATTAATGAATAACTCCATTGTAAATAGAAATTTTTTAGAATTAATTTCATTTAGTACAGATGTATTACAGATGTACAGGGAATTCCAAATTGGATTTATATGGTACCTCGGCAAAATAGCACTCATGAACTAGATTTTTGAAGAAATTTTCCATGCTGCAGATATAATTCAAAATGTTTCTTTTATTTCCAAAATACAAGATGAAACATATTTTTTTGTCATACAATATTATGAAAAACTTCAGAAATATTTTATACATAATTTTTTTTCGTAGAATTTTACTACAGGATAGGACAAAAATGTTGTTGTTAGGAATTCTCTTTTCAACAATATGAAGCACTTTGTATCTATATAAGTTCAGACGGAAACTAGTTTTTGGGTAATTTTATCAAAATCTTCAGTAGGCCGTGAGAAAACAACAAAACTAAGTGTTGCTAACTTTATATTGTCAACTCTAATATAGAACATAACGACCAGTACCCAATTATCATAAATTCAGGACAATATTAATTTTGGGAATTAGTGGCACTAAAATATGAAAACAAATCTTACAACTACAGGAAAATCTAATTATGATATCCAAAAGTCTTTCATTGTTTTGAAAACACATTAGACAACGTTTACGAATGGAGTGCGAACGTGGTGGCCAATTAACTCGACCGTAAGGGCATATCCATTTGTCTGGAAATCTGGTATTTAAGAATGTTCTTACGCTGTGAGCATTATAGCTAGGTACGCCACCTTTTAGGATGAAAAGTTTAACTTATCCTTTAGAGGTTCATCATTTATTAATTCCTGAAGATTAACTTCCATAAAAGTAATATGTCTATCAGCGTTTAGATTTTCTTCAAAAAGGTGGTATATAATCTTATGACCATTTAAAAAACAACTAAATGTGAATTGGTATCACTCCAGTATCTATTGTTTTGCTAATTAAAAATGCCATCTCTTGTTACCCTGAACTCATCAGTCCATATAATCTTTACATGAAAATTAGGATCATTGTTGCAATTATTCAGGTACAGTATTGAATTCATCTGGGTAGAGAAATTGTAAATATTCATTTATTACGGCGTATATTTGTTCTTCAATATTATATGTGCTTTTGAACTCCTACTTCTTTTTATATGACTAACACAAAAGTTGTGAAGCTTTGAAATTGCCTTTATCATGACAACAGCAACGGTTGATCGAAAATTTACGATACCTATAATTAATTATTTTCTGGATAACACACTACAAACATATTTTTTGGTTATCAAAAACTATTAATTTTCGTTGTAGTCCCAAAACGAAAATGTCGAATATCTTACTTGAGTTTGAGCCTACGTGTACCCAAGTAAGTTTATCTCTTCATTTTCTTTCGATTTTCTTTATTATATTCATGCTTCCTGGGCTTTTCAAATTTCCCAAACATTTTCAAATTCTTTTCCAAACTTTGGAAAATATCCTTAAAGGGTTACTCTTTCCAGAAAACGGTAAAAATATAAGATTGTCGCATTCTTTTTTTTTTACCACTTAAATTTTTTGTACTTTACTAGACAGTGACATAATATCTAAAGTAAGGCAAGAAAATGCCACAAAGACATTATTATGGATAATTTAATTAACACTTAATACTACTTTCCTGTAATTTTTTTACAGAGTACCTATATTAAGGAAGGTTACATACAATTATTAATGTATGAAAATATAATGTAACGTTAAAAAAGAAAATTACAGGTAGCTTTTAACTGTCAACGTAATTTAAGATTTAATTAAAATTAAAGCAGTGAACATTTATCTGGCGATATTTTGAAATAATGGTTATTTCAAGCAATTCTGCTATCGGATTCCTTTGAGGACTGTATTCGTAACATTAAATGAAACTGCTAATTGTCATCATTCCTCATTGTGTGAAATATTGATGTGTTTTAAGTGAAAGATAAGGCGTTATTTTTAAATTACAAAATAGTATTTATAAATCAACAATACATTGATTATATTTTTCCTTACATATTTTTTTACTATGATGACCTTATTGTGTCAGTTAAGATAGTTAAAATATGTAACTAATTAACCAGTTAAAAAGCCACAAATTAATGAGAAACGGCAACACTGCTGGAGTCCTATTAGCCTGTATCTGATGTGTTATAAATCATGTTATTTCGGTTGTTTGCCGAGCGATTTTATGTAATTTGTCATTCTTGTTTTTTGTAATAATAGGTTTGAGTGTTGTTTTTGTGAATTAATATTAAGTAATTATTGTTTTAAAATAATTACCCGTACACGTGTAGTACGAGAGCATTTGTTTCTGTGTTGTTTTTAAGTTGACTTTTGAAGTCATATTAAGTCTATAACATGCCTAAAAGGTGCTGCGTTCCACGTTGTAAATCGAATTATGACTTTTTTTTGCACACAATATCTATGTGCCAAACGCGACGTAGACGATGCGGTTACAATCCATATTTTTGGACATGCATCCTATGTGAAAAAAATGAAAAATGTACATGTGAAGTTTGTCTTTTACATTGCATCGAAAGTAAAGGAAGCTATTTGGATAATCAGTACTTCGATTATTTACAGCGAGGGGGGGGGATCTCTCAGTCCCCACAGATAATGTGACAATTTTATTTTCATTTGTATGCCATATTGGAATATATCATTAACAACGAGTTGAAAAAAGAGTTCCCTGAAATTGAAAATCAAAAACATTTCCTTGATTTACTTACGATGAGAAGTACCTACTCTTCTGATAATTTTTTTTCTAAATTTGTTGAATACTTGTGTATGTGGAAGGGACAGCAACTATTTCTTACTTAATTCACTATTTGCCAACACACTTTTAATTAACTATGTGAAAACTGAGTATTCGTTCACTCGAACAACTGGAACAACTATACATACAGAAAAAGATATTGACAATGAAATGAAAAGAAAAGTACATATAACGTGAAAAAAATAAGTTGAGTTTTATATATAAACATTTGTCTTAAATCAGTTCATAAGGGCTACCATCCCTTAAATTATTATAAATATATTTTTTTCTCCTTAAATTACATGCTTCATTGCATAAAGCGATATTTTAAATTGCTCTACAAAACGATAGTTGAAAATATTGTGGAATTATTTTTGTAGAGGTATGTAGTTACCTTAAATTATTGCATACTTACCCCGTGTTGCAATATTAAAATACAAATAACTACAAAGCGATGGTTCCTATCAAAATTTAGTAAGAACACCATTTTTATGAAGTTTTAATACTAGTGGCTTTTTCCGTTTTAAATCTTAAAAAAAAATAATAAGACAAATAACGAAAATTCGCCCTCACCCCCCTCTAACTACCCCAATATTTAGATAAAAATTTGACAACACATGTAACATTATGAAATTAATAAATGGTCCAAATATAATTTTTGCAACTTAAGACGCCTCGATTTTATTGGCAAATAATTATGTTCTACTAACCTCCTTTAGGGGGTTGTAGCTCTCTTATGAACTGATTAAAAGCAAATGTTTATATACAAAACTGGACTTTTTTTCTAATTCTATCACTTGCTTGAGGTAAGGTACTTAATTATGGGACACACTGTATATATAGAAAAAGTTAGTTGACCCTGTAGAATCGTCATGGCTCACCCTGTATATTCGAAAATAATTTTGGGTTATAGACTTTTTTTGTCTAGTTTATTTATGTTTTTAAACCAAATTTCTAGCTATTATAGAACTCGACATATCGAAGTCGGACGCACTATTTCCCCACCCTGGTAAATAAATACACATAGACAAACCAACTCACGTTAAAAATGAATTTTTTTAGTAAAAAATACAACATTAAATTTAAAGTCACATTTTTTGCAGTTGTTACTCTGATGGTGTTCCGAACATCACTGTCCATTTTAAATATTTTTTAATATTTTTCTTAGCACTTACAAGTATTAAATCGAAATAAGCACTGAATCAGACCTTTATTACAACAATAAATAAACAGTGATTGTCAAAGAAGCGATTTCATAAGTAATTAAATTGTAATGAAAAAATGTTATGCATTAATAGAAACTCCTTAATTTATAATAATATTGAATGTGATTTCAGAAAAAGTACCTCGTAGTAAAAGCACATTCCCGGACTTCAGTGCTCGTCGTCCGGGAAGGTATTGCTGTTCCTAGTAGATACACAATATACTATTAAAATTTAACTAACGCGACGATGGATTTAGAAAAATACATCTGACATAAATGTGGAGGAAATCTGCACATATATCCAAACTGGTATATTGAGATGGAGAAAAGAGATAACAATAAATAAATGGGGCCAGGAGGTAAATAATATCTAGTCTAGATTATTTATAAATGACCTTACTTAATATGATTGCGTGGTTGAGAAATAAGTCATGAAGAGAAGAAAGACGCCTATTTCAATTAGGGGGAACCCAAATTCAGACGAAACATAACATAAAATATTTAGGAGTCGTTTTGGATAAAGGACTAACATTTCGAAATCACGTTACTGAGACGATACAAAAAAATGTATTCCTTTTCGTGGTATCTATCTCTAAACTCTCATGGCAAGGAATAGCAGACTAAATAGGATAAATAAAAAATAATATCCACACCAATGAAATGAAATAACCCTAACATATGCGGCACCAGTTTGGTGTTCTGTGTGCGCGACGACTTAACAATACACATATACGAAGACGCGAATAGAGTGAGAATGTGTTGTACTTTCCACTTTTTGTTCCTTTTCTTCATATACTCCATTCCGTATCCCATATCTTTAAGCTACGCTGTGCTGATGAGGAAGAATAATTCCAAAACATCGGAGTCCGTAGATGTGTCGTTTCAAAGGCACGAATTCGTTTTGGTTATAAATTCTTTCCCTGAAACAGTATTGTGGAGAAATTTATTTTCATAAAGTGATAAAATGTAAATAATATTGTAAACTCTAAGATAGTCTAATTTGCCTATAACAACAATGAATTTATTTTGTATGTTTTATATACGTATGATATATTGCAATTAAGTGAATGGTTTATTTACTTGAGTTTAATGTAAAGAATCTAATTGGAAACGGCACTGAAATAAGGTATTTTCTTTGAAAACAAATTTGGACGTACATTTTACAACATTAATATTTATTTTCAAAACCTAAATAAATAGGACCTTGCAAAAATAGGAGCTTCACAATAAGAACTTCTTTTATTTTTGTCGATTTAGTTAGCATTTCATTAACAACTTGCTAATTAACATAGGAAGACTTTATGGTTGAAAACTGAAGGAAGTATTTTTAATTTAATATAAAAAGTTTTCCAATTTAATTTCTTTTTTAATTTTAAAGCAGTGAGCTTTATTAAAAAACTTATTTCCAAATACTGAAATAATTTTCTGACTGGACATTTATAATGTTTAATGACGGTTATATTAATACTTATCTTACTTAACTTTATTTCCTTATAATTTTAATATAAGTATATGTATGTAACAAAACTGGCAATAAGTTAATCACAATTCGTATGTTATCTGACGATTATGTACATTCGTTGTCATCTCTCTTTCTCTTTATGTTTCTGTTTTATGTTTTCTTTGACTCCCTGCCAATTTTGTTAGCAGCAATTTTCACCCTTCCTCTATTTAGTTTTTGTTCGTAATTTCGGCAAGGTCACAAGCGTTTCATGTATTTTTGTTGATTTCTAGGACTGCTGTTTCCTGTCTTTCCGTCCTTGCTTGCTGTGTTTTAGTCACTTGCGACGATGCTGTTGTAATGGTTCGGTTTTCATCTATAGATTATTCTTAATTCATTAGAGTGTTCTTTTTTTAAACTGAAAATAATAATTATTGATCTATCTTCCTAACATAATAAAATTTTCATTCTCGCCATTCTTATAGTGGCAGCAGTTATTTTTCTATTGTCCCTCCTTATTCTAGTTTATATTCTTTATGTTTGATTTGTATATTTTTAAACGTTTTTTTTTCTATTATTGGTATAATCGGTATGGGTTGTGACTCATTGGCTTATTTCCTGACCCTTGTGTTAAATTCTCGGTGACTCTCCGACTTAGTCGTGATGTTATATAGAATAGTGAGTTAATGTAGTGAGTCACTTAGCTCGATATATTATAGATGATTTTCATTTCCCATTTCCCACTTCTTAAAATTTATTCTTATTTTTCATTTCTTTCTCTTCTCCCATTTTTCATTTATATTCCATTTCTCATTGCTCTTCTCTCACTCTCTTCTTCTCTTTTCTCTCACCTCCATTCTCTCTTCTCTGTGCTCTCTGTTCTCTCTTATCTCTACTCTATACTCTATTATCCCGCCTTCTCGCCCTCTTTTATCTTCTCTCTGGTAATATCTCTCTACTCTCGTCCATTTTCTCTTTCCTACTTCTCCTCTCGCTTTTCTCTGTCTCTTTTCCATGTTTCTCTCTCCTTATTTCTTGTTCTTTGGCCCTAGTTCCTTGTTCCATGTTCCATGTTCTGTGTTTCATGCTCCATGTTCCATATTCCTTGTTCCCTTTTATTTGGTCCTTGAACGTGGATCGTTATTCCTTGTTCTTTGGTTTTGATCTTTGTTATTCACAATTATTTTCCTTTTATTATCGTACACTTTAGGGTCTTCATATCCTATTAGTTTGCAAAATTTGCATATGATTTTTATAATTAAGCATATGTAAGTTAGCAAAATATTAAATTTTTCAAACCTATTTGGAATGACAAATAATAATTATTATGGATGGGATGATTTAAATTAATTGGATGATATAAAATGTTGGTAAGTGAATTTTAAATTGAATGATTTTACAAATGGTTCTGGATAATTTGATTGATTTTTTTGGGCGGAATTTGTAGAATCCCATAACGAGCTGGTGTTTTTGAAATTCTGCTTTTATAGTCGAGTCAATGAAGCTAAAAAAAATCGTCCAAAACTTCGGAACCTAAAAGAACTTAATCAATTTCAATGAGACTTTTTAAAACATGTGTTATACTATACTAAAAAATGATTGGCGTACGGCTAAAAAAGGTGATCACAATACCGGCAATTGAGTGGGCCATCAGATCATTCCAACCATTCAAATCGCCAGGAGAGGATGGAGTTTTCCCAGCTCTACTACAAAATGGACTGGAAATATTGCTCCCACTCCTCATTAAACTATTCAGAGCTAGTCTGGTATGGAACTATATCCCATCCAGTTGGTCGGCGGTTAAGGTAGTATATATACCAAAAATGGGTAGGAAAGAACCAAGCGCTAAATCGCTTAGACCAATTAGCCTGACATCTTTTCTGTTGAAAGGCCTGGAGAAGGTGCTGGACGGATATATCAGGGGAACATCCTGAATCATCACCCCCTCAATATCCATCAGTACGCCTATCAGACAGGAAAGTCAACAGAACTAGCACTTAATAACCTAGTCGAGAAGATCACCCAATCCCTTCAAATGAAGGAAATTGCGGTGGGAGCCTTTCTCGACATTGAAGGAGCATTTAATAATGCATTACCCGACTCCTTATATGCAGCAGTGGCTGCCAGAGGAATTGAGCCTACTATAGGCGGCTGGATTCGTGCCATGCTATCAAACAGAACCATAACAACGTCCCTACAGGGAGAAACAGTTAGGTTTAGAGCCACGAGAGGGTGCCCACAGGGCAGGGACGACCTACTGGCCATCCTCACACTGTAGGAGGTTGAGGTTCTAGCATATGCAGATGATCTAGTCATACTAGTCAGAGGAAACTCTGAAGGAGTAATTTCAAATACCCTTCAAGAGACACTGGATGCAGTGAGTAACTGGTGCGACAGGGAACAGATGTCTGTAAACCCGCAAAAAACAGTAATAGTACCATTCATCCGGAAAAGGAAGCTGGAGGACTTAAGACCTCCCACTTTAATGGGTGAAACTATTTCATTTGCGGAGGAGGTGAAATATCTAGGAATCACTCTGGATAAATCACTTAATTGGAACTCCCGTCTGGAAAAGGTAATCCACAAAGCAAAGCTGTCCCTATGGACATGCCGTCGTATTTGTGGCATATCCTGGGGCATGGGTCCCCAACAAATTTACTGGAACTATATCACGGTCATCAGACCAATGATAACATACGGATCCATTGTTTGGTGGCCAAAAGGATTACAACGGACGGCCAAATCCAAACTCTCTGGACTGCAGAGATTACCATGCATGACCGTAACGGGAGCAATTAGCACCACACCGTCAGCTGCAATGGAAATCCTTCTGGATTTACCCCCTTTTCATATATATCTGGAGAGAGAGGCCAGGTGGGCAACCTACAGACTGCAACAAGCGGCCATTAATATGCCGCAGACTAGTATCATGGAGCGGAACAGGCTGCTGGATGACATAGAGAATCACAGCATCCTGGGAATGTCCTCGGATACTATGCCTACTATGACCAACTACGAGCTGACCTTCAACATCCTTTCTCCAGAAAGAGATGAGTGGGATCGGAATAAAGCCGACCTACTGAAGGCAGACAGTTGTTGGTTTACAGACGGCTCCAAAACTCCCGAGGGAACAGGAGCCGGAGTACACAGCTACAGACCAAGGGTGAGGATAGTCTCAAACCTAGGTACTCATGCAACTGTTTTGCAGGCTGAGGTTCATGCCATTGAATTATGTGTACGAAGGCTGGAATATATGCATCTTACACGCAGATCAATAAAAATTTTCTCAGATAGCCAAGCAGCTATAAAAGCTCTTGGCTCCTACCGGTGTAACTCCAAAACGGTATGGAACGGTCAGAAAGCTCTAAATCATTTGAGCAAGAACAACAAAGTGACTCTGGTCTGGATACCCGGCCACTCTGGTATGGAAGGTAACGAAATAGCGGACTCCTTAGCCAGAGAAGGAGCGGATCACGATTCATCGGACCAGAACCAATACTTGGAATATCCTCAAATACTGCCAAGATGGCTATCTCAACGTGGACTGAAAGGCAAACCTCCAGTATTGGCAAGAATTACCAGGATTAGTTCATTCGAATGCGTTTATAAAGTACCCTTTGAAATCAAGAGCTAAGAAACTTTTAGAGTTAAACAGGACACACCTGAAAACTCTAACAGGCCTATATACCGGGCACTGCCGACTAAACTATCATCTGCATAAACTCGGCCTAGCGGAAAACGCCGAGTGCCGTCTATGCCTGGAGGATGATGAGAAGGCAGACCATATCTTATGCACCTGTCCCACTGTGGAGAGGATCCGATTCTCAATATTTGGCAAAGGGCAACTGCTGCCAGAGGATCTGGACACATTCTCACCCAATAAAGTTATCGGTTTCATTAACAGACTGAACTTATTGGGTGAAATATAATTAGGCGTGAGCCACAATAGGCCTGCTGATGGCCGCAGTGGAGGGTCTACTGAGACCCACTCACAACAATCCTAACCTAACCTAACCTATACTATATTATTTGAAATCAAAAACATTCCGGTGGTCTGATTATATTTTGGAACCCCAATTTTAAAAATTTTGATTTTTTTTTTGTATAATTTAATGGATAAGATATAATTTATAGATTTCATATACTAAGGCCGATTTTCGACGAGAAAATATTACCTAGAGTGTTTGGGGGTCGCTGATTACGACTACTTTAACAAAATAAGAACTTTCCGGGAACATTCGGGGGGAAAATAGCTCCAAAATCGAAAATGTATTTCCAATAATTATATAAAATTATGATTAAATGAATATTTTTAACAAATATGTTTTCAGCAAACCATATCTGTGATTAACGTGGCGCTGATGCGTTGAATAATTATTTGTAAAACGACAAACGTTTATACGCGACGCGAGCGTATAGGAAATTTAGGAGCAAAACTTGCTGTAAAATGAAAAAAAAGTAACGTGCTCTAAATTTGTGTACTGTTAAATAAATGTATCTCGAACGATTATTTAAAATTTTATCAATATTCAATAAATATTTGTCATGCAGCAAACGATCTTTGCGTGGAACGTGCCACTGACCCGCGAAAAATCCAGGAATTAAACTACTCTAGAAATGAAAATATTGAACTTGGTTCAGAATTATTTTTTCGGATGAAAATATATGTATGTTTATTTATATATTTTTGAATGCAAAGATCTACGGTAATCTGTTAAACAAATTATATATATAATTGAAAATTAACATTTTTTAATGAAAATTTTGTTGCTTATTTACTCAAATATTATTTCTTATAGGTACCACATTCTCAAAAACTATTACATTTGACTAAACATCATCGAAAAAAAAGTTTAGATAATTTTTTTGTAATTGCTTAAACAATATAAATACTTGAGTCTGACAGCCGGAAGGTTTCTAATTTTAAATAATGTAGTATAAAAACATTTAAAAAAAGTTTCTTCAAAATCGGTTTAGGTCTTGTGGGTTCCGAAGTAAAAACCTTCATTGACTCGACAATTATCTCGTTACTAGCATTTGTTCTTGTTTTCATTTGATAACATTTTAAACTATATATGTGACAAATTTAGGATTTTGAAAAAATTGTGACCATACTTTATTAAGTACATAATATGTACTATGTATGTGTGTATGTATGTTCACTATACTTTTACAACGAATTTTAAGCCATTAAATTATTTCTAAGTCATTTTTTTATTATCCAATAATATGCAATTTAATTTAAAAATTAATTAATGAATTCATAAATTATTTAACCTTCCTTACATTTTAATTCATAGATGGTGTGGTCCGATATTTTATTGAGGCGTAAGAATGTAACAAATTACCTAAATTTTGGTGAAAAGCTAAAGTAAACTGTTTTGCATATTTTATCTTTAGTAATTAAGATTGCTTGGTTCGATAATTAGAGTTCCAAAAGACAACGTTAATATTGCCTTTTATATATTATCATTAACAGCATGAATTTGGAATACAAATATTTCTTTAGTAAATTCAAGTTTTTGTTTTGTTAATCCTAGTAATTGTTATAAGAAATTTGATTGTTTTCTGCAATAAAATTTAGTTTTCCTTGACTTAACCTTGTTGATCCATGGAATTAACTAAAATTATTATAGCCAGTGATGTAAAATGGTAATTAAATTGGCAAATTACAGTTTCTCTTACAATAATTAATGGTTAATGACCAATTTTTTTTACCATACATTACGGGATCAATTACCGTAAATTAAAATATAAATTACCGGAATTGATGTTCGAAAATTATACAGCATAATCATGTCTTCAGTGCAATGATTGGGTGAATGTATCCACCATTAACACCAGCATACTGAATGCGCTCCGTATTGTTTTTTCTGTTGGTTTTTAATTGGTATTATTGTAATTCAGAATCTGTCGGGTTGGTAGCTAATGTTTGTGAAAATTTCCTTGCGCTACAACAAAACTGAGCAAAGTAGCGCCAAAAATTTTAATTTGCTCACCAACTACTGCTACAACTGAATGACCATTTTCATGCCCATAATATAAAAATGAATAGACAGACAAATAAAAGAGCACAAAAACTCGTTTTTGTGAGATATAATTTAAATTTAATGGAATAAGATATCCCAGCTTCTGAATCTGTTTCAATAGATAATAATTTGCCTTCTAATGAATCAGAATATTTAGATTCTGATGAGATGTCACTGATGTTCATCTAACAATCTCAGATTAGTCAAATATAGATACCAAAACATTAATTACTATAAATAATCGATAATTTACCAACAATTAATAGGGTTATATACCGCGGTGGTAAATTACCATTCGAAATATTTCTCGTAGAATTAATTTGATAATTAATGATTGGTAATTTATTGCGGTTAATTACTGAAAAAATTAATTACCGTAATTTAACATCATTCAATATAACAGTTATTAATTAAACTAAATTTAGTTTTCTCTCTATTTATTTTTGGACCATAAACTAAATTGACCCGTCTCCAAGGTAGCACAAAGTTAGCTGGGACCTAGGCGCTACTGTAACAAAAAAATTGATTACAGCTAGTTCACACTTCACTCATGCATACCTTAACAGCAAGTGGGAGCTATTTTTTTAAATTTATTGTTTATTCACTGCTTGAAACTTTAGCACGTTGACTGTCCCATAGTCATATCTGATACAAACTCAATTTTCCATAGACGTCTATGAATCACATATGCATCAAATACATGACTTAGTTTAATAAATAATTGTTTTTTTATTTAGAATACAAAATGCTACTTTTACATTCGAGAATGCAAAAACATTTCACATTCGATATACAAATCAAACAATATTTTTTCAGACTGTATTAATATTAAGAGTCTTATATACCCTATTAAATCATAATTCTCGAATATCTCGTTTAAAACTTATCCGATTTGAATGAGATTTTTACTAGATTTTTCAAAAATATGTATAAAATGTCGGAATGTAATTTTTTTTTTTTAGAGTCGTCAAAAAATTTTCGCATGCATTTGAAATATTTTGTATCCAAATTTTTTAACATTCCGACATTAGTCATTGTTTGTAACGTTTATATTCATGTGACCCAACTCTTGGATTAGTTGAAAATAAATTTATTAGAAAACTAAAAACTGCATATCTATATTCCGATAATAGCTGCCATCTCGCATGATATTTCGGAAACACGGATGCACTTGCATACACTGGACTCGTTTGCGGGAGGGGGAATCGGGCACTTAGGAACCACGTTGCGATTTGCGTAAACAACAGTGGCGTGTGTATTCTAGAGATATCTCAAATTTATTTATTTGTTATAAAGTGGGTACACTTGATTTCAATAAAAACTGGTACACTTTCTTTTAGCTATGTAAATCATTCGTTCTTTGATTGATATTAATAATCTTACAAATGTCACTTTGACGTTAATCAGTGGCGTCATTATTAAAAATGGTTCAACATCTAACAGATATTCAAAAATTTCGAATTGTTTCTAAAATTGAAGATGGTTGGTCCATAAGAAGACTTGCTGCTAAATACAATGTGAGTAAAACCACGATATTGAGTGTTAAAAAACAATGGGAAACCAACCAAACGGTATTCCGTAAAGTTGGTTCCGGTAGGCCCAGAAAGAGCAATAATCAAGAAGATGAAAATCTTATAAATTACCTAATAGAAAACCCTTTTCAGACTGCAGTAAATGCAATTTCAGAGACAAATTTCCCTGCTTCGGTATCTACTGCTTGAGAAGAATAAAACTACAAAGCGACTTGAAGAGTTGTTCAGCGGCTAAAAAATACAAACTTTCAGAAGAAAAGAAACAGGGTAGGATTATTTTTGCACTCAACTATATAATCAATGATGAAAACTTCTGGGGACAAGTTGTCTTTTCTGACGAGAATGTTTTTAAATCCTGTAACGATGGACATGTTCGCGTATATAAGCCTCCTTCCACTAGATACGACGAAAAATATACTTTCGATCCACAAATATTAGGAGGGTTTTCAGTCAATGTCTGGGCTTGGATGAGCCTAAATGGGTTAGGTGTGTGTTGGAACAGTGGTGGTCATCTCAATTCCATTAAACATATTGAAATATTAGACAATATTATGTTGCCGTCAGTAATAGAGGTGTTTCCGGAAAATAATTTTATTTTCCAACAAGACAACTGCTCCATACATACGGCCCATCGTGTCAAGCAATGGTTTCTTAATAAAAACATAGAGTTGTTACCGTGGCCATCTAAAAGTCCGGATTTAAATCCAATTGAAAATGTATGGGGACTAATGGTGACCCATATAAGAAAATTAAATAACCATCCAAATAATGCCCAAGAATTGGAAGGGATAATTGAGGACGCTTGGGAGAACTTGTCGCATGAAGTTGACCTTGCAAGAAATCTGATTTTGTCCATGTCTGCAAGACTTCAGGCAGTTTTAGACGCTAATGGAGCAATGACAAAATATTAGTTAATTCTGTATTGCGTAATTGAAGTTCATTTATTTTATTTTTTTATTGTATTTTTATGTTCAGTTTGCATTGTTTACATTTTTTTTAATCTCAAGTGGTATTTTTGTGTTCTTATTTTAAAAAATAGAATTATCATTATTCAGTTAGTATTTTAATTACAACCATTAGTAGAATTATCCGTAAAAAATATTAATTTTTTTAACAATAATATGGCAGGCTTGAAAATGTTTTGAAAAAGTTATTTTCTAATTATTTTTTAAAATTCCATTTGAATAAAATAAAAGAGAAAGATTTAATAAGTTTAAAAACACAAAGAAAACCGATCTCCTCCAAAAAACCCAGGTCCGGGGTAAATCACTTCTTCTCCACCCCCCTCTCGACATGCCTGGCCAGCCCTATTTACAGACATATGCACACAACTAAACTATTAAGATTTTCGATTACAAGAGTTGTACCAGTTTTTTTTTTTTAAATCAAGTGTACCCCTAAGTAGACTTGTTATTGAAAGTGATTATTAGTGCAGTGAAAGAACAATGGGAAAAATAAAAACATATCATAAGCGTAAATACCCTAGCAGAAAACCGAAAAATCGAACATTAGCCCAAAAGAGAAAATATAAAAAGTAAGTACTAGTGAAAATTGAATTTTTTCGTAAATTAATAAAAGTAATAATTTTCTTTTATTTCCGGTAATTTCTGTAGAGAGACTAATATAAATGAAAGTTTTCCCATTTTGCCGTCTCTAAATATTGATATGGAGAATGAAAGGCTCAATGAAAGGTGAATATGATAATTTTTATTTTTGATTTATTTTAAGCGCAGGAACCTCATGTACAGTGTGATCGTTTTAAGTGCACCTTACTCGATTTTTCTGCTGTATTTTTAACCTAGGAAAAAACTTCAAAAATTATACTTATGTGCTTTTTTCTAAGGAATCCGAAAATAAAACGAAAACGCCGAAAAACTGAAAAATAAAAAATTACCCCCATTAATATGCGGAAATGGACATATGACATTCCGAATACTGATTAAATATGCGCGTCACATACATATCTTTTACTTCCGGTTTGACCGGAAATTGCCTTAATTTTTTTTATTCTAAATGATATATCCTGTATATTCAGCTCAATTTAAAAATTTTCTTTCTGAATTCAGCAATATATGTAATCATCATAATCTTTCATATTTGATAAAAATATTGGAGTTTAAATTTAAAATAACACAAATATATTTTTCATATTATTTCATCGCCTTTTCTATTCTGAGTTGAATGATATGACACACATTGATACTTCCATTTTATAGGAAAAATTTTTAAAATAATACTATGCATTAATAAGAAACGGTAAAATGGAAATTTTTTTGTAGATTAACGATTTAATTGTTTTGTTGTTTAGTTCTTTATCTATTTTTAAACAAAGTAAATAAAATAATTTCGGGTTTTTTTTATTGTTTTTACATATTAATTGCAGGTCAAGGACGCATGAAGGGTAAGGTTAGCTACTGCTTAGCTTATAAGCTTGACGCAATACAACTTTTTCGTCGGTTTATGTCGTACGAAACCTCTAGTACTCCGCCTCTGATAATTCAACATCTCCCGATCTGAAATGTTCCACTATGCCGTTCTGTAACTAGAACATCGGCCACCTTCGACATTCGCCGCGATAATTTCGGTTTGGCTGTATATATGCACCGGGGCCTGCGCGCGGTGTGGTAAAATCGAGACTATATTTCACTTGCATCTGATATAGACTCTTAATAAGAAAAGTTGATATAAAAAGAACTCAACATTATTTGAAAGGATGTTTATGTAATGTCCAATGATTATTTTTTTTCTAAAAATGCATAAACACGATGCAATTAAAATGTCAGATTTTTTAAAATTATTTGACGGTTTAAGAATAATTATAAAATTAATCCCTCATCAGATATGCTCTGAATAGATTTCCAGCAAAGGTAAGTTTTGTTTATTTCATAGCAGTCTACATCAAAAATTATAATTGCTTTTAAAAAAATAATAACTGGTCAGAAATTTATAAAAGTCACATGTTAAAAAATTCATCCTAAATCCAAAAATGTAATAATATACAGGGTGTTCTATTTTAAAATCAAAAGTTAGGGCCATTTCCCGCGAAACCAGAAGTGGTGTAAAATTACTTCATATGTCAAAAAATGCAGTTTTCTGAATGGCTCTAGACCCCCTAGTTTCATTTCGATATGTTCAACAATAAAAAGTTATAGAGGTGAGCTACTACTTTGTGGCACTCGGTATATCAGGTCAAAAGGCACGTAGCATTTAGCAGCTCGCCACGTGTTTCAAATGACAGGCTGCATAACAAACGTTTCGATCTTTGAAATGAGCCTCGTACTATGTCTATGTTAATTTTATTCCCGGTGTTCGAAATTAATTCTTCTGTTAAGCAGTAGCCCAGAAAATTATCTGGGCGACTGGTTAACCTATTTTAAATGACTTCTTCCCAATTGTTTGCCATATTTTATACGGATTAATTTTTCGCCAACAACGAATGCTCGAGCCGATTAACATCATTACAATATTACCATTTTTGTTTAAAAATATTCAATAATTATAGTTCACAATTAAAATTAAAAAAAATTGTAAGGTTAAAAAAGTTATACGTAAAAATGGTAGACACCCTTTAATTTGTCACCACTAGAATATTTTTTTCAATGCGAACTACACTTAAACTTGTAACCTAATGAGTAGAATCTACCACGCAAATTTGAAATCCAAAAATTCTACCCTAAATTATTTGGAACCAAAATAAGAGTTTCTCACATACCCTTACATTTTGGTGTCAGAAATCAGTCCACGAGAGATATGGTGTATTTTTAAAACACCCTGTGTATGGAAGGATAATTTATGAGACACATTAACAAGTAATTCTTAGTTAATCACAAGTAACTTGTTCTAACAATATTTTCAAACAGTTTACTAACATCCTGATTATTGAATAAGTATTGAGTTTTCAAGTAACTTAACAGTGTGGTGATCATCTTATCGTTAAAGTACCCGGCAAAAGTTTTAATATTATCTTGTACAGCTCGTGGGTCTGTTTAGAAACAACCAAATTTAGTATAAGACTTTAACGACTAATTTAAAGGGTCGGACTCGGCCTTAGGGAGTTTTAGGGAGTTTATTGATGGAGATGACGAACTTTAGAAAATAATTGCCTCTTTGGCTTTATTAACTCATTGACTCATTTACAGAACTCTCAGTTTAACTAGGTACAGTAAAATACTAAACGAAAACATATAGATAAGTAAAAGTAAAATCGGGACATTACGTATCGCATCAACAAGTTATTATATCTCTCAAATCTATACAACAATCTTGTTTGTTATAATGTCTTGGCGATTTGTTTATCTATTACGCAAAATGCCTGTCTGACGCACCCGATTGAACATTGTTAGTCGAGAGCTAAGACTAACAATCACTCGAATGCACTAAACACATTTCGCATTCGAGGTGTATATACTGTATAAAATATATAAGTACATTGATTATACTTATCAATAGAATTGCCCAATGGCTCTCAGTAGCTCCTCTAGATATGCATAACAACGAAGCAAATAAAATGCACATTTTTTAAAATGTAAGAAACGGATGGTGTTTTAGATTATGTTAGATGTCATAAACATCATTGTGATTACGAAAGTTACAATTAATCTTTCAATTTAAAATGTCAAAATAAACATGACAAAAGTTCATATTTTGAATTATAGTAATAATAATATTATCTTGGGTTTTCGCAAATAGGTCAACTCAAGACCATTTAGTATTCTTAGAAAATTATATATAAAATAGTTTCGCAAATAGGTCTCATGTAGTGGCAGTTTCGTTCGATCTTGAAAAAAGCCTATAATCTTGCCTGGTGTTATGGAATACTGAATAAGATGCACGACTGGGGAATAAGAGGGAGATTACCGATATTCATACAAAACTTTCTCACAAATAGGAAATTTAAAGTACAAATAAAAAATTATATATCAAATACCTACCTTTTAGAAAACGGAGTACCCCAAGGATCTACTTTAAGCGTTACTTTATTTTCAATAATTATCAACGACCTTGTGTCAGTGCTCGATACACCCATTGAGAGATGCTTATACGTCGATGACTTATTCATATGCTATTCAGCAGCAACAATAGGAGAAATTCAAACCGTCCTGCAAAGAGGCATCAACAGTATTAGTAGAGAAGCCCAGCAAAAAGGATTTCGTTTCTTCGAAACAAAGACCAAAGCTATCCACTTTTGCTGGCTTAGATCCCAGCATAATGAACCACAACTGACACTAAATAACTCACCAATCACTAATGTAGAGTCCCTAAAATTCTTAGGTCTTATATTCGATAAAAAACTTACCTGGGACATGCATATTAAAGATGTGGCAACCAGATGTAAGACCACCCTAAATATGCTAAGTTGTATTTCAAGTATCAACTGGGGAGCTGATCGAGAGGTGCTACTTACGTTATATAAAACACTAATTTTATCTAAAATAGACTATGGATTCACTATATATTTATCCGCCCGTAGGTCACAGGTCCAAATATTAGATTCTATCCAAAACACAGGACTAAGATTAGCCACAGGTGCTTTTCGAACAAGCCCAGCGACAGCATTGGAAGTAGAAGCGAGAGTTCCCTCACTGATGTTGAGAAGAGAAAGACTTATATCTATACGTGCCCAACCCTTCCATCCAAACTATAATATATTATTCTAGCAAGACAATAATGCATATGAATCTAGACCGACAGTCACCAAACCTCTCACAGCTCGTCTGGAACAAGAGATTATATTCCCGGAAATATTTCCAAAAGGCTTCTGTAGTGATCCTCCCTGGTTAATTACACCACCGAGGTGTCATCTGGAATGTACATTCTTTTAAAAAAAATGACACAAATCCTGCTATATTAAAAACAACGTTCTATAAAATATTCCACCATTATACAAACGCAGAAGCAATATTCACGGATGGATCTAAAACAGAAAATGGAGTAGGATGTGCATTTGTGGTTGCAAGTGAGGCATACTCCATGGTCCCTGCCTACTCTTGCCAGTATATACACAGCTGAGATGTATGCAATTTGGCTACTGCGAATTCTCGCCAAAACAAGAAATCCTTATCTGCTGCTCTGACTCCCTGAGCTCTCTACAGTCAATTAAAAATACGTTCAATACAGGTCCAATGACCCACACCATACTTACCCTATTACACTGGTTAGAACAGCTGAATAAAAGAATAATCTTTACTTTGACACCAATTCACATAGGTATATCACAAAATGAAAAGGCAGACACAGCAGCCCGTCTAGCGGCAGAGGAGAATGAAATTTCTCTAGAAATTCCCTGTCAGAGTTGAAGATCTAACGACGGGGACAAAAAGAGTATTCCAAATGAGATGGCAGAATAAATGGGAACAAGCAGAAACCGCTCTTAGAGACACACATCCAAACATAAATGCCTTGAAATCTCCCATAAGACTCAACAGAAGAGACTAGACAGTTATCACGCGCTTAAGAATTGGACATACTAACCTAACTTCCATGCACTTACTAAGAGGTGAAAAACCCCAAAATGTACCAACTGCAGAACAAGATTGACAGTAGAACATCTCCTCGTAACTGCCCATTAGATGAACAGTTTCACGAGAGGGCCGGTTAGGATAATAACATTCCAAGTATATTGTCAAATGATGGACAAGCCATAGAGAAGCTGTTAAACTTCCTTAAAAGTAGTCAGATATATCAACGAATTTAATTAAGCAACAAATGACAATTAAAATTAAAACTCTATTACATTACATAATTTACCATGGTATAAATTAACACATTACTTACTATATATATATATATATATATATATATATATATATATATATATATATATATATATATATATATATATATATATATATATATATATATATATATATATATATATATATATATATATATATATATATATATATATATATATATATATATATATATATATATATATATATATATATATATATATATATATATATATATATATATATATATATATATATATATATATATATATATATATATATATATATATATATATATATATATATATATATATGTTGTTTTTCAGGTTTTCGCGGGTGGTGAATGTTAAATTCGTTTTCCGGGTATACTCCCGCGTAGGTGATAGGCCCCGAGAGGGACCGTGGTTGTCTGAACGACGTTTCGGCAGAATCTCATCTGCATCTTCAGGTTCTAACAGATAACTGCTTACTGCGGCTTCTGGTAACTCGAACTGAAAATGTCCCTCTCGGGGCCTATCACCTACGCGGGAGTATACCCGGAAAACGAATTTAACAAAATATATATATATATATATATATATATATATATATATATATATATATATATATATATATATATATATATATATATATATATATATATATATATATATATATATATATATATATATATATATATATATATATATATAGATATATACAGGGTGAGTCTTAAGTGCGTAGTTATATTTAAACCACCGATTCTTGTCATCTGTAGAAACCCACTGAGACATTTTTTTCTCTTAATTCCCACGTAAAATTGAGTTATCGACTTTCAAAAAAAATAAGATGAAATTGTTTTGGAACTGCTGATTACTAGAAACATTCCTCATTTTATCTGAAATAGTGCATTGACCTTTAGCAGTGTTGCCGCATTTCATATACAATTTATCACTAAGTTCGTTCCGGGACATAATTTTGAATGAAATAATTACCTACTTATGCGATTAAGTGCTCCATTTGAAATAATTTTTAAACATTTTAAAATACCTTTTAATATAAGAAATGTACAAGTTTGCCTTTTTCTTGCATCAATTAAACTTTCTTTCAAGTGTTTCGTAAACTAAAACCAAATTTTCCGTTAAACAGTAAACATAAAATGCTACTGACAATTTTGATTTCGTTTTTTTCAAAGTTTATAAAAGAATTATTATTTTTTAACAAGTAGTAGTTACTTACCCTGCGATTATAATAATTTGAAGTAATCCTGTAATTTATTAATAAATAAATCGTTTTCTAACAGTCATATGTTCGGCTGGTTCGGGCGAGTTACACTAACCTATCTTTTAGGTACATTACATTAACAACCAATTTATGATTCAAATTACAGACATCAAGCATATTCCTATGAATTAAGATGGAAAATCTAGTTCAAATCAGTAACTAAAAGTCACTAAATAAAAACAACTACGCAACTTTATTTGTAAACAAAATCCAAGCTTTGACAAGAACTATTCTAATAACAAAAAGCACTTTTAGGTATTGTTAAAATATCGCAAAACTGTAATAAAAAAAGCACAAAGAGAACAACACGCACTTAAATCGAAACTAAACTTATTCTCGATTTACCTAATACTTAATGTCAATGACGCTAAAGACGTTTACGTAAATTCACTCTGAACGATTTCCAATTATTATTTTCTCTATTGCTATAAGAATAACAAAGACAGCGAGAGTGAGTTGGCCTCTCCAGGTATACCTATTTTCGTAAACCCCTATGACCGATAAAGAAACAACAATTTGCTTGTTTACATATCAACATAGATTTATGAAAGGGGAAATAGAACATAATAATTCACGGCGCACGCTGCCAATTCCCCCACTGCTGGCACCCACCAATCACAGGCAGTGTCTCGGTATCTTCGACAGTTAGATCGCATCCATATTGTATTTCGATGTTCGTTGTGGAAGTGAGGTTTTGATTCAGTGACTATTTTTGTGACTCTATAGCGTAAAAAATGCCCAGGTGCGTTATAAAAAGTTGTGTTTACCACAAAACTGCAAACTGTGTGAGAGATAAATCATCTATTCATTTATTTCGGTAAGTTACTTAATAAACATGTTTTTTTTGGAGGCCACATTCGATTGTTTACGGAGACACAGAACCGTATTTCCCATTTTTGCAAAACTTCTTCGTTCAGTAGCTGGTAGTCGTGCCTTAAAATATTACTTGGGTTCCATGCTCTAATACTGAGATATGATATAACCTAAATCCACCAACCGCCACTGTAACAATTAATGTTTCATCCGTGGGAAGATTGCAACGGGTAAAGTTGTGACATTGTAAGTGTGATATTTTTATTAGTGATTAGTGTTATTCTCGGAAACTGTGATATTATTTAATAGTTATTAGTGTGTTTTAGTCCTGTGTTTTTAATTATTGATTATTATTAGTGATTTATTTTTGCTGTGTACCAGGGTATGTGGATTATTTATAGAAGAGATTATTTTATTTCAATCAGGTACCTGCAGAATGCCAATTTTTTTATTATTTATTTCAGTAAGTATTAGAATTTTTTATAGTTTAATTTATTTATTAAGGAGTTTAAGTTTTTGTTTTCAGAATTTATTGTTAATTTTACTAACATAGCCTCACCCAAACTAACACCCCAACCACTTCCTGGCAGGTAAAGCTCATACGTCCACGTGGTACTTATTGGGCAACAATAATAATTCCTTATTTAAATTTTTTTTGTTGGCTAAACTGGGCAAAAAATAATTCTATTGTGGACGGATTATAGCAATTAATAATTTAAGTGAGTAATCATACTTAATTCATTATTGCAAAAATATTAAATTATCTGAATACGGTCCTGTCCCACCAGACTTGGACGTTTGATTCATGGAACAGCAGTGAATCAACCTTGGGACCAACTGATGTTTCTGTGCCATCCACGTGTTAAGTAAACCAATCTACCTTTCCGTTCTTTAAAGTACATGCTTCTTTATAAAATGATTATTTTCAATTTTGTTTCATTTTTAGTAAAGTGAAACCAAATTACCAGATGTGTACTAATTTAAAATAGATTTATGCGGAACGCTGACAGTGGCAACACTGCCTTGAGTTACGTCATTTCTATGAACGGTGTTTACACATATATCCAGTGACCATCAAAATGTCGGTTGCCGGAGGACGAAAAAATTATCAGAAATTCAAAATTTTTTTTTGTTTAAAAATTTTGTTTTAACAGTGCCAATCAATTGTACTCGACGAAATATATTGAGGGGTTAAAATATAACTACGCATTTAAAACTCACCCTATATATATATATATATATATATATATATATATATGTTGTTTTTCAGGTTTTCGCGGGTGGTGAATGTTAAATTCGTTTTCCGGGTATACTCCCGCGTAGGTGATAGGCCCCGAGAGTGCCCGTGGTTGTCTGAACGACGTTTCGGCAGAATCTCATCTGCCATCTTCAGGTTCTAACAGATAACTGCTTACTGCGGCTTCTGGTAACTCGAACTGAAAATCTAAAAAAAAAAAAAAATATATATATATATATATATATATATATATATATATATATGTATATATATATATATATATATATATATATATATATATATATATATATATATATATATATATATATATATATATATATATATATATATATCCTCTGCTGTTCCACTTAAACGTATTATGTAATTTAAATATTTTTTTAAATAATATGTTCGTGTTTACTAGCCCCTTGAGGGGTTCCTAAAGAATGAAAGATGATATATGTCGGACTAGGGGTTTTCGTTTTTGTAGTGTAACTGGAGAATCATTTCTTAAATACAAAAATGTATCTTTTTTGTCGATATTTTTTAATCTCAATCTTTTTGCTTCTAATACTAGAATACTGTTATTTAATTCAATGCAATTCTTATTTCTAGATTGAGTAGTTGTTTAATAGTACATACAATAAAATGTATTGGAAGTGTTTGATTTATTAATTTAGAGATCGGAAGATAGCGAGAAATTCCAAAAACGACTTTACGTAGATATAACATATTACTTGACAAACATATTGTGGCAGTGAGATGAAGATGCGTAAAGAGTCAGGGTTGATACCTAAGTATCAACAGTTCTATGTAAATATCTATGGATATTACATAAACAAATAATATATGTGTCAAGTTTCACGATTGACATATTCTGAAAAAAAGATAAATAACTTTGAAAAAGAAAACAGATTCATTTTTCCGAAACGTTAGGGAATTATATTATTATTTTTGAGTCTTATATTAGTTGTCAGAAAACAGCCTTTGACTAATCTTTTGACGTAAAGTCACAAGCACAGAGGTTTATTTTCCCAGTAGCATACTGGGTAACTGTATTTTTTAGATAACAAAGAATTATTCATGTGGTAGTAAGTCCCAAAAAAAGAGAAAGATAAATTTAGAGAATGGCACAAATTACGTTCAGACAATGTCATTATGTTAGGTTTAAAAGGATGCTTATGTAATACCCATTATTTTATTGTTATTTTTTTCCGGAAGTTTACGTTGTATTAAAATAACAAATACTATTTATTTAAAGTTACCAAACACAAATTATAAAATTATCACGAGACACGAAAAAAAAGCTATATAGTATACTGACAAAAACAAGTCATACATATTAAAATATGATTATCTGACACCTTTCTTCCACAATAAAATATGTAGATATTCAGAAATAGAATGACGGATATATTTTAAAAGCAGAATCCTTACTGTACGTTGTTGCTAGTCAATGTTTTGAGATACAAAGGCAATTTATTAAATAATTCAACAGACATTATCAGAGGTCCATTAGCTCCCAATGGCAGTCTATAATGGGGTATATTTAAAATGTAGAAACAATTATTTATTTCGGTTCTATCGCTGACAAATTTATCTTGATTACACTTTTGGTAACATCAGCAAGCAATCATTATCATTAAAATACCTACTTAGAAAATGGATTCCTGCAAGAGTAATGTAAATCTTTAAATAATATCGGTCCTATTATTTCTTCTGCAAAATGAAAATTTCATTAATTCTGTTGCTGTTTCCAGAGTAGTTTATACAATAATTCAATAATTGTACATACTTAAAATAATATATTTTCAGAATGTTTAGCTGACAACTGCCATATAGAAAAACAAACACTAAGTTTTATAATCCCTGTCATTATCCCAAGATGAATGAAAATCAATGAGAAGGCCTAAATATTGTTAAGGATCACTATGATTAACATTTTGATTTTTAGTAAAGGCCAAGTCTATATTTGTAGAAAAATCTATATTAGCCCATTTCTCAATGGAAACAAGATGTTTGAGGAAAGCAATATTATATATATTTTTGAAATCTCTTTTAAATAAATAATTCTTGACACTCCTTATTGTTTTCATAATTGTAACAAACTTTTTGCATATAGTGGTCTGAAAGGTCGCACTTTATTATTTTAGGTGCCAGTTCCGAATTGTCAATATTGGAGAAAATATTATCAATAATTGTTTTAGAGCCACCCTGTATCCTAGTATAATCATATATGCACTGATTTAAATCAAATATCGAAAAATATTCACAAGTTGATTAGCACTCTTTTTTTTATTAAAATTCAAGTTATTGAAATCTAAATTAATAAAATCACCACAAACAAATACAGGGTTCACTGTATTTAATTTACTAAGGAGATTTTCCAAATTTTCAAAAAATATGGACAATGAAGAATTATCATATTTAGGTACCTTATAACCACAAATTACGTTGACATTTTGAAGAAATTCGAGTAACTGCAATTTTTTTAGTTTTGTATTTATAGTAATCACGCACAAATATTGCCATTCCTCCACCTGTATCTTCACTTCTACTATAATAGTCAGTCAACTCATATTTATTTATTTTTTGTCATTTTTATTTCATCTTCACTTAGACGACATTCAGACATACATAATACATCTGGATAGTTGATAACTTCCAAAAACATCATTAGTTCATCAACTTTAATACGCAGGTTACGAATGTTTAGATGGAAGATAGACAATTGAATGTTTTGTATTTCTAATGTTTTACTATAGATATTATTAGTATTTACACTTTTGTTGGAGTTATTGTAATGCATTTCATTCGAACTATTGACTTCACTACTTACGAAAAAGCTAAGTTCAGTACTGTTATTTAAATCGCATATTTCATGAGATGTTGACGGACCAGAAGGTGTTTGTAGTTTTACAGGAGTACTTCCTTGTGCCATTTGCAGAGATAAGTCTAGATCGACTTTATGTATAGTACTTAAATTTGTTGAAATATTTAGAGGGAGGTCATCACAAATGTTAATAAAAACTAGATTTTTTGCCACAGTTTTCTTACTAATGGCCTATTTTATATATAAAGCTACTAATGATTTATTACACTGTTTGAAGTTGTTATTTATATCCATATACGATATAACTTCCGGCACTAATGTATTAAATTTAGATAAAAAGTTGCTCAATTTAGAGTTATATTTATTTATATGTCTATTTTTATTGAGGTTAGATTGTTTATACGCTAAGTACGGAATAGAAGTGAAGAGTACATTTGTGTGAGAGCACTGTTTTAGTTTAGTACAGATTAGTCTGAATGAAGGAGTCATATGTTTATATCATTTGATCCTGCGATTATAACTAGATAATCCTGTAGTGTAAAATTGTTTGTCAAGCTTTCGACACATTTAATGACTTGATACAGGAGAGCACCAGGTTTTATAATTGACATTATTTCGTAATCATGTGTATTTTTTATTTGTGTCCTAAGTTGTCTCACAATATTACGGCTTATATCATCAGTCAATAAGAGAATTTGATTTTTTTTCTTCACTTGGGATTTCGTTTCATTTTTATTATTGACGTAATTGGGTTTCTTTTTGTGAATTTTTGCGAGCATTTTTTACTTCATCTTCAGTCGTATGATGGATATGTTGTACGACGTACTTCGTTGTTCTACACAAGAGCAGAAGTGTCACTTTGACGCCCAACACTACGGCGGTGCTCACGGTATGGATAGCTCAGGCGCCAGAAACACCACTTTTACTTTATCGGCGGGACGATAGAGGCCGAGAAACTACAGTGAAGAAACGGATAAGCCAGGGGTCGAGAAAAGGTAACTTACACACTACAGTTAATGAAACGACTCTCATTCAATATATTTACATTTATTCTACACATTAATTATTATTTACACTTTATGTACACCTTAGTAACAACAACTTATACTACAAGCGGTCTTAATTACAGGCGAGCGGGGACAGTAAGCGGGCGTACAAGCGGTGCAACACGGTAATACGGAGATTAAGCAGTGAAAAAGATGACCAGCAATAACTAATCGGCCATAAGCAGACGGCGGACGGATACCAGGAGGGGAAGCAAGCGCCACTACAAGCACACTATGACTATCTATGGCGGTTATTTACTATCGCTTGGCTGATGGATGGTTCCGGACTTATGATATGCCGAATCTAGTACCTCCAAGTCACCCTGCAGAATATGACGTACTCAGGTGGCCTGGAGGACACACGGTATAACGCGGTTACGTTTGGGGGGGGGAAGGAGTGGCAGGCCTAACAGTTGCAAATTTAAAAGGACTACGGTAAGGTCAAGCTCCAAGCTACCCTGCAGAATATGACGTGCTCAGGTAGCCTGGCGGACCCGCGGTTACGGACGATACCTCCAAGTCACTCTGCAGAATATGACGTGCTCAGGTAGCCTGGAGGACACGCGGTTACGAAAGTACCTCTAAGTCACCTTGCAGAATATGACGTGCTCAGGTGGCCTGGAGGACACGCGGTTAACACGGTTCTGTTTGGAGGGGGGGAAGGAGTGGCAAGCTTAACAGTTGGAAATTAAAAAAAAACGACTACGGTAAGGTCAAACTCCAAGCTACCCTGCAGAATATGACGTGCTCAGGTAGCCCGGCGGACCCGCGGTTACGGACGATACCTCCAAGTCACCCTGCAGAATATGACGTGCTCAGGTGGCCTGGAGGACACGCGGTTAACGCGGTTATGGTTACAACCTTTAGCCGCTCTCCCGTTCTATGGAAGAGTACGAGGCGGATACGTCTTTGCGCTCGCGAACCCCACGGACGGGGCGGTCGCATTTACAAACTCTAAACAATGTCCGGAAAATACTCACCAGCCAAGTAATACCTTTTATTTACCAAACCTTTATCAAACGTTGCTACCTACTTCCGTATCCTGGGCTGCTTCCTCTCTGGAGCGGTCGATGTCGGGACGTCTGGTCGGTACTGGCGGCAGCAACGTACTCTCCTGGATGCTCTGAAAAGTCTTCAAGCTACTAAACTCTGCCAAAAGCAGAAGTAGGAGGAGACGCGGTAGTCATGCGCGGAATATGGCAATACGTCACATTTTACGGACTTCTCCGAACTCAATTTAAATACCTATATATTTATACTCACATCAAGATTACTTACTATGCTGGTCGGCGTGGTTCTTCAGTCAGCAGCTGGACGGCAACTGACTTGTTTGAAAAATCCCCAAGGTACTAAACACTGACAAAAGCAGAAATAGAAGGGCGCGGTAGTCATACGCGGAATATTGCAACTACGTCACCTTTTACGAAAAATTCGCAATTAAATTTATATACCTATGTACCTCTATACTCACCAGATTACTTACTGTGCTAGTCGGCGTGGTGCTTCGGTTGGCGGCCAGACGGGAACTGATTTGTTTGTTTCCCATCTCGGGGTCCTTCACGGTAGGGCGGGCGCAGGAGTGCCGGGGGCAATATGCACGATTCGCGTTTCGCGATTCACGTACTGCCTGCAGCTCGGTATATTTGGAATGTTTATACAAACAGATCAATACTATTACAATTAAACTATTATTAATGAGCAACTGACAATACCACTATTAAGGGCGCAGTACTACAATGTTTAAAATATCTTTCGAAACAGACAAATAGCACCTAGTTACATAATTTAATTCTATAAAATAATCACCTCGTTACAGTTGTTTATTTAGAACATTCATATTTATTTCCTCATAAATCCTTCATAAATCCTTCATAAATTCCTTCATAAATCGGTAGACGTGCTTGACTTCTTGTGATGTTTGGTTGCTATTCTTTCCCTTATATTTTTTACAGTTGACTGAAGACAAGCAAACGAGATCAACATAATTCGACATACAAAGTGCTAATGATATACAACTATTAAATGCAACGGATGAATCTACATTATCAACGAAATCACAAAATTTAAATAATGAATCTATATTAATCAATTCTCAAGAAAATCAATATCTGGCACCCTTAAAATCTATTTTTTTTTCAAAACAACCGGCGACCCATTGGAGATGATGAGAAGAGTTAATGTAGTAAGAAGTTCCAAAATTCTTTTAAAAATATTGAATTTAAAAATTCGAAGTTTTCGTAATAAAATTAATAAACTAAGCGTGATATTGGAGGAAGTTAAACCAAATTCATTTGCATAAACAAACATTGGTTAAAGCAAGACGAACTCATTTATTACAACCTAGACAATTTTTCTGTTATAAGAACATATTGCCGTATAACACATGACCGTGGAGGTACTGCAATATATGCATCAATCGGTTCAGCAACTGAGCCAAAAAAGTAGAGTTAAAAAATGTTAAGCCAATACACTGTGAATTCTCTTGTGTTGAATTTTTAATAAATACAAGTTGCTTCATTTTGGTTAATATCTATAGGTCCCCTAATGGAGATTATGATATATTCATTGAAGCAATGGCAGATTTGTTGGATGAATTGTTTGATAAAAATAAGAGTATATTTATTTGCGGTGATTTTAACACAAACTTCGCTCATGTAAATAAACATGCAACTGATCTTTTAAATTTTGTTTTTGGCATATAACAACCTTAAATTTATCTAAAATGACGGGGGTGGTGCCCAAATCTAGTACTCAAATTGACAATATTTTTTCTGAGAATTTCAATGAATGTTCAGTAATTGTGTTAAAGACGGTCGTCTCGGATCACTATGCTCGGATATTGAGTTTGAGTGTTAACTTACAAAAAATCAACAAACGTTATACATTATAAAAAGAAAATTTAAGAAGAAAACTTAAGTAATTTTAAAAATATGTTAAAGAATGAAAACTGGATAGATATTAACAAACTGACGTAATCGCACAATATGAGTCCTTTTATAGAATATTTTTCTATTATTTTGATATTTGTTTTCCACTTAAAAAGTCAGTTGTTAGTAAAACAAAATGAAAGAAATTGGTAAAATATCGAAATTAATTTGGGCGCAAAAACTGAGAGATTTTCATTCACTATACCAGGAAACAAAATCTGTAAACGTTTTAAATAAATTCAAAAAATGTAAAAAAAAAGAATATGGAAAATATGCCAACGAATACAAAAAAAGTCATAATTATATTTAGTATAATTCAAAACTCAGAATAAATCAAAAAGTTTATGGAACATGTTCAACAAGATTCAAAATAAAAATAAAAGCAATGTCGATATTCACTTAGTTAATAATAACAATGAGAAAATTACAGATCCAAAAATAATTGCAAATATGTTCAGCTCCCAATTTCAAAAAATTCCAACAAAGAGTAACCAAAGTAACACAAGTAAAGTTGAAATAGAGAAACATTCCTCAAATCTCTTCTTAAGGCCAAGAAACCCGGATGAAATGTACAGGGTTATAAAAAATCTACCTCCGAAATTTTCTACTGGCTTGGATGAAATAATTGTTTTAAAAGAGGTCACTTAAATAATAAATTTTCCTCTAGCAAAATATTATTAACTAATGCTTTATTGAAGACACTTTTCCTGATCAACTTAAAGATGCAAAACTAATTCCGGTTTAAAAAAAGGAGGATAAAAGTCAAATTGATAATTATAGACCGGTTTCCTTACTATCAGTGATTTGAAAAATATATATTAGATTATTAGAATACTTGATCGAAAATAAAATATTCGTTACAAGCCAACATGGTTTTCTGACAAACAGATCCACCACACCTGCTATTTTTAATTTTTTAAATTACATTATAGAGTAAGTAGATAGGCGGCAATATGTCTCGGTTATATATTTTGATCTAAGTAAGGCATTTGACTTGATCAATCATGATATACTTCTTCAAAAACTTCGATGTTATGGCATAAAAGAAGCGAGTTATAATTTGATACAATCCTATCTCAGTAATAGGTCACAACAAGTATGCATTACATCAATAGATGATAACAGAAAAAACATAACTTTTTCCGACGAAAAGACAGTATGTATGGGAGTTCCACAAGGATCCATATTGGGACCAATTTTATTTTTAATATTCGTTAATGACTTGGGATTTGTGGTTAATGATATGGCTCTCTGGTGTGAAAGGAACGAGTTAAAATTAAATACAGGGAAAACAGGGTTAATTCACTTTAAAAAATTAACCTGAATGGTTCCTTATATATTAACCAAAATGGCAAATCTATCGAATAAATATATTCTATAAAATTTCTAGTTGTTACTCTAGACAATGATCTATGATGGACTGAACATATAAGGCAACTTCTAAATAAAATGAATTCTGATTGTTGTGCCGTAAGATATATTAAATATCAACTAAGGGTAGATAACATAAAACTATTCTACTATGCATATGTCCAGTCTAGAATATCATATAGCATCATGTTCTGCTATCACTCGGTCGATGCTAAAGTATTTTTAACACTAAAATAAATTATAAGAACGATACTTAGTTTTCAAGGTATGCTTCGTGTAAACAATATTTTAAAGACTTCCCAAAAATAATGACGATGCCATGTCTCTATATTCTTAATGTGACTGTATTTAAAAAAAAAAAATCATGTTTTTCAGAAAACTGTGATTTCTATTAAAACATGAGAACTAGAGGTGGCTCTAACCTGACTATTCCAAGTCACAAAACGACTTTCTTTGAGAAAGGTTGCTACGATAACTATATCAAAATTTATAATGCATTGCTTAATGTCAATAAAAATATTGATAATACTAATAAATTTAAAATCGATCGCATTGAAAGAATACCTAATAGATCAAGCTTTTATTCTATGGATGACTACCTTAAATAAGGCACACTTAATTGTAACTGTGATGCACTTTATAATTATGTTTGTGAAGTTATTCTATATTATGTAAGTTTCAAGATGTACTTATTCTGGCAAATCTAGATGTGCTTTTGTGAATTGTGCATATATGTTATGTATTTCATTTACATGTTTGTATTATATATATATATATATAATATATATATATATATATATATATATATATATATATATATATATATATATATATATATATATATATATATATATATATATATATATATATATATATATATATGTATATATATATATATATATATATATATATATATATATATATATATATATATATATATATATATATATATATATATATATATATATATATATATATATATATATATATATATATATATATATATATATATATATATATATATATATATATATATATATATATATATATATATATATATATATATATATATATATATATATATATATATATATATATATATATATATATATATATATATATATATATATATATATATATATATATATATATATATATATATATATATATATATATATATATATATATATATATATATATATATATATATACATATATATATATATATATATATATATATATATATATATATATATATATATATATATATATATATATATATATATATATATATATATATATATATATATATATATATATATATATATATATATATATATATATATATATACATATATATATATATATATATATATATATATATATATATATATATATATATATATATATATATATATATATATATATATATATATATATATATATATATATATATATATATATATATATATATATATATATATATATATATATATATATATATATATATATATATATATATATATATATATATATATATATATATATATATATATATATATATATATATATATATATATATATATATATATATATATATATATATATATATATATATATATATATATATATATATATATATATATATATATATATATATATATATATATATATATATATATATATATATATATATATATATATATATATATATATATATATATATATATATATATATTTATATATTTAATTAAAATTTGTTGTTAATGTTTCGTAAGGAATTTATGGCAATAAATTTATTATTCTTATTATTATTAAATCCCGTATAGAGGGGGACTCTTATTCTATGTTTCAGAAGTTCAACCAATAAATCATGATTTACTATGTTACAGGCACGTTAAATCTAAGAATATACTGGCTGTCTTTCTTTTGATTTAAAACTATTTAAAATAATATTATGAAGATATAGCACTGCGTTTTGCGTTGACAAATCTTTCTAAAACTGAACTAGTTATTTTTAACTAAGTTTTCATCATTTAAAATATCTGTTAATCTAATGTATTAAGATTTTTTATAAAGTTTAGAAAAAAAGCAACATCTGCACTACTCTATAAGTTGAAATCTAAGAGTTGTCGAATTTTTGTGAATTGTGCCACTGTAGATTTATTTACTACACTAGCGATTCTTTCGCAAAATGATAAATTCATTAATATACTTAAAGTTTATTTCAAACTTATTTGCAACATAAAAAGCGTTGGCTTCTTTGACGGCGGTAAAGGAATCAAATTTATTTCATAAAATAATATATAATTTATTTCAACTTAATTGTGATATAAAAGGGTTTCTTTGACGGCGGTAAATTGATCAAAGAAAACGTCGTTTTCCCTGTTGCAAACAAGTTTGAAATAAACTGTACTGCAACAATATTTTTTTGTCTAATTAACTTTGTTAAAATTGCTTATTAGATACATCTTTAATGGTTTATTTTTTTTCAGGTAAGGCACCCTTTTACTGGATCATCTTGAATTGGTAAGGCAGACAGTATTCTAAAGGCAGTTCTAAACGGGGACAAATCTTTCTCCATAAAGAAGTAAACTATTAGCAAAATACTAGCCATTTTTCATTTTGAGTCGTTTTGGAAATAGAAGAATCAAAGACAGGATTCTTGCTCATAGAACTCTCCATAAAATTGTCTTGAATGAACGTTTCTCACATTTTTCATTTTATTTTTATTCACTTCCTCGATAGTATTTGAAAATCTAAGCTCACTAATTTTTTTTTGAATTTTTTTAGAAATCCATAAAAGTGTAAAAAAAATAACAGTTTTTGTATTGTAGTTTTATAACGTTATCCAACTAGTTGCACCGTAAAACATAACCAGAAATCTACGACACAAGCAGCCTATGGAACTGAAGACGATACTAGTGTCTTGCCAGTTTTACTTATTAGCATGTAGTTACAACGTATTTATTTCATTAATAATTTTAACGTATTATATTAAAAAAACACATGAAGCATTTTTGAAGCACATCCGCCAGCGACCAATAAAAAATGTTCGAAAAAGTTATTAGTACTATCACGTCTTGTATCTAAATTTAGTTACCTTGATAACTCTAGAGATAAAAAGCGGACTGTTTTCTTTTTTTATGTTTCAAGGGAAAGAATTTATTAGATAAACCTGGAATGAATCCAGTTTTTAATAAGCTTACTACGTTAGATGCTGACTGGAGATTTCGTAGAGACCTTGGACTGTCCATTCTTGCTTTCAGCTGACAGGTGAAATGCACTGGCAATTAATACTAACGGCAGGTAAAAATGATTTATAGACTGTCACAAATACACAGTTAAATCAATCTAACACAGGAAGCATCTTATTCTACTCGCGCCATTGCCAGTTCTCTCTGCTTGCTTTTTGACGCCGACGCAGCGGTTTGGTAATTTAACTAGGCTTACTGGATTTAGAAAATAGCAAAACAGTGTAGAAGTATAGTGGGTGCTATAATTAATAGGTAACGGCGCAAGCAAATAACTATCAAACTTTAAATTCCTAACAAAAATAATTATATCCAATTAACGCCAAACCTGCCGCAAGAATCAAATTCACTTTCTAATAGGTTAAGTTGAAAAATACATACATATATTTACGTTTTATGGTGTATGTAAATATAATCTGGAAAAAAGTTTGATAAAACACAAGAATAAATGTAAAAATTTATTAAATGGTTCAAAATTGCAAATATTTCTTCAACTTGAATTTATTTTGTAATGGTAGCTTGTCACAATTATTACTTCGAATTTTTTTGTAATGATTATTTGAAAATCATTTAGCGTGCAATGTACTCTGCGTTATAAGTAAAGCTGGCCGAGGTCACCTAGCCGACAGAGCCGTCATATAACTCATATGTTTACATCATATCATAATACTTGAATAAGTACAGTAAATGGAAATAAATTTTAACAATAATGTTACATTTTATAAAAATTTGTATAAAACTCACCCTTTTAAGCAGATTTATGAAGTAGTGTGGCTGTCGTCATCACAAAGTGGGGAAGATCTATAGTATAATAGCATCAGGTATGTTTCTACAGCTGTCTCCGTCAGCGATGTTCGCTTTGGTGAAAAAATATGTTTGTATTTTGAAAATGACCGTTCGACATCTATGGATGTAATACAGGCATAAGTAAAACAATGTGAACTCACTTAACGAAGTTGTAGATGCACCATCACAAATTTGTCTTAATTTGCTAAAATCAGGATCTTTCTGTAATACACTCTCGAATTTTTTCACTAACGCGATTATTTTTTGCGTCATTTATAGCCTGTAGCTGTGTATTTACGTCGTCCACTATTTGTAGCGATTCCACTAACGACAACGAACTATTTTGCAATTTTTCTATTGCGTCGTGTAGTCCTCTATAATTGTTATTAATAGTTTTTTAATCTGTTTCAAGGGAAACGTCTTGAAAGCTTGTCTGGCTTTCCATAATAGCTGCAGCCTCGTTAGGGTTGAACTGTAGTATCACAGCTTTTATTTGTTGAAAATATTCAGCATAATAAAAAGCCGCTTTCAACCACGTTCTCCAACGTGTAAGAATCGGCTCTGGTGGTTCAGGGATACCAGGACACTGTCTGTGAAATGCTCGAAGCCGTTTAGGAGATTTGAGAAAACTTTTTGTATTTGCTATTAATGCATCTACTTCTGGAAAACATTTTCGAATCGTTTCTGCCACAAGATGTAACGCATGCACTTTACAGTAACATGTAAAAACCTACAATTCTCTTTGAAGAGAACGGCCTACCATGCGCATTATCGCGGCACCATCAGTCACAAACATCAATACTTGACTTGTTGAAAGTTCAAATCTTCGAATGTCTCCAACACCACACGCGTAATTATTTCGCCAGTACACGCAGTTAGTCTTTTACTAGCTACTAAAAGTGGATGAATGTTGGTTTAAGAGGGTCCAGTACACGTACTATAATATTTTAAAATAAATTTTTTTTACAATCTGTCGTCTCGTCAATACATAACCAGAGCCGTGTATTTTTTAATCCACATTTAATCCTATTTACAGTGTCTCCACGAACAGCTGGAATATATCTACGTAACGATGTACGACTTGGTAAGTTCACCTGGGGATTATATTTATTCCAAAACTCCCGAAATGGTTGTTTATCCAGTATGTGTAGCGGAATATTACAGGCTATTAACATTAACAATAAATCAAACATAAACTGAGTTGTCAAAGACATGCCATTTTTTTATTTTGATATTGTGAACGGTATTGATATGACGACGACAATCTGTTTTGTGCCAGCACATTAAGTCTTGATTGCAAACTTTACAAATTATTTTGCATCCGTCATAGAATAAATCCGGAAATTCACCGATAAATTTATTCACTGTGTACGCGTACGGTCGTTTTTTACCCTTTGACGCGTTTGACATTATGTATAATTTATAGGTACAACCTCACACCTCACGCATTAGCCTTTCAAATAAGACTGCAGCGTAAATCACTTCTAAATCGGCACGTGTGACGCCAGCGCAAGACCGTGGCTGTACTCCAGCCACCTCGGCCAGCTTTAGTTATAAGTCGTAGTTTTATTCCTTTAATTTATTTTAAAGGATCGGGAGATAGCACTCTTCGTAAAATGTTGTCCTATTTTCATTATTTATTATTATGGTTTATTTTATTTCTTCAACCATCTAAACATAGATACAGAAACACAGGAAATATGACAACGCTGGGCCGGAAATAGAAATACGTCCATTATTTCATTGGTTATTTAAATGGCGGCAATTACAAATTATACATTTTTTTTGTAATGCTAAAAACTTTAAAATGACAACCACTTATAGATACTGATTAGTGATTTGATTACATATTATACATAGATACAGAATCATATACCTTAAAAAATACTACTTTGAACTACTCTAGGAAGCGAAATTTTCTGCAAATTATGAAGCATGATTCGTCCTAAATTGGCTCTAATACTCTTCTTTATTGAAACTTATATCGGTGTCCATTTAAAGCTTTATGAGAATGATCAGCAAACAAATGATTTAGTTGAGTTGTTCAAATATCGTGCAATGACGAGAACTAATATTAACTAAATACACTTATTTGAAACCATGACGCGTAACACCTAAAGTTAGTTGTATCGTTAATAATGTATCGGGTTGTCGACTACCATTATCTACCTCTACCACTGTAATTTCGTATTATCCAGATATACAAATTAGCACAAATAGATGCCAAATTGAACATTTTAATTAATCAAAATATTCACTTAAAAAATTGTGTCGTTATTAAAACCTCAAAGAATATTAAAAGAGAATGTAAACATGGAATTATCCACAGATTTCTTATTTAAAATTTTTCAATTCAATTATTAATTTGAATCATAATCTGATTAATTAAAATTTGAAAACCCATTTCACTATGATTAAATTTGCTTTTTTTTATGAAAATAATGTTGAATTTCTGCCATTTCATTGATTTTTTCCTGCTGAATATTCGGAAATGATCATGAATCATGATATAGGATAGTGAGCAATATCATCTAAATTAATATTTCTCAAATATACATATTTGTACTTCTCTAGAGCCAACTACTAATTATCTTTACAACTAAGTATATCGTCACACATAAATCATCACTGCACATATGTTGTATTGAGTTGAATAACAGGAATGTATTAACTTTTTCCATAACGTTTTTTTTAATGTAGATTGCAACACCCCCGTCCAATTGCTGGCATAACACAATAAGCTGGGGTTGTACTTATTGACCGGTAGCTCAGTTAGCAGGTCGTGAATAAGGGCTTAGATTGACTTGAGTTCTGACCAAAATCTAGGCTGGGCGCCAGGATTTTTGCAAGTACCAAATAATTAAAATTTTACTTTAAAAGATAAAGATAACGTTAAAACATGAATTCTATTGGGAAGGAAGTCGAATAAAAAAGATATTATTTAATAAAAAGTATAATCAGGACTGGTATATGTACAATATTTACATTGGCCTCTTTTAGTAAAAAAATCTAGGGGTGGTTGAAGACCAACAACTAACCACACAGAAAAATGATATGTTATTGAAAGAGAGAAAAAATAAAATGACTGATCCCTTACAAATTTCTTCTGACCAAATATAAACGTTCGCTGGGGACCAAGGTGTTACGTAACTTCCAATAGGTCAGAATCCACCAACGGCTCAGCTCTTAATGGGTTTGGTGTCAGTTTGAATCACTACTGTCAGTACTCCAATTACCCTTGAGAAAAAATGCCAGTTGTATAAAATATCGTTTTCCTGCTCCACCCAGTATATAATGATCAGTTCGATCCACCAGTTATCCTCTTCTCTTGGTCCAGGCATTAACATAAAAAGGGAGAGTTTTATGAGATTAGTATTATAGGCAAAACAAGGTAAAAAGCTGTGACGTTTGAATTGTCCAGCTACGTAGACAAAATATGAGAGTTAACACAAATTTACAGAGTAAATTGCAAACTAAACAAACTAGGATCGGTATCCCACAATATTTTAGGAAATTGAAGACTTCAACTAACTTAAGTATCAATAAAAGTTACGTTAAATAGAAAAAAATACTAGTCCAGCAAATAAACTAGGTGTAGCTATGATAATAAACAAAGTGAAATATGTTAAGATATTTTTTACTAAATGAAGTTAATCTTCAAGAAAATAGAATTTGGAATGTCTGTATACAGACAGACAAATTAGAAAGATAACGTAAATAAATATTTGCTAAATATAAAACAATATGATAGTTTGCAACTTGAAGGTAACGTTAAATTAAATTATTTATTAGTTCCTCAGAGAGAGGGAATAATGAATTGCAGATAAAGTTAAATAAAGATATTTAACTTGACTATATGTTTACTGTAGATAATCAAAAGTTAATTAATTGCCAGATAACTAGGCAGGTATCTTTGCTAGAGAACTAGGCACGGCTCCACTAGAGCAGCGTTCCTGAATAAATACTAAGTAAACGTTCAAGTAAGCATTCGATATTTTAAATTTTTGAAAAACCTTACGTTACTGAGGTCTGATTGATAAATATATGCACTGGTATAAAATGATCCACCACAGAACAAATGCACCACATTAGATAATTTTCACAAAAGGTTATAAACAAATAGGTTTAGTCCCAAAAGTTGTACCAATCTCCAAATGTCACCAGTCACCACTGTTCACAGAGTGCCACCAACGTAGTCAAGTGACCTAAAACATCAACAGACAAAGACAGAAAACAACTGACTACGATACAAAATGGCGACATCCGTTGCCGTTTAAATCTAAAATTTACAATAACCGAATGTTTAAATTAGCACACGAAATTATTACAATATCAGAGGGATATTAGATAAAGTGTCAACAAGCCACGATAAATCGATACTAATCAATATTAATGATGGCTGTTCCAAAGAACAACCAAGATGAACGGATCACCGAAAAGCAAATTCACCCAAGGCGTAAATTAAGATAATTACGGTACGATATTATTCTAAAAATTACGTCAAAGGTAATTTAAATCCATATAGCAACTTTTTAAATAATGATGATCATAAAATCACACGATAATACCAGAAACTTTACCAGACCGCTGAACTAGAGATGTTTTCCATCTTAACGCTACACTAGTAAGAAAGAAGAAGCTCCGTTCTCTTCTCCCACCTAAACTCGGTTATAGTTTGGAAAGATACAAATATTTGAGAGTAGAGTATGAGCAATAAAGATAGATAGATATTTAGTGCAAAAATCTGCAAAATCAACTGTTCCAGTAGAAATCAGTGGCGCCATCTCGATTAGACTGGCAGAAACTTAATTCATCGTGGACAACAACAAACTGGAATGAAATGGCTTGCAATTTCGTTACAAGATGTAGATAGGTAATAAAAAAAATGTTGCATCTAACGCTATATTCCTGAATGATGTAAAGTGGTAGCGTATCGTCATCACATACTCTCCAATATTTTCTAAAACTTTCAACTAATAACGACTGACTTCACAGCTGTTGAAAACATATTTTGTTGTCCCGTTTGGTTGCCATGCATATTGGATTTGTAAATACCCTTAATGTCGCGGCGTTACCGGTCAGATCAGAATATAAAAAAATTAAATATATGGTCATGCATTATTGGTAGAAACCTTAGTGGCCCATTCTTATTGCGCGAAAATATAAATGTAAATCGTTATTTGAAGCTTCTTCGTGAGCAAATAGTTCCGGCAATAACAAATTTGTTTCAAATATTAAAAATGCGGCTCCACATTACAGAGGGAAATTCGAGAGTATTTGAACGAGATCTTTCCTGAGAGAAGGATTAGTAGAAGCGGACATATTAAATGGCCATTAAGATCTTCCGATATTACTCCTCTAGATTATCTTTTGAGGATACCTATCCATTATTTACCAAACTAAACCCCCCCACCTTGGAGGACTTAGAAAACAGAATAGTGGCTATTTGTAATAATATTTCCTCCCAGTAGCTACGAAATACATTGGATCCTTTTTTTGTTGGTAGGCTTAGACATGTCAGGTAGTAAAAGGTAATCAATTCGAGCATTCATTATAAAATGATATTAGAATTTGACCATTTACTTTAAATAATTTACTTTTCACATATTTTAGCCAAACCCTAGAATAAAAAAAAACGACTCACAAAAGCAAGTTTTCAATTTTCTTTTTTAATTTTCTTTTATTTTCTACTTTTTAGTCTTATTTTAATTAAATTATTATCATACATTAAATTGTTACCATATTTTTGCAGGTTCTTAAATTTTCACCCACGCGCCCCGTATTGTCATTCGACCTTAGTAACTGTGCAAAATTTAATCAATTGGTTATGTCAAAAAGTGTGTTAAAAGAAGGATGCAGGATTTGAGACAAACGTGACTCACTGTGAGTTAAAGAAAAAGCAAGTAAAAATGCTCGATTCGTTCTTTTATTCCTGACATGTTCATGAATAGTCGGACAATGAAAAGTGCCAAAGAGTTACCCATTGCGTCTAGAAAAGATAACAATACTTGAGATCTCTAATGACTCTCAGTATCGTGTATAATACACAAATGGCCAGACTCAATTTTCTGTCATCGCCTATTAAGCTTCTCTCTCAATAAATGGGGTGGGGTTTAAAATGCCGTTGATTAAGAATATAGCTCTAGATAATGGTTATTTTGTACACTTGGTTGATGAAAAATTATTAGAAGATATAAATTAGAGGTGTCACTTTAAGGAGAAATTCTTTGATTTTTGATAAAACTTCAAAATTGGTATCTAATTTGTACGAACTACAGTTAGTAGATTCTTCAAAGACATAAGCATGATAAGGTGTCATCCATCCATAAGTTATAACGAATTTTATGTAATCTAAAAACAGAATTAGGGTCAGGGATTAGCTGTGGGCCGTGTAATCAAAAGTTTGTAAGGCAAACGAAACAATCATTTGAAACTAGATTTAAAGAGACATATTAGCGAGATAACTTTTTAGCGGAACATAACATATAATAGATAGGATAAGGCCTTAAAAATCACAAAATGTCAAAATGATATGAATAGTGACAAAGGGTTTATCCCAAATAGCCGCTTTAGTGATTAGTTGGTCACGGTTTATCTACTATGAAAATTAGTTAATATCTGGTAAGAAAAATGTTTGGTAACCTTGGGGTACGAATTTTTTGTTAATTAAATATCACAAGGAATTCAACTCCCCGTATACCTAAATATACCTCGATGCAGTTTATGTGGGAGGGGGGCTCCACATTTAGAGACAACGGACACACAAACAATATCCGAGTATGTTAGGATTAATTTCTATTTTAGAAAATATCCGAGCTCCTCGACCGGAGATTGAACTTGGGACTCAAAGGTGAGAGCTTGACCATGAAGTTAATACTAATACAAACTTTTAGGTTCTACTAATAATTTTCAATGGAATATACTAGAAACTATTCCAATAATCCTTAATCCATAAACGTTATTTAATAAATCTCGGATGATTAAATTATGAAGAGAAAGATATTCTATTAGAAACAAGTACCTCTCATAAAATTAGATGGATTTACTATAATTTGGGTTAAATTGTGAAGAGGCAACCAGCGTTAAATAGTGTCATCGTCTGAACGTTGCTAAAATTGAAAAGGGGAAGAGATAACGCCTCAGTTGCTATAGCAACAACTTGACCATTAGAACGGAAAGGTGTAAATACCGTGGTATTTCGTAAATATGTCATTCGCGAATTCAAATTTCAGAGCCTGATAAATGAAATTTTTAGGATGTTAACGTAAAATAGATATCATTATTTATTTATGTCAAATAAAAATTTATTAGCAATACAATGAAGGTATACAATGAAGTGTGTTGAAGGAATAACACGAATTACTGTTTCAATAAATAAACTAATAAACATCAAAACATGTAGGATGTCTCCACCGGTGTGGGTTTATGATCATAACTTTTTTAAATTTGCCATTATGGAGAGCTACGGATTATCTCTTATCTTTATCACTACGCCATAGCATAAGGAGAACCACAGTATCTTTCACAAATTTATCAAAAAAAAAAATGTATATTGAAATGAAAATCATTTAGTCGATCTAAAGCTTTTTTTATAACAAAGTAAAGCATAATAATTTTTATTTTAATAGGTTTTGTAATAAATTCTTAGCAAATCTATAATACAAAAAACAATAATATAACATATTTTACCATATAGTAAAAGAGTAGATGTATACTGAGTTGCAGAAAAACATTACTCCTATTGAATAAGAGATTGAAATTAATTAAAAATTTAAAGATAGACTACATGAAGGTAAATCAATGATAAACATTCAGATCAGTATCAGTTCATTTCAATGACTGTTAATAATTGAATTGAATTTACTACGAAGAGTCTTCATGGCTATTGTATACAGATGGAATATATTCTTACCATTCCGTATGGTGTTGCTTGACCAGTGGGTACAAGGCTAGATGCTTGGAATGGTTGCATGGGATGCAATCTGGTAGGCTAACTGTTGGCGGTTAGGGGACTATCAGAGAGTTTAAATTCATCAAATTTTTTAGAAGTATCTCTGATGGATGGATTATACCCATAGTAGACTATATCTCAAAAATTTTACGAATTTAAACTCTCTGATAGTCCGCTAACTGCCAACAGGCTACCGCTAGTATTCAACGAAGTATTTTTAAACAAACCACTAATAAATGATCGTACACCACCTGACCAATTAGTTACCTTTAACAGCCTCGTTAAGTCATCCCGTCAGGAAAAGATGATTGATATATACGTACGTGCAAAAATCCTCATCATGCACTGCCGTAATGACACAAAATCACAAGTTAAAATGTACCAGTTGATCACGTGGTTTACGATTATTTATGAGGGCTCTGTACTACTTCTTTTATAACACTGACGTGGTTTTCCACAAAGCACCAAAACACCATATACTGCACTCGAGGTATGTTTTGCCCGAGGTTCGTAAACGAGTAGGTTACCTCTTAACTTTCGATCAGTAGAATTAATGGCGGGAATACCATATGTATGCCAGATTTGAAATAGCGTACATTGGTACCTATGCTCTCGTTTAGAACTTTAAAGTTTATGACTTATATTAATTTTATATATTTATGTTTATTATGTAATTTAACATAAACAAAAGAACATTTTAAATAACTCATAATGACAATAACAGGAATATAAATATTACTTATTGAATAAACTTGCGTACATTTATTTTCTTGGCGTTGCATATTTTGTGAATGATCAAAATAAAGCTACAAGTTTTATGTTGTCGATTATAAATAATTACCAAATTTAACCATTTTCTTTAACAGATCTTCACAGGTTACAACATATAATGTTTTGGCATGGTTTTTAAAATACGTATGTTTAAATGTCTGTTTTTTGATGATTATATACTCCACACTTGATCTCTGGAAAGGTCAAAGCGATTTTAATGAAATGTTGCATATATTTTTGAGCAAAGACAAAAATACAAAATTACGTTTATACAAGGTGGTTTAAGAATGCCGGCCAAACATTTCGAAAATGTTATAATTTATACCTAATATTTCTGGCACGTTCCAGTTCATTAATTATGATTTCCGATAAATCTGAGATTTCCACATGTTATAGCTAATATACACAAGATCCTTAAGTATATGTATGGTGGAAGTTTAGAAAATGATTCATAAACTTATATTAAGACAAAAGGCGCAAATGATGTTTTGTCAATAAATTTATTTCAGAGATACAGGTGAGTTGATTTAAAAAAAATGCTCTAAATGTTTACAACAAAGAAGTCTCTAAAAATACTCATTATGCACAGCAAGTTTGATAAAAAATCTTCAAGCATTTCAGAGATTTTCAGGAGTTTTTTTTTTAAATCAACACTATCTCCGAAACGAAGCAGTTATGGGTAAAATTCCATTTAGCTTTTCATCTCAAAATAGAACAGTGACTTAATGATCAAAGAAGGTGAGAGAAGAAAACGTCATAGGATGCCACAAACAAATAACTATAGACATCTCCAAATATACAGGTTCAGGAATCATTTCCTGAATTTTTTCGATGTAGGTACTTATAAGGATCACCTTGTCTTGTAACCAAGCCCTGATTTCAGTTTTGTAAATAACCCATAGTCCTTTATAAATATTATGTAAAGGAAGGAAAGGGGAAAACTAAATGGACTTAACCTATTTCATCAATTAAATATTTAGAAAATATTACCAAAATAACTTGTATACCAATACATAAAATAGCTAAATAGTTTAGAAATCAATCTAATTTAACTATTAATCATGACATATTACTCTTATTCTTCTTCTAATGGATTAGTAACAAATTTTAATAAGTAATTTATTTAGCTAAACACCAAATGCTGGTTATTTACCGGGCCTTTACTGGAGATGTTAGCTGAATAAAAGCCCAGTAAAGGCCCATACTTTGGTGGTTACTAAGATTATATTACTTATTATTTCTTTCTTTCTATGCGGAAATGATTATTGAAACCTCATGTTTAAAATATTTTATTTACAGTAAGGTATTTTACAGACAAATAAAAAACAAATATATAAAGAAATCAATCTCGTCTATACATTAACTGCCATAACTCAGTCTATATAGTGTCATATTTATACAGTACCACCATTTCGGTCTATCAGAACAAGTCACGTAATCAAGATCCTGACGCCAGCTACGCGGTCTGGCATATATTTACCTACATTTCTATTACTCTTGAATTTGATTGTCCTTCATATTATTTAACAAATTTTTGCAACTCGAATTTTCTTTTATTTACAAAAGTAAGCTGCTTTTCGTTTTCTTTGATTTTTTTCTTAAATTCTTCATTCTCTAGAAAGAGGACATTATAATTACGTAGTAATTCTTCACATGTACCTTCTAGAGGATTTCCTTTACTTGTGGATGGAATGTTTTCCACATTTATTATAAACAATAATGGGCTTAAAATTTGTTTAACGATATCTTTGTGTTTTCTAGTTTTAACACGATCACCTCTTGCAGTTGGGCTGGATATTTTTGTCAAAGTTTCAGGCAACAAATTAAGTGATGGAATAGCTAAACCATAATAAAAATATCTGATGTGGTCAGCACATAACTTTCTTATACCAGTATATATCATCCTGATGTAAAAAAAATCATTCTATTTAATTCTTCACTTACCTCAATTAAATTTTATTTGCGTACCTTGAAATGTTTCATTAAAACTTTTAAACAATTAATTATCAGCGTCATTCGATACTGTCAATAATAATTCATGTCATATATTTTAATAATTTTCTTCATCAGAGTTAACAGTTGCAAGCAATTTTAGATCGTCAACATACAAACGAACAGTAATTTGAAGGTCTGGGAATATGTCATTTATAAATAATAGAAATAACAGGGGCTCTAGAACTGAACCTTGTGGAACTCCTAAAGTTGCTAACGCTTCAATAAATGAAAACACAACGACACTTCACATTTCATAATCTTTTATGAAGTAAATATTCAAAAAATTTAAGAAACCTTAAAGTTAACTTAAATTCTGATAATATTTGGAATAGGAGAACATAATCGAGTTTGTCAAATGCTTTCGAGAGGTCTGTATAAATTACGTCTGCTTGACTACCACGATCCAATATATCTGCAATAAAATGAGCAACGTTTACTAAGTTCGTAGTTGTAATTGAGATTTGACATGAAAGGAGATTATATCATATAAAACAATTTTAAACAATTTGCCAAAATTGAACAGAATAACTATGGATTTATAGTTTTCAATATCAGTTTTATTACCTTTTTTGAAAATAGGAAACGTTTTTGATTGAGTCAAGATATTACGAAAAGTAATGGATTGAAAGGCGAAGTTAAAAATAATGGAAAGCAGAATGGCAAAAATAACGGCAAAGCATTTTAATAAATGAGCTGGAATGCCATCAGGACCTGTTAGGGCATCTTCTTCAGTAACAGTTGGAATGCTAAGTTGTGGTACAATGCATGTAGTCTCTTGCTCAGCACATCGTATGTGGAAGAAATAATAAATGATGATTGAAAGAAATGGGCACTTACATCAACTATACTATCATTAAAAGAAAAGTTGCCGCATTGCTTTGAATTTGGTATACTAGTTGTTTTATTATGTATATTCCGCAATATTTTAAATCTAGAATTTTTTCTCACTAATAAAGCTACTTTACTTTTCAGTTTTATAACATCCTTGCTTGGCTACGCCATGAATAACTTAAGTATTTTATTTAAGTTTTTAAACCGGTTTTGAAAAGTTGTATAATTTGTTTTCATATTTATTTAATTAAGATGTAGTCTGCTCGGCGCACAAAGGTCGAATTGTGCAATTTAGGTCGAAAAAATTAAAATAGTATATTTAATTGCTTTCATGGAAATATAAATAGATAATCAAATTAATGTTGAACATATTTTTAACCCTACCAGCCCTCATTTCATATACAGAGTGTCCCAGATTCAAGCATATGTGTAAAGTCAATTTTTTCAAATGGAATATTTTTTTATGCACATCATTTTAAGGCAAGCATAAAACTGAAATTTATTGAAATATTTTTGGTTCTCTTTTCCTACAGGGATTTATTATTTAAGCTACTTTCATAATTTTAATGACTATACAAAAATGCCTTTCTCTACGACCTTTTAACGTTAGCTTATCGAATTAAAAATGATATATTCTGGGAAAGCATGGTAAAAGTAAAAATATTCAATTTTTCTACCATTTATCGTCGTTAAATAAAGTTCGTTTGCATTGTTCTTAAAGTGACATTAAGAACTGTCATATTTATTTGCTTTCATTTGATTTCCTTAAATATCAAATTAAACATATTTTTTATAAATTTTCTATTATTATCACTGGTCGTAGAAAAAATAGTGTATGAAACAACAAGAAATTTTACTTTGTTCGTGGGGTTACTTCACTCGCCTTATTTATTTGTTTTCGTTTGATTTCCTTAAATGTCAAATTAAACATATTTTTATTTTTCTATTATTATCGCTGTCGTAGAAAAAATAGTGTATGAAACAACAAGTGATTTTACTTTGTTCGTGGGATTGCTTCACCAGTCTTATACAAAATAAAATGATATATTTAAGATTTACTTCATAAAGCCGGCCCGTTGTAATGAACTCTATCGAGCGGTGGTAGAGGACGAACGTATGACATGCTTCGAGAACTACGCATTTCAGCAGGTAACTTCGACATGTCGAAGATATTAGAAAATTGCAAAACTCTCAAATAAGATTGTGGGTGATTGATGAAATAACTACTTAAAATTTAAAAGACGATAAAGCAAATTTCTTCAAATATTTTTGTAAGTTTTCTGGATTTTATTCATGAGTTATCACCTAATTCAAAACTTTTCCCATCTGAATTTTTTTTTTTTTTAGAAGTGGAAAATTAAATTTTTCAAATTTATTTATTTATTTATTGGTTTCTACTCGTTTTAACGGACACTAAGAATAGTATAAGATATGTGTTATATAGACAACGGGAGGTAGCGATAAATTCCGGACGACTTTTACGTAGATGTAAAAAAATAAAATATTGTAAGCACCTAATGAAATATTCCCCAACAATATGAAATAAAATATTCTTATGTACTGTGCAATAAATCTATTTTCTATATAAAAACGGTAATAGAAAATTAAAGCTTTTTATCATAGTCCGGTCAATCTAGACATTTGAAGGTACATAAATTCACAGCAAGCTGAAAGTGCGTGTAATTGTTTAAAACATAGTTAAAAATAACATCTGAAAGTTCCTCATCATTCCGGTACCTGGAAAAAAATTTATTCGAGGTCAAAGGTCAAAAATCTTGAAAAAAATTGGTTTTTCGCGATTTTCAGCAAAACGGTAAGTTTTATCATAAAATTATTTCAGACACAATTTGTAGATCATAAAATTCTCTATAAAAAATGTACCAATACTTTTTTTTCTTAGAACCACCGTTTCTGAGATATAGCGAGTCAAATAATTGTAAAAGTTGTAAACGACATAATATGCACACGTTTCCACGCCACCTATGAGGTAGTGTACTTAGCGCGTTTTTTTTTAACGTGGTTTCCCCAGTAGGCCTATTCCACATGTCTGTTGTGATTCTGTTTAATTGAAAACTTGCATAATAAAATATATTAGGAAGGGTTGGAAATAATAAAAGCGATTGAAATTTAAAAAATGTAGAAATTTATTCATCTGATTCATAACCTTCAAATACTTCTTCTTGTTGCTCTTCTTCTTGATCTTCTTCTTCTTCTTGATCTTCGTCTTGTTCGTTTTCTTTATCCTGGGTGTAAGTAAATTGCGTCAATAGCGATGTATCGCATGTTTCCTCGTTGGTATCAAACGAATCCTCCACTAATGGTGATTCAGCATTAGAACATGACTGGCCTTGACAATGTGTACATGCCAGAGAACACAACAGTCCAACTTTTTTACAACCACATTTAGCGCTGCATCCTTTTTTACAGTTGCAAAAAATTGTGTTCAGCAATTTTTCCGGCGCAGGTGGGAGTAAAGTCTGAATAGGTTCTAATGTATTGTCGACCAACTTCCAACCCCAGTCTTTTGGGTCTAGCTGATAACCAAGCCACACTTGAACTTGGTAATATACCCGGAAAAGATGTTGATGAGCAGCAACTCAGGTTGGAGGAAGACAAGCTAATTGCACCTGTTTCTTATTTTTAGTGTTTTTAACGAAACATGCATATCGATACTTATCTAAGCAGGTGATTTTTTTCGGAGCTTTGTACATAGAAAGAAGAAACTGAATCCCGTTCGTGATAATTTCTTGTTGAGTCGAATTACTTTTTTTGAAGACTTCAGCAGATTGAACTAAATCTTGTTTTTCAAACATTTTAAAGACTGTTGCTTTACCCCTCCTGTAAAATGCAGACGTCGTATCACAGCCAGTTATTGCGTGTAAAAATAGTACATGATTTTGACTCTTTGCAAAAGTAGATAAACTTTTTGACGAATATATTTCTGTTTGATTTTGAGCTTTTCCCTGGCTTTAAAAAGAAAATAGTTTGGAGTTCGAGCAGTAAGTAGTACGAGTAAGTCTACATCTTCACCAACAACAATAGTTGTATTTGTCAAATTAAATTGCTCTATAGCTGTTTCAATAATCAATACGTCGGCATCGTTATTAGCCTGTTTAACCAATATATTTTCGGCAATAAACTTATCTTTCAATATTGAAATGAACCGAGATTTGTTGTGAGTATTTGCAAGAAATTTCTGTTGACTGGTAGGAACTGTCATAAGCTCATCAAATAGAATATCGGAAGATGAAGATGTTGCTAAAGTTCGACGACGTTGTTCTGCAGCTTTAATATTTCTCGTGCAATCATCATAGCCATCAAATACGACAGTAATTCTGGCACCAAAATGTCTACGTACATACTGAACGTATTTATCTAAAATAATGCTAAATGTTTCTTCACTATCCCACACAACACGGTGTAGTAAGTAACCTCCGTCAATGATGTATGTCGTATTAGTATTGTTAATTTCAATATTGACCTGTTGAAAACAATCGTAAATAGCAGACTTCTGTGTTTTACGCATCCCGATGTTATCAAACAATGATAAAGGGTAGGCAGCCAATTCATATTCAAAATATTTCTCTCTTTCATCTTGAAATGCTGCAGTAATACTCATGCGCTGGAACAATAATACAGGGTCAACGGGTACTTTTTCTTCGTGAACTTTTATAGTACTACTCATCGCTAAAAGAGGAACAACTTTGTCAGCGCGTTTAAGTTTAATATTATTAAATGTTAGCTTCAGAGATGTATCTACGTGGCGTACTTATGCATATTATGACGATTACAACTTTTACAATTATTTGACTCGTTATATCTCAGAAACGGTAGTTCTAAGAAAAAAAAGTATTGGTACATTTTTTATAGAGAATTTTATAATCTACAAATTGTGTCTGAAATAATTTTATGATAAAACTTGTGAAAAACCAATTTTTTTTAAGATTTTTGACCTTTGACCTCGAATAAATTTTTTTCCAGGCATCGGAATGATGAGGAACTTTCAGATGTTATTTTTAACTATGTTTTAAACAATTACACGCACTTTCAGCTTGCTGTAAATTTATGTACCTTTACTCTTCTTTATTGGTCTAATTTGACCGGATTATCAAATAATTGGACGACTTGCAGCTATATTAATCAATTACTTACTGACCGATGGGGCTCGTTTGGTGAGTGTGCAATAGCAATTCATATATAGATATAGGCGGATCACGTATTTACGCTCGCTGTTTCATGTTGAAAATGAAGTCACCAATAACTTGGAAGTCATTAGAATACACCATGTAGTATTTATAAAACGTCTATCGAATAACACGTAGATAGGTAAAATTATAGACAATGGAGGTTAACTTTTTTTAAATGTTTCGTTCAATTTTTGCAAAAGTGTATTAGTGATCAGTATAGCAATATTCAAAGGCCATCAGAAACGGCACTAAGAAAAAAATGTTTATCACAGATGTCACAATATTAAACTAAAAAATTGTTCCCAACTGAATGATAAATAAGTCTGGATTCGCGTAGATGAACCCACCAATTGTTGCAGCTAAAAGGTGCCAAATGTTTTAGTGGCGGTATTAACAATGGTAATATTCTTTACTTATTCTAATTTTCTTTGGGTAGGTATTAAGCCAATGTCCTATAAATTATTTTAAAAAAATTTCTCATAAACCTCTGCGCCAAGACTGGTTCTTGAAAAAATTATCTATCCAAAAATGTCTCATACCCAAAAAATATTAATTTGAAAATGAAACATAAATGTCAAATATTTTAGATGATTTAAAACTGACGATTCTGAATACTATCTGATTCCGTTCTCAAAATTAGAGGAAAATTTCTTTGATAAAAGATTGTCTTTTTTTAGCAGTGTCAAACAGTTGACAGTTTTTTCTTTATATATTTCCATACACTAATCTATTTGGAGGTTTATTTAACAATTTTTTAAAATTATGTATAGAACAGTGGCTGGATACCCAAAGAGGGTGAGAAGAAACATTAGAGGATGCCACAAATAAATAATTATAGAAAATATTTTTTTACTCTTGTGATCACTAGTAAGAAATACTAGTGTATCTGTTAGTGTTATATTCATCAATACTTTCAGCCCTCTTTGTATTCTTTGGATGTTACCGAGCTCGCCAAAATAACCACAAGGTAAGATATATAGTGTGTCGTATATGAATGTACAATACTCATCAGCCTAAAGTGACCACCTTTCTCTCTGCTCTTTTCTGACACGCTTCACTACAAATAATGCTAGAAAGGGAGCATATGAGAAGGTGGTGACTTTAGGCTGATGAGTATAGTACATATTTACGCGGTGACACATAACTTACCGCAAAGACATAGACATAGACAATCCACGTCTGTGTTAAAATTTATCGCTCCTAAATGTGCACTCAAACATTTTTGTATCACTGTCAGCAGTGCCTATTTACGATTTTGTTAGTTTCGAAACTGTAAATACGTTATAACTGACCATCTGCATTGGTTTACTATTTCAAAATTAACAATATCGTAAACATGCTATGATGATTTCGATATAAAAATTTTGGTGTCCAGGATTTGGAGCGATAAATATTTACATAAGGATGGACTATCTATTTACATTTAATTTATGCTTAGCGTCAACCCTGGAATTGTCGTTATTTTTCGCAGCCTCCCAATCTCTAGTTATACACATATTTATTTATTGATTACAGTTATTATTACTTACTTACAGTTTTATAATGTTTGAGATTGTTAATGTTGTACTTAACAAGAAAAAGTATAATATATAATCGAATAACTGAAACCATTTTTTTTTTATAATTGTCATCCATACAAACTTAAAGGGTCGTTATTATTTTCTTTATCTAGCTGTTTCATAAATGACACCAATTAAGGAAGTTCATAAAAAACAAATAAAAGTGTGACCACTTCAATAACATATCTGACGGATGTCGGAGATTCTCTGGGGCATAATGACGCATCGAAAACATCTGAGACACATTAAAAATTACTTTTGTTCATTATTAAACTGAACGCAGTTTAAAAAAATTAATACAAAATTCTGGTTTTAATTAAAAAAACCACAAAGAACCAGTAAATTTAGGAAAATTGTCATATTTGTGTAAGATTGGCTGGGTAGGGAAAGTACGAAAGTAAAAAGAGAGGTTTCTTACTAAACGTTGCTAAGCAACGAAATTAGTTTTATTTCTTCATTTAAAGCCGAATTATTAAGTATTATTAAAAATGATACCTACACAATTGAGAAGTTCAGAACTTTAGGCACGAGCTATTCAACTGCAAAGAAAAACTAATGAAATGACATTGTCAAACGAACAAAGCATAACCTACTTGTGACAAGGATTGGGTTATTCATTCACCAACAACTAACTAATTACAAGCTTAAATAATTTTTATTTTATGATGGCTTTAGTTGGATGGATAAATATCACTTTCATTGAGATTCTTTATTCTAAAAGACTTTGGGATGTTAATCTTACTGCCTAAAGTCAGTAGGATTGTCACTATAAAAAAAATAGAGAAGCACAAGAAAGTGGAAACATCTATTTTGGAGCAGGTCAAACTGTAATATTTCCATTTTAAATTGTATAAAAAATGAAGTTCTAATAAGTATAGGATAATTCACTGAAAATATTACCCCTATAAATGTCTATAATTTTTTATCTCATTATACAGGGTCCGGCATATGTATGGAACAATGCCTGTATCTATTTAAATATTTGTTTAATGGAGAAATGATGAATGTTTCAACTAAAAGTTTTTTGTTAATTTCACTGGTCTGCAACGAAATCCTCCTTTAAAAAATTATGCTATAAGTATGAAGATTTTAATGCTCTGAATCTATTCCCGTTGGCCGATTTTTTTCTATCACGTCTAGATTTTTTTATATGATTTTTTTTTTAAATTTCATAAATTTTGTTTTTTTTTAAATTTTTTTTTGTCAACATCAAGAACAGTATACATACATACAAAATAAGTTTTAGCGAGTTGTAAGAGAAAGAAAGAAAGTATTGACAGTGATTTTTATGGTAGTAGATATGCGCATGCGCAGTATTCGCTGTGACTTTACTTTCTTTCTCTTACAACTCGTTAAAACTTATTTTGTATGTATGTATACTGTTCTTGATGTTGACAAAAAAAAATTAAAAAAAAACAAAATTTATGAAATTTAAAAAAAAATTCATATAAAAAAATCTAGACGTGATAGAAAAAATCGGCCAACGGGAATAGATTCAGAGCATTAAAATCTTCATACTTATAGCATAATTTTTTAAAGGAGGATTTCGTTGCAGACCAGTGTTTTTTTACATATTCTGGTGACCTGAAATTTTTTTATCTGCTATAGACTTGTTGTTGTGATATTCAAATTTGTTTTTTTCAAATGACACATTATGTTCATTTGTTTATTTATTTATTTATTTCTTGATTCAACTTATTTTTCTGTATCCGACTGCATAAAGTTTTCATAGGGTTACATAATGAAATTTCGTGCAAAATCAATTAATCCACAATTTTATTATAAATAAACTAAAAATAAGAGTTAACTGAAATAGCAATAATTATAGGAGATTTAAGAACCAACGGCACGTCAATTACATCAAATGTTTAAAACGTCTACCGTTATTTTTAATACACATTTCTAATCTTTCCTTAAAAGATCGCCTTAAATTCACAAGTACTTCATCTGCTATTGCCCTCATTGCACCAACAATTCGAGCTCTCAGGTCGTATAAATCGTTTGGTCGTTCCTTGTTTCTTATGTGACCCCATAAAAAGTCACAGCAACTCAAATCAGGTGAACGGGCTGGCTACTATTCTGCTCCTCTACAACCGATCTATCTGTTTGGAAAAACATTATGTAAATAATTTCTGACCTCTAATCCAAAGTGCCCCATCTTATTGAAGTTAACTGTCATCGTTGTCGCCATGATAAAGAGCTTCCATAACAAGAACAATATTTTGTAATTCATTATACGTGTTAACAAAACCTAATATCCCTCTATTATTAAATATCCCTCTTCAAAAAAGGTCCAATTATGTGATTGCCAATAACACCAGGTGAACAGGCTGGCCACTATTCTTCTCCTCTACATCCGACCTATCTGTTTGGAAAAACATTATGTAAATAATTTCTGACCTCTAATCCAAAGTGCCTCACCTTGTTGAAGTTAACTGTCATCGTTTTCACCATGGTAAAGAGCTTCCATAACAAGAACAATATTTTGTAATTTATTATACGTGTTAACAAAGCCTAATATCTCTCTATTATTAAATATCCCTCTACAAAAAAGGTCCAATTATGTGATTGCCAATAACACCTGCCTAAACATTCATTTTCTGGGGCCCTTGGTTGCAAACTTCAATCATCTAGTGAGAATTATGCACTCCATAACAGCAGTTATGTCTATTTGCAGTTATATGCAGTATGAAGGTGACTTCGTCAAATTTCGTTTGCAAAATATGGGTTTTGTTGGCACATACGACTCATAATCTCGCAAACTTGTAACCTCCTATCGAAATCGTCTTCGATAAGTTCTTGCAATGAACGAATCATGTAGAAATGCCTTTAAACATTTTTAAAGATGTAGGTATGACAGTGGTTCATTCATCGGGAAACAAACTACAACAACTTTTAGGCAATCCAAAAGACAAAATTAAAACAAACGAAAAGTCGGGGATTTACGAAATCAGCTGTAGGGACTGTAATCAAAAATATGTAGGACAGACTAGACGATCAATTCAAACTAGATTCAAAGAGCATATGGCTCATCTCAAATATGGTAGAATAGATAACTCTAGTGTAGCCCAACATGCGTTTGAGAACAACCATAAAATAGATATTAGCAATTTAAGATTAATTAGGAATGTAACAAATACTACACAGCTGGATGCATTTGAAAGCTTGGAAATCATAAAGGGTAAAAATAGTATGAATAGTGACAGAGGGCCTTATCCCAAATAGCCCGCTTTATTGGTTAGTGGGTCACGGTTCACCGAACCGTGATGGTACGGTGAACCGTGACAATAGTTTAGGTATAAATAGGATAGATTGTTAGCATAAGTTTAGTTTTAATCATCTCCAGATGATGCCAACTTGGTTGGCGAAACGCGCATCGAGTGCAGTATATAGTGTTTTGGTGTTTTGTGGAAAACTACGTCAGTGTTATCTTCACATCAAAGGTTCCAGCCCACCCCAGGAAGAAGAAATTATTAAAAATTTACGTAATTTTATAACAATGTTATTAAAAAGGCATAAAAAAAGATAAATACATAATGAACGAATTTCAAGGATATAACAGAAATGCCTGGAATACACTTAGAAATTAAATATACGTAATTGAAATAGTGGTAGATTAAATACACAGAATGATCATTTTGGTGCTAATGAATATTTTCTACATAAATTAAGTTCCCCAATCAAAACAAACAATAACACTGTTTTTAATTATTATAGAGACAAAAATAATCCTTTAATTTAAATTTTGACACTGCCCCTTATTTTGAAATAGGTAATTATTTAATATGATTTAAAGCTAATACTCTTATGTTGGTACAGAAGGAATTGATATAAATGTCATAATTTTCTGCCATCCATTTATCTTACAGTACAATATTATGTATATTTCTCATATTATAAATTATTATATCACTAATTCCGCTTATCCTACTAAATGGGAACTTGCACATGTTGCTTGTCTTCCAAACGCAGACTCACCCTTAAAATATAAAGATTTAAGTCCTATCTGTACTTTGACGGTATTACCTAACATTCTAGAATACATAATTAAAAATCAAATGGTATAACACAGAATATAATAAATAATATACTTCCTGTAATACTTTCTGAGTTTCGAAACACAGCTCTGTTACTGCTTTAGTTAACGTAACTGTATATTATGGTAATTAACTATTCTAGAGCTTTTCAAAAAATTAAAAATATTAAACACCGCAGGTAATACAACTCCCTGTATCCCTGAAGGTACCTTAAGGCAGTGGTATTCAACCGGGGGTACGCAGAGCTTTTAGCGGGGGTACTTCGAGACGAACAACAATAGGAAATTTTCAAACGCGTGCGAGTGGCAACATTTCAAAGAATCAGCTTCGATGTGTATTTGCATCTTACGCATTGCATCCTTTCGCTATCATCCAGCACTGCAAACTGCAAGTCACTGCTTGGTTTGTCAGTTCCTTCCAGTGTTTTGACTATATTACGTCTGCCGTTGTGCTGGCTGTTTAATTTAATACGTACATACCTATGTAGAATCTATGTAACGTAGTTCGTAGTATTAGACATTTAATTTAGTTTATATTCTGAGTGTGGTAAGTACTTTATTTTTATTTCTTAATAGTTTAGTTACTGTATGTATACTTTGCTTCTAGAAAAAAATGGACCAATTCATCATAAAAATGCATAAAAAACAAAAAATAAATGATACAGATCCTTTGAAAAACACTAACAACCTCTTGGCAATGGAAACCACTAGTAGTATGTATTGATCATCAGCTAATTCTGAAAATACGAGTAGTAATAAAAGTAGTTCTGTAATTGAGCAAGGAAAGGGTATGGAGCAGGCTAAATTAAAATCTAAACATCGTTTTTATCAAGATTCATATTTAGAATATGGCTTTATTTCAAATAATGCTATTCCTCCTCTGCCTATTTGTGTGTGATCTGTAATCAGACGCTTTCAAATACTTGTATGAAACCGTCTTTACTCAAGCTACACTTTGATACAAATCATGCGGTATTAAAAGGAAAATTAGTCTAATATTTTAAAAGAAAAGCGGACAATTTAAACGTATCTACAAGTTCACTGCTAAAATTTTCAGTCTTCAGCAACCGCTCTTGAAGTCTCCTGTGAGCTTGCATTACTAACTGCTAAGGAAATGAAACCATACACTAGCATTGAAAGGCTTATCATTCCTGGTTCAATAATAATCGCAAATAAAATGTTTAACAGTATAGCTGTACAAGCAATTAAAACAATACCTTACTCAGACACTACCACTGCAAGAAGAATACACGAAATGGCGCAAGATGTTCGTGAAAAATTGCTACAAGAGATAAAAATTGACATTCGTTTTTCTCTTCAACTGGACGAGAGCACCGATTGCAAATGAGGCTCAAATGATAATGTATGTAAAATATTTCATGGCAAAACAACAGGAGGGGAGATCTTTAATTCGTTAAATTTATTTATCGTTGAAGAATGTAGCTTAAATTGGATGTAGTGCAAGAATACATGCACTGATGGAGCTATCGCCCTAACTGGGCACAAATTTGGTTCAAAGCTCGACTAAGTCAAATTAATCCACATCAAATGGATGCATTGCATGCTGCATCGTGAAACATTGGCTTCGAAAACAATGAGTCCAGAGCTACGCGAAACTCTTGAGAAATGTGTTAAAATTGTAAAATTCATCAAACGAGCTTTAAATTCCCGCTTATATAAAACGATTTGTGGCGAACTGGGCTCGACCTATACTGGTCTACGCCTGCATAGCGAAATTAGATAGCTCTCACGTAGAAAAGTATTAAGACGCTTTTTTGTGTTAAAAGATAAGGTTTTTTTGGAAGATTCTTACTCAGAGCTTTCAACTTATTTTGTAACAGATAATATATGTAAGCTTGTATATTTAGCGGATAATTTTGGAAAATTAAATGAACTTAATCTACAGTTACAGGGATTTGATGAGAATATTTTTAATTGGACTCAAAAGATAAAGGCATTTTACAAAAAACTTTATGGAAAAACAGTTTGGCTTCAAATAATTTAACTGCCTTTTCTTGTTTAACAGAACTTATTTCTGAAGGCACCTTATAAGTAGAAACTTAAAATCTATATTCCATAGTCATTTGGCTTCTTTGGAAGAAAAAACCCCTTTAATGCCAATATTGAAAATTGTGAATTAAGTATGCAGTTTAAGGAGGAACTGATAGAAATGGTTAACAATGTGAGTTTAAAAGCAACATTTAATCAAGAAAATTTGAATACATTTTTTTTCGAATGTCGCAATACGAATATATTTCTGACATTGCTATTAACGAGCTGCTTATTTTCAGTAGCACTTATCTATGTGAACAAGGTTTCTCGTGTTACTCTATAATAAATAACAAATATAGAAACCAGCTAAATGCAGAATCTCCTTTAATTCTTGCTCTAACAAAAAACCATCCACGTATTAAAAAAATTTGCAATATGAAACAAGCGCAAATATCTCATTAAATACTCGTAATATTCTGACGAGAAAAGTTCTTTCAGTTTTCATTTTTATTTATTTATTTTTTTATTAGAACTGTTTTAGTTTTAAGTTTCGTTTGGTAAGAATGTACTTTTTGTTATATATATATATATATATATATATATATATATATATATATATATATATATATATATATATATATATATATATATATATATATATATATATAATATTTAAATATTATGCTTTTTGTTAAATATCATGTTACCTTTTAATAAAAAAAAAAGGTTGAATACCACTACTTTAAGATACCTTGAGCGGGGATACACATTTAGAGACAATAGACACACCTAGTGTTCGAGTAATCTAGGATTAATTTCTGGTTTAGAAAAAATCCTAGCTCCTTGATCGGGGATCGTGTGAGAGGCAAGAAGTGTCCTTACCACTCGACTATGAAGCCACGAGCTTTTAGTACAATTAATCATAATATTTTGCGACCTATTTCAAAACATGCTATATTTTTAATTATTCAAAGATAGAATGCAGAAGGTGATCTTAATTGAATATTTTCTGATTATGTGATATACCATGTAGCGTCTCACAGGGAACTGTACTTGGTGCAATTTAATATCTTTACACAGCGTTTCCACCAAATTTATTAATAACTGTAGCATACAGATGTAGCAGTTGTGAGATGATCACTATTGATGTAAATACTAATAACATACTGATTTGAATAAAAACCTCAACACTTGGTATTGATTGTTAAGTTATTTATTTGAATATTTTACAGAAAAAGTTTTCAACAAGAAACAATGACTAATAAAAAATGAGTGTTTTATCGTCATTGTTTATGCACTCATTTACTCCTGCTTCCTGTATATGAAGCTGAAGATCGTTGATATTGTCTGACGGGTGGGGTAAATTATTCAGTCTTGTACCGATCATATCTCAGGCATGTTCGTTCGGCGAGAGATCGGGTGAACGTGCAGGCCATGAAAGCACATGCATATTAGTTTCTTCCAGAAACTGCGTAGTAATTTTTGCTGTACGGGAGCAGGCATTATCTTGTTGAAAAATTAATCAACTTCCGAAAATATAGCACTGCAATAGGTTATTAAAAGACTGATGTACATAAAAGTATGTTTTTGCTCTTGAACCTTTATTAAACTAGGTTATGTTATACATAGTTAACTGATTGAATAGGCTACAAAAAAGCAAATGACAAGATAGCCGGAACATCTAAATTATAGATGGCGGACGCAACTGAAATTATGCATTGAATATGCAGACGATCATTCAAGGGGTATGGTGTGCTAGAATTCATTACCTACTTATTAATTGAATCTTCTATTCATCTTTTTTACACGGAAAGAAAACGCGTTAGCTATTTTACTACAATGTTGTTTGATGAAAATTGTAGTTGCTTTCATCATAGTTTGTAATTCATTGTTACATAATACATATAAAAGGATTATAAACATTTGCAGTAAAAGTAGTGTAGTTATAAACAATTAATATTGTTAGGCTTTTTGTTCTCTTACTATGGTAAAAGTAACCATTAATGTCAAAGTAAGAAACCAACTATAATGTGTAAAAAATTACCACGCGGTCTTTGTTGAACTCAAACAAACATTATACAAATTACCTATCATTCCCAAGAATTTTAATAACAATACTAATGGGAAATTCCGCTAGAAATTGTGTGGCATTGCGAAATAATTGGTAGCAAAATCTGCTCCAGAACATAGTAATAACTTTAATTTAGACGTACGAGCTATGCGCGCCGTGCGCATGAAATAAGTCACCCTGATGGTGACTTATATTTGTTTACCATTAAGTTGTTGCTCTTGCGTTAAGGATTACGTACTTACGTATCATCAGAGACAACCACGAGATGTTCAAGTACGTGTATTGTTTCTATTCGGAATATTGCACTGGTCTACTGTTTGGGAAGGTGAGAATAGATGGCGTGCGCGATGACGAGCCGTGATTTAAAAAAGCGCGCGATGCGCTTTGTTGGCTGTTGTTATATTTTCAATTACATTTTAATGAAGAAATAAAACAAAACAGGTAAAATAAATCGTTTATTGATAGAAAATCAATAAAATAACAAGCCACAACGAATGCAATAATTATGAAGATATTTTAAATAATCTAAACCACAGAAAAATAAATGGCTAAACAAAAAGTTAAACATTTTACAATTAAATAATGAATATAATACTTTCTTGAACAGGTACCTATGTAATACAAAACCTACATGGCAAGTACAAAAAATATATAATCAAGCCTATCAATAAGGAAAAAAAATGTACATTTGCTTCCCAACATCCCAGATATATGTATCAACATCGATTAATGCTACACATTATTTATACAATGTGGTCTGCAATTTAACAATACTTTTAACAAATATAATAGTAATAATATTTAACTGCTTAGGTATAGCTTACATTAAATAATAACATATTATAAACGCCGATAGGTTTTTACAAATAAATATACATATCCTACACAAGAACGAAGAAGTAATTGTTCGTAGGTACATAAATTATATACCTAATTAATAATCATTGGGTAAATATAAACATATTTGAGAATTTTTCTGTTTGCTTTATCATAAACATATTAGGTAGGCGCATATGTACATATTACAGTTTCAAGCAACATCAACACTTGAAATTATAAAAAAACATTAATAATAGCATTAAAGTTATCAAGCCATAAGAAGCTATTAATAAAATAAAACATATTTATTTATTTTATAGTTTGCAAACTGTTTCTGACTGCTGCTGGAACAAACCTCATATCAACAACTATCGATGCTGAAATGTCCTCAACTTATGTTAAGATTTCTTTGCATCCTTACGATTCTTGATGTTTTCTTGGTTTTTTCTTTTACCCCACCAAGGAATACTAATTTTCCACACAGCTTTCACGATCTCCCTGGTTACAATTTTATAATGGTCTGCTCCAATTCACCTGCAAAACTATTGAATAATTTCAGATGTCTGTGTGAATATAAACTGTTCGACTTACCTCGACTTAGCAATGTATAGAAGAATGCTCCTACAGTATGGCTCATCACTTGGGCAGCAATATTCACTTTCATGGCAAATTGCATTTTTGGGTCTAAATGGGTAGACTTTATTTTGTGCATCGCTCTAAACACTAAAGGCGATGTCTGGTCAATATCATGTGCTTTCACGATATCTGAAAAATGGGCCTCCATTGTCTGTTGTGTCCCAGCAACATCAACTGGTAATAGTACGTTGTGTTTCCTAAATAATGAAACTGTGCACTTAAGGAGATGAGGCGGGTCAAACATAGTAAAAATATGTTTACTGTTAATACAGATGAGCCCATTTCTTTTAAAGTTTTCACATTTGTGGACCCCATATCGCATATTGTAGCGACTATATCCACCCCTGCTACATGTTGGCACGCTTGAATGACGTCGGTAATGCAAATTTGCAAAGCATTAGCAGGACAAGTCCTGTTTGAAAAATAGTATGCAACTGGCTGCTTATAATTGTGCACTAGACCCTGTAGCATGAAAACTAATGCTTTATTTGCCAATTTTTTGGAGCTGTAATTGTCACCCAGCTCCTCAAAGCCGATGATACGATCAGAATAATTATCATATTGCAGATGTTCTTTGATATCAATCTCATCAAACAACAGTACACAAAATTGGTCTTCTTCAGTTATACACTCTGCAATGTGCTTAAAGAGGTGATCGTTGATGCCAGAATGAAACGGTACCTTTTGCAACATCATCAAAAGAGTATTTTTTTGAAGGAAGGGCCACAATTTTTTTTAGCAATGTGTAACACCTCTGGCTTTTTTTTCAGCAATGCTAGGGCTTTTTCTTGAGTGCTCCATCTTCTACCGTGTGCTCTCTGCTTCGCACAACGTAATTGGGAGATGAGGAAATCTGTAGTGATTCTTGACATGCCCTTGAATATATTTCTTACAATAGGACTGTCTTGAAGATCTGTTAAGGCCCTTATGTCATTGGCCTTTTTCTTGCACAACTTCTTCAAGTTTCTTATATGCGCCTCTTTTATTTCTATCATATGTATTAAATGTTGCTTTCTAGGAGAAGCATCAACACGAGAGACTCCCTTAATACCTCGAAACATGGAGCGGTGCGTAGGGGTACTTGGACTCCTTTGCAAACCGGAACAGCTTGAAATTGGGTCTTCAATTATTGCTTCTCCTGTAATACAATATCCATGTACTGCTCAAATTGAGATAAAAAATGTGATTTTGCTAACAAAACAGCCACAAAGCTTTTCATGCAAAAAATATGTCTTTTTATACATATGCAATCTTGCAAATTAAATATTATGATGTTTGTAGCTTGACAGAAAATAGAAAAATGAGTATGTGATACAGAGGCATCAGCGAATCTGACTTATCAACTTACAATCGCTGAGTAACACAGTACAATAATAAGAACGTAGAGTGTACATACTCCAAGTAAAAGAAGTAAGTAACCAATAACTATAACATACCTATGCCTGTATTAGTACTTTCTAAAAGCTCTTGATCATTTGTAAGCTCCACATTTCTTTGAATTACCACCATTTCTTGTGAAGGATCCAGTTGTACTTGACATGGGAATAACGTGGGAACAGCATCAGCACGCAGCCTCCGTGTTGCAAGGTTCATGTAACTGTCTATAGAAAAATGACGATTGCAAATCGAATAGTTGCGAATCTTTTTCTGTTCTGTGGTTGCGAAGTGATATATCAGGAACACATTTTATTCCCATCATTTCTTGCCAAACTTTGGACCTAACAAGAAGGAAACAATTTTATTTAAATACCTTTAAAACACAAAAAACAAACTTACTTTTGGTCGTTGACTGGAAAGTAGTGCATTTTTTCTACCTGATCTATATTGAATCCACAAATAAGACAATGTTTTTGTGGCATGGTTATAATAAAATTAAATATTACACTAACACTAATAAAAAGTTCAAATAAAATGGTATTTAAAAGTCACAGTATTTTACAGTTCGTAATCCAATATAAAATAAAAAACGACAGGCACCACACAATATCAGCATCAAAACAAACAATATGGCGACCGGATCCAACATCAACGATGACGTTTACTGTGCTGCATCGCCATCTACGAAAATCTTCCCAAACTTCAACAAAGATAGATTAATTGAGAAGCACGTATGTACAACAAGGATGGAAGTATATCAATAATTATACCTAAAACCGAACAAATTTTTATATGTACTTGACTGTCTCCTGGTTGTCTTTGGTATCATTTCGTTTCATTCCTAAATGCCGTCCAGCCCAGAAAATTGAATACTGTGATTTTGTTATGGTAACATTTATAATGTGAGTATTATGAGTGGTGATTTTTATAAGCATAACTAAACTAATCACGGACGATTTGGTTATCCTACTCTTAAACATTTAGTTCGGTATTGCCTGAACCAATAAGTAAAACTCGGCCTGAACTGAGTCATTTCGAGATATGTTTTAATATTGCATAATATTACAGGGAATCATTATTTATAATTTTTAGAAAAGCAAAAATTGAAGAAGTTTTCGTTTCATTAACTGATTGTAAAAGAATTGATTCCGTGAAATAATAACAACGTTGAAATGTAAACAGATGTATTTAAAAATTCAGTAGATTTCAGTATATTGCGATTAACGTGTAATACTGAAAGAAAGTACAAAAAGCATTCTCAGTAAATCTTGCAATAAGTATAATAAAAACGTAAAAATAATGCATAAAAATAAAAAATGTACCTACATAAAAAGTCGAAAAACATAATATATTCAAATCAGAATCTGTTAATATATCGTCATTGATTTTTTTTGTATATATCAATATTATACAGATGAAAAATATCTTATGGGAAATTAACAGTATAACAATTTTGGTTTCTACACTGATTTAACTGCTAGTCATTTGGGAATGCCAAATATGGAGAAACTCGTAAAACACATTCTGAATTACAGTTTTTCCATCAAGAGATCGCGCGTTGTATCATCTGTGGTTTTAATCCACAAGAACTTTAACGAATATTGGTAAAACGAAAAAGTGTCAATAGTCACATCGCAATACGTGATATGCCAATATTATCTTCGTAAAATATTTGGGGTGGCATTACTTAATTGTACATGTCCGATGACTTCCTCGTAGTCAAGTAACCCTAGCTTGTCTTTTATGACATACTAAATATACTACTATTTTATTATAAGGGTTATGATAATAACCTAATTTTTCATTGATTTATGTAGGAAATATTGCTACAAAAGTTTACAACATATCTTATAATATTGTAATAGAATAGTCAACAAAAACCTGAATATGCTTCAAATATAAAATACATTATTACATATTCTGCGATATTTCACTGAATATAACCACACTTTATAGTACAAATTTGAACATTGAAATTGAACCACTCACTCTCTTTTTTTTTTAAAATGTTTATAAATTTGTGTTGTAAATAACCTAATAATTTGTAGTTTAATTTTACTACAATTCATTTTTGAAATTTACTTCAATTTGTTGTTGTCTCTATTTGTATTGTAATTTGTAGTAAAAGTCCATATAATTGTAATATTTATGATAACACTTTTTTTCCGTGTAATGATTCAATAATATTACATTTGTTAACACGCTTTTATTAGCTTCACTTGTATGTTTGTTTGTCTGTTTGTTTGTAACCGACTCTTTGGACTCGATTTTGACCCACTTTAAACGGACAGATTTAATTGAAACTTTATACACTTACGAAGAACCGGTAACAATACAATAATTTGATAAGTTTATATCATTATCCTGATCAGGATCGCCAGTCCTTTCCTCACGTATCCTCTGCGTGAGAGCAAGAGGCTTAATATTGTAAGTATATTCCGTGATTCTCAGTTCGGTCGTTGGCCGAGCGGGCAAGTCGTAGTCGACGCGAAACGACGGACTCCTCGGGCGTGAGTTCAAATCCCATGGCTGAAATAAAAAAATATTTTTTTTCAGAAATATCTGTTAGATCGTAATATGTTATAATATCAGCATCAATAAGCAATATAAATATAGTTTAAAAAAACTACAAAACACGCTTTCATAGCACATCAAACTAAAAAGTGAAAAATAAATATAGTTTAAAAAAACTAAAAAACACGCTTTTAAAGCATATCAAACTAAAAAAGTGAAAAATAATTATTAATATAAACTGAAAACAATAATGAACGAAAAATACTAGTATTATTGTGAAAAAAGCGTGGGGCGCTTTGTGCCATATTTTTCGTATATCGAGCAACCCACGCTTTTTTCACAATAATACTAGTATTTTTCGTTCATTATTGTTTTCAGTTTATATTAATAATTATTTTTCACTTTTTTAGTTTGATGTGCTTTAAAAGCGTGTTTTTTAGTTTTTTTAAACTATATTTATTTTATAAAGAAAATTTTATTAGTGCCTACCATCTAATTATGGATTTCTGGTGAAATATGCCCTACTATTTCATCGTGCTATTTACATAGATAAGATTTTTTATAAATTATTTCTCCAGTTCACATTATTGATTGTCATTATTTTTGATGTTGTAATAGTATAAGCAATAGAAGTACTATCAGAAAATGGGTCTTGTATTTGACATTTACGTAATTTAATCAGCTAACTACTGAGTTCATTACAATGGATTGAGAAACAAAAATTTGGCAAAGAAAAACAAAAATGAAAAAAATTTACCGGCACTGGAAAGTAGAAACTTGAATGGCTGGTATTTATATTGTATTTTGTACACTAAAATTTAAATTTAAGGAAAATTTTACGTGGAACACCCTGTATAATGTTCATTCAACTATACAAATTCGTTAAACATGTTCTCATTAGGAAACATTCAGAAAATGATTATTTTTAATTCGAGAAGCGTAGAACCTTTTATATTCTTTAAATCAGTTTCGTAGTTTGGCCACTTACAACTGAAGCACAGATAAAAATTTATGTCATAAACTGTATTTCATAAAAGAAAATGATTACATTCTTTTTAGAGAAAGATATAAAACCAAATTGAACCAGAATAAACGGAATCTATTATGTGTGACACGTAATCAATTCTCTGTTGATGGGTTGATGATAGATAATGGATAAAATATTGTGAAGATTTTTGTGTTTATTCGTCAAATGGTAGTGATGATTATTGTATATCAGTGTTATTACTACTTTATTACATTATTGATATAGTAAGAAAATATGTAGCATCAAAATAAGTGTATTTCAAATCTGAGTAATTTGCGGCATTAATCTGGATTGAAATCTAATATTGATTTTTTATTTACAAAATTAATGTTGCAACGCACTGTGTTAAAAATTCAATGAAAAAAAAATCGTATGTTCTTTTTAATAGTAGCAAATAGTTTTAAATAAAATAAAATCAATTGTTACAGTTATTTTGAAATTAATATAAAATACCAACTTACCTGCCTAAAAATCAGTGACAGCTGGTGAAATTTGATTATGATAGATGGATAGATAGATATTTATTGGTGTTTTATACAATGTAGTATTTACACAAGTCAATTATACAATAATAAAGAAAAATATGAAAAATATGTAAAAAATATAAAAATGTGAAAAATATTTAAAAAATATAAAATGTAAAAAATATATAAAAAACACATAAATAAATATAACAGATAAAACGATAATAATAATAAAAAAAATGCAAACTAATATGACTAGATAAATAACACTTTAAAGAGCGTTAAAACTGTAGACAGTAGACAGTAGCCACACATATTAAAATTTATAAAAATTTTAAAAAAAATACACTGATAGGTAGTTACATTAGCAATTAATTATTAAAATCGGTATCCAAGAATATTATTGATATTCTTCACATGTTGAAGCAAGTCGTTAAAAAATATTATGTTTTCCTAAGTCTCAAGAAATTTATGTTTATTTTATCCACGTTTCTTGTGTGATAAGTGTGCATTTGATTGTGGGTGGTGTAATTCTCTTCATTTTCTATTATACAGTATTGAAAAAAGTTTAATTAGAGTGCCTGCTTTGTGTGTGTGCATAAAGGATAAAAATAGCAAAGTCATGCATGGGACAGAAAGAGAATTATGCATCAATGTTGCCTCATTGTACATTGTGTTTGTGAAGTAAAGAGGGCACGTTCCATCATATCCCTTCTTTCTACAAACAGTATACTGTACAGATATTAGGTGTTTAAGAAAAATTGTAGCGATTTACAAATATTCTCTTTATCTAAAACTATAAGTAAAACAAAGTCAGAGATAGTGAATTGGACACTCGGGGTAAATTCTCCTAAACCCCCTTAAAACCACGAAGTTGGGAGCACGACCATTGGTATGCGTAATTAGTAGCGGGGCAAGTAGTAGCCAATGAATTGTTCATCTTTAGGTCATGCGCTGTGATGGCCCGCCCTTCATCAGATCATAGCAGATAACCGAAGACACTGTTGGTGGTGTTTTGGTTAGTACATTTCAAAATGTTGTGGGGTATAGTTGTTATTTCTCTAAATAACTACGTATCCCTATTTATTTCGAGAATTTCTAATTATTTGATGGATAATTGTTTTTAAAATGCATCAAAAAACTCAGTGGAATTTCTTTGAGTAATCTTTGGTCATTTGGCGTGAAAGTAAACTGGCATTCTGCTATTAAATAAACAAATATTCTAACGAAAATAAAAAAAATGAAAAACAATTTTTTTTCTAAATGTTACTTTATAAGGGGCTAAAAATGTCGTTCTGTTGCGCCTGGTAATACTCTAAACGGTGATAAAATTCGTTCCTGATATTTAAAATTATGTCAGGAGTCACATTCTGTAGGATGGCAACAAATTTAGCACTTAACTCTTGCTAGTCACGCGCTCGCTCGTTTTCATGTTTATAAATTTGCGACGTTGCATATCCTCACAAAAAAAAATAGTTAGGCGCCAAGTTGGGGGATTTTGGTGGCCATTTTATTGTGCCTCTTCCACTTATAAGACGATCGGGAAAAGTGTTGTCTAAAAACTCTTGCACCCTTCTTCCATTATGAGCAAGACAGCCGTTTTGCTTTCTCCCAAACTTGACGTCAAGGGCTTGAACAGCCAGAATTTTCTGACTCTGCAAAATGTTTAAATATTTACCGGCATTTAAGTTACCGTCAATGAAAATAGGATCAATGACATGATCACCTAAAATGCCGGCCCAAACACTCACTTTTTGTGGATATTGAGTACGTAATGGCATACTGAAATGTTTACTTTCCCTGTACCAATATCGAACCACAAAAGGATTATGTCGGCCATGTATGGAAAAGATGTTTCATCAGTGAATAAAAATTCTTAATGAAATGTTCGCTTTCATTAGTTTTTTTCCATCATGATTTCACAAAAATTCATTCGTTTCGTACGGTCTTCAGGAAAAATTTCTTGGATAGTCATAATTTTGTAGCAGTGGTACTTATTCCTTTTCAGAATATTCCACACTTTTCGCTTTTGTACACCAACTTCTTGCGAGATTTGTCTATTCAAACAAGGTGCATATACCTCGGCTACACTACAGATATTAGTTTCCCGCCTTTCACGATCTTCCCTTAAGTAAACTGTAGGCTCGTCTTCGTCATTTAAATGACTACCTTTTCTGCAATTTGACGCAGATCCCACAGACTCAAACTTATGAATGATGTTTAATAATAAAAACCATTTTGATAAAATTTATTTGCTCATAAATCACGTAATTTAGTATTTTTGATGGGATTTTGATTTTTCTAGCATTACATGGGCCATTTTGAATAAATCAGAACCGTCATGGCACACTTAAATGGAAAACTAAAAATTATATTATAAAATAATATTGACGTTTAAAATGTTACTTATTTGATACCGTTGGATTCAGAAAATTATACCGAATTCAGAAATGCAATAATATACAGGGTGTTTTATTTAAAAATCGAAAGTTAGTATCACTTCCGACGACACCGGAAGTGAAAAAAAAATCACTTGTATGTCAAAATGTGCTGCTTATTATGTATATAAGATGTCCCAAATTTCAAACAATTGTCTTCAAAATTAAAGGAGAAAAGGGGGGGTGTACCATGATCCTGTTACACCCAGTATGTCTGCACGACCCAGTAGTGTTTATAGCGAAAGAACTTTCTCAGAGACAGGAAACATATATGAAGAAGAAAGAAATAGGCTCACGCCTGGAAATGCTGAAAAATTATTATTTATAAATCATAACTTGTCTCGAGTTGAATTCAACTACTAATTTTTTTATGTTGTCTTATTTTTATTGAGGGTGAAAACAAACAAAACAATTAATAAAACGGCCTTTTAATTATTAGTTATATTGTATTTAAATTTAATTTATGTTCTAAAAAAATTTCCGGCCGCGACATCCGGCTTGTAGGTGCCAGAGTCAGTACGTCCGGCCTAACTGACCGGAGGTGCTGGAGGCAGTAAGTCCGTCGGACTTCCGTTATATCACTACTCCTTTTACTTCGTCACCCCTCAAAGTGAGGAAGTTATGTATTCGTGAAAATAATTTTGATAATTTTTATTGCATTTCTGAACGAATCTCGACGAATTATGACGATACACAAAATTTCAGACAGAAAAAATTTTCTGTCTGTCTGAGAGATTGAGTTCGTTGATGAGCAAAATCGGCCCCAATTTTTGAACAAAAAAAAAATGTGACTTTTTTTGAAACGTCAAAGTGACTTTTTTGAAACGTCAAAATGTGACTTTTTTGAAACGTCAAAAAATGTGACTTTTTGAGATTTCAAAAATTACTTTTATTATAAACTCCACCACACGTCGAGTTTTACTACGGTGAGGAATTTCAGATCCCCAAGTAACTGGCAGCGGTTCTTTGTCCGAGATCATCTATAAAACAATTTAATTTACATGATTTTGTATTTTCAGTTTTGATTTTTGAGGAAATCAGGTCACAATTGCTCGTACTATAATATTCAGAAAATTATCGAATTTGTAGGTTGACATGTATTTTTGTTTTTAACAAAGTCCCACCAATCGTTACGTAGATTATTATGTAAAGCTAATAATCCTGCATCAGTGATAGGCCTATAATTTATTCTTGTATTAGTGCCCTTAAAAGTAACTTGTCTAAACTTAAGTTGATACCTAAATGATCTGATAATCAATCTAGAATTAAACTAGATTCTCATTAGGTGATCGGTATACAATTACAATAATTAAATCAAGAAATTCCACAGCCCACAATTCGCAATCAATTTCTACTGACAATTTGCTAATTTGGTTTAATGAATAGCACTGATATTTCTTAAGAGCATATATGGTAACAGCACCATGTATAGCAAATGTTCTACTGAAATACGAGATGAGATTTTCCCATACATTGAAACCACTTGTAATATTTTTGTTAGAAGAATATTTTGTTTTACTTATAATAGACATATTTGGGTATAAAAAGTACCTGCTGTAATATGTAACTATTGTTGGCAAATTTTAAATTTTGTTGATAAATATCGATTGTAAAATTATGAAGACATTTTGAAATTTGCAAAATGGAAATTTGAAATAAGGAAAACGGTGTAAACTCTTTAAGTAAACAAAATTTCTTAATGAAATTAGAAACTTGTTGATAAAATGTCCTCTTGATTATGAAAAAAATATGGTGCCAATATTTTACCAATTGTCTAAACATTACCAGAGTTGGCATACCATTTTTGCCACTTTTTATTCCTACATTTTAATGGCATTTTTTTTGCAAAACTTCTACTTTTGAGTATTGACAATTATTATGCCTTAAAATATCAGTCAAATATTAAGGTACGCATAATCTTTATTTCACCAACTGCCACTGCTAAGAATCCTTTACAAAAATTTGCAGAATTAGTTTCGATGACAAGTCTACAGGAAGTGTTTTCAAACGGACAATTTTTAAATTTTATGCTTTAAAAACTACATTTTTTTAAGCACGAATGCTACTTTGTTGAAATAAAAAATTAACTTTAAAGATATTGAATACAATGAATAACATTATCTCTAAAACTGATGATCAATTCGGTACCCCACAAGAACTTTGGAGTTTTTCATTTTGACGCACTAGAGTAAGGAAGTATTTATGACAAGACCTCAAGCATCAGTTACTGTTTTCAGAGTGTAGGCACGCTGCTTTTCTATATTAGCAGGATGGTAGAGGCTAGGTAGCTACAGTAAAGACACAGTATTGATCAGAGGTTAAATTAACCTATAAATAAAAAAAGTACTCAAATTTGGGACCTTCATTATCTCTTTATTGTATTAACGATTTATTTAAAAAAAATTGTAATTCTAAACATTTGTACAGAATACATGCATTCTATAATATGAGTATCAATCACATTTTACTAATTTAATTTAATATAGTTCATTTGTTTATGACTAAATTATAACCTTATTTTTCTTTATTATTTCTTCTAGGAATATAATAATGTTGGTATTTCATGACCAGCAACTTATTTATGAAAACTGTTGACAACTTTGTAGACTATTTATTTTTCATTGGCATTCTTACATTTATTTTAAATAGAAGCGATGATACCCGAGTGGGCTAGAGTATTTACTTTTACTTGGTACCGAATATCGGTGGTTCGATCCATTGTGGGGCAAATTTATTTGAAATTTGTTTCCGATTAAGATGAGATATGTAACGATCGTTGCCCTAGATGTGGTTCGGACTTCACAATAAACTTTAGGGCCTCGTTTTTCTTTCCTAATACAAAAACTAGATGTTCCGTAGTTACTCGATGACTTGGAAAGTAGTTATGAGAACTTTTTTTTAATATGTTTATTTTCCATTTTTATATTAGTTATTTTTGTATCAATATAATGTATTTATTAATTGCACGTTATTTTCCCCTTATTAATTTGTAGACCTCTGGATATCTGAACTGGAACAGCGTTAAAACGTTTTTCAACAAATATAATGTGGTGTCTATAATTTTCTTGGCTTATGTATCTGTAACCGGAAATTAATACCTAAATAGAAATAAAACATCGAAATTCCAACTCTTACAAAATTTTTCGTAAACAGAGGTTCCCAGGAGGAATCTGCCAAAATTTTAGGGATATATTTCTTAAGTAATTTTAAACAAAAAAGTTATATCAACATATGTCTGATTATAAAACCTAACTGAGTTATGACTTGTTAAAGGAAAATACAAGAAATTTCCAAAATAACGCTTATTAAAAACAATAGAAATTTGAAAGAAGTAGTAACTAAATACCTAATTACATAAATATCTGTTAATTTGAACAAACAAATTATAAAATATGAAACTGTTGATCAAATCGTTGTAACTTTAAACAGTTGACAATACTGGAGTAGCTAACTAGATATTCAAATTTTATTGACATAATTTATTGATTGATAATATCAATTTATATAATTTTAATAATGTACACGTTGACAATTTATACTCAATTCTAGATGAATTCAATCTGACGTAAATTTTGATCCTCCAACGAGAATTACAGATAAAACGGCCACACTAATTGACCTCATAGCAACATTGGATATAGAAAATGTGCTAGAGAAGGATGTCATCGATAGCGGGATGTCTAATTTCACTAACTGGTATATTGTAAGGTAAAGATATATGCTAACTGTAACGAGCCCAGAATGATTACCTATAGGGACTACAGGAAATTTAATCTTATAATTTTGAAAAGGATTTGTTTAGTATTCCTTTTTTTATATATTCAGTCTTAATGATATAGATCATAAAGTAAATTTTCTTGTCGATAATTTAAAAGAATTGTTTGATCGTCATGCACCAATGGTAACGTCAAAATGTACAAAGCAAGAAGCACCTTGGCTGACTGATGTACAAAAATAATGATGACGATAAGAGATATAACATTAAATAAATATAAAAAGACTAATAATAATGAACATTGGTTTTTTTTTTACAATTGCGTAATTACACGAATCAGGCACTGCGTAGAGAAAATAAGCATATTTTAGTTTTGATATTAATAATTGAGATGCCAAGCAATATTGGAACATGCTGAAATCCAATAATCCCTGCATCCAAAAATAAAAGTATTCCAGGGCACCTGAAAGATCCTAATAAAATTAACAACTTTTTCGTCAACCCCCTACCCCCTACATCCTCGTCAAGCTCCACTTTATATAAATACAAAAATAAATGATTGTTTGATCCAAATTTTAAATTTATCATTGTCTAATTATGATTCCAAATAAATCCAACATTATTGTATTTGGTTCAAAAATTCCCCGAAATAATATAAAGGACAAAATAAAGATAATTATAGACCAGAATGAAATTGAAATAGTAAGCGAAGCTAAAAACTTAGGATTTGTGATCGACAGTGATTTAAGGTTTAAAACACAAGTTGGAAAAATTGTGCAAAAAGCGTATGCAACCATTAAGTTAATTTATGGTAATAGGCACTATCTTATAAGACAAACAACAATTTCGCTTCGTGAGAGCTTAGTGTTGTCGTCGTTGTTAAACTTTGCGGACTTCCTATATGGATCAAATTTAACTCCGAGTAAATGTAAAATATAAAAGATTCAAAATTCGTGTCCTCGTTTAATTTATGAAATTCGCAAATATGAGAGAATAACTCATAAACTAATTGATACGGGTTGGACAAACATGAAACATCGCAGAATTTTACATTCTGCCTGTCTATATCGTAAAATTATTTTGCGTAAGGTATCTTAATACTTATATATTTTTTTCTTTTCTTGACCGTTAATGTCAAATACCGTTAATATCAAATACTAAATAACTAGTTACCGTTAATATCAAATACTAAATAACTAGTTGCGTTCAAACAGACAATTCAGTAATACCAAACATGTAACAAAATTTAAAACAAATACCTAATAATTAATAGTTCCTCTGATGATGGTGTAATAAACCGAAACGTTAGAAAAAAAATAATAAAATTAGTTATATCTGACCGAAATCCCCCTCCCCCAAAAACTCTCAGACAATATTTAATACTTATATAATAATATACAGTTTAAAACAAGATGGTTCACAATATTAATGTAAGATTTAAAAGTTTTTTAACACTACCCAGTTTGAACATTTTAAACGGTCCCTGGACTTATCAAATAAGTAATGTCTACAATAATATCCCAATTCATTTAAAGAAAATGAGTGTCAGTTTAAATCGAATTATAAGAGTTTTACTTTATCAGCAATGTCAGTTAACTTAGTTCCCCCATCTCTATTTTAAATTAAAACTAAAATTATGTTAAATATTTATAAGTTTTATTTGGTTTTAATGTCCAAATAAATAATAATATGTAGTAGTATATATAGTATATTTGAGGTTAAGTGCTGGAACAAATCTACAATTTAATTGTAGATTTGAGCTTCGCTTATTATACCAATACATAGCAAATTATTAACAATGAGTTTATTGTAAACTCAAAATTGGAAAATAAAGACGGTTATTATTATTATTATTAAACGATATTTGGACTTTTACTGGCATATAGACTGGTGTACCAAATTATATACCTACTTTTTAACAATACAGTTGATGCATAAAAAATCCTTTAGTTTATCTTTCCAGTCCAAAAGCATATACATATATCGCTGAAAAGATGCTAAATCATCATTCACTAAAAACACATTTGAAATGTTCAGGAATTCTGGTTTTACGCCCCACTGAATATTGGCGTATTAGTAATTCAGCTAAATTTTTTCGTGTATGTGTTTTTATTTTGAATATAGCGATATTTATAAAAAGGTATTAAAAGCGAGATTACCTTAAACTACTATTCTTGGGTATCGTTGTTTCGCATTAATCTGGTTTAACAAATTTTATTCCTTTATCGTCAGTGATTTCTACCGTTCCTGCTATTTATAAAATCATCAATCTTCTATTCAGTATAACTCTCAATAGCAACGCAGGAAATTTATATTTAGATATTCATTGCTTATTGGCGTACGGATATTATTTATTAGATATTTATTACTTATTTATATAATGAACATGAACACATTTTATTATTCAGCTCCATGACTTTAAAGTAATATTTTACATAAAAATATGTTTTTATATTTCAATATTACTCAATATTTCATATTTACATGTATTTTATTGAGAAATTCAACTGTGGGTGACAGAATATTTTATAGCATCCTTGCAAATGTAAAAGTACATCTGGAATTACGCCAAAAATATGTTTTTAGAGTTTATACGTAATCTTGTGAAATACGAAAATTTAAGTAAATATTGCAATTTGGTTTATGTTAATTATGATGCTAAAAGATTAATAGATAGCAAAATGAGCGCAGTGTTTCTTACATACAAACAAATAAACATCACAAAAATATTTGTAAATATATTAATAAATTATAATAAAATGAGAAACACACATACAACTTAGCATACTTATGGTGGCATCTGATATGCGCACAAAACTGACGTTCTCGTGAAGGATAATCGGATGAGAAAATCTTTGAATAACGCGTTATGTAGCAGTTAATTACAATGGAAACTTGGTTTTTAAATATAATTAATTGCTGTTCATACACAATGATAATATACAGGGTGGGGCAATAGTGCGTCCTACTTCGATATCTCGAGTTCTATGATAGCTAGAAATTTGATTTAAAAATATAAGTAAATTAGACAAAAAAGTCTATAACCGAAAATTGTTTTCGAATACACAGAATGCGCCAAGACGATTCTACAGGGTCAAGTAATATTTTTTTAAATGAAGTGCCATGTATATCACAACATTTTTTGAAACCCCTTTGTAGTCTTCTTTCAGTCCTGTTTTATTACTGACTTTTTCCTAACCACTTGGATCTATAATTTTTTTTGTTGAACTTATATCATTTACACGTCTATATATTTAAAATATCACTACAATCGTAACAATCGATTTAAAAGATATATATGTTATGCAACACCCCCGTGAATAAGGGCTTAGATTGATTTGAGTTATCACCAAAATCTAGGCTGGGCGCCAGGACTTTTGCAAGTATCAAATAATTAAAATTTTATTTTAAAAGGTAAAGATAACGTTAAAACTTGAATTCGGTTGGTAAGGAAGTTGAATAAAAAGATATTATTTTATAACAAGTATAATCAAAACAAGTAGGTATATGTACATTATTTACATGTCAATAAAAATTTACATGGTTGAAGACCAACAATTAGGTAACCACACAAAAAAAATATGTAATTGAAAGAGAAAAAATTAAATGCCTGATCTCTCACAAATTTCTTCTGACCAAATAAAACTGTTTACTGGGGACGAAGATCTTACGTATTTCCAATGGGTTAGTCCAGCGAAGAATCCACCAACGGCTATGCTCTTAATGGGTTCGGTGTCAATTTCACTCATCACTGTCAGTACTGCAGTTACCCTTGAGAAAAAATGCCAGTTGTATAAAATATAATTTTCCTGCTCCGCCCAGTATATAATGATCAGTTCGATCCACCAGTTATCCTCTTCTCTTGGTCCAGGTATTAACATAAAAAGGGGAGAGTTTTATGAGATCAGTATTACAGGCAAAACAAAGTTAAAAGCTGTGACGTTTGAATTGTCCAGCTACGTAGACAAAATGAGTTAACACAAATTTACAGAGTAAATTGCAAACTAAACAAATTAGGATCGGTATCCTATAATATTTTGGGAAGTTGAAGACTTCAACTAACTTAAGTATTAATAAAAGTTACGTTAAACAGACAAAATATTAGTCCAACAAATAAACTAGGTGTAGCTACGATAATAAACAAGTGAAATAGGTATTCACTAAATGTTAAGATATTTTTGTACTAAAAGAAGTTAATCTTCAAGAAAATAGAATTTAGAATGTCTGTATATAGACAGACAACTAGAAAGATAACGTAAATAAATATTTGCTAAATATAAAACAAAGATAGTTTTCAACTTAAAGGTAACGGTAAATTAAATCATTTATTAGTTCCTCGGAGAGAGGTTCTAATGAATTGCAGATAAAGTTAAATAAAGATATATACTTGACTATATGTTTACTTTAGATAATTAAAAGTTAATCAAGTGCCAGATAACTAGGCAGGTATCTTTGCCAGAAAACTAGGCAAAGCTCCACTAGAGCAGCGTTCCTGATTAAAAACTAAGTAAACGTTCAAATAAGCAGTCGATATTTTAAATTTAGGAAAACCTTACGTTACTGAGGTCTGGTTGATAAATATATGCACTGGTATAAAATAATCCACCACAAAACAAATGCACCAAATTAGATAATTTTCACAAAGGTTATAAACAAATAGGTTTGGTCCAACCAGGTGTACCAATATCCAAATGTCACCAGTCACCACTGTTTAGAGAGCGCTACCACCGTAGCTAAGTGACCTAAAACATCAAGATACAAAGACAGAAAACAACTAACTACGATACAAAATGGCGACATCCGTTGCCAAGTAAATCTAAATTTTACAATAACCGAAAGTTAGTTTAAATTAACACACGAAATTATTACAATACCAAAGTGATATTAGATAAATTGCCAGCAAGGCACGATAAATTGATACTAATCAATATCAATGATGGCTGTTCCAAAGAACAACCAAGGTGAACTGATCACCGAAAGGTAAATTCGCCCAAGGCGTAAATTAAGATAATTACGGTACAATATTATTATGAACATTACCTCAAACATACTTTAAATCAATATAGCAACTTTTTAAATAATGATGAGCATAAAATCACAAGATAATACCAGAAAACATATAAATCTTACCAGACCGCAGAACTAGAGATGGTTTCCATCAGAACGCGGCACCAGAGACAACCACTGTCTCTGGCTGCCCTAGTGAGAAGAAAGTAGCATCGTAGTATTCTGCTAGTCGATTATAGTTTGGAAAGAGACAGACATTTGAGAGTGGAGTATGAGCAATAAAGATAGATGGATATTTAGTGCAAAAATCTGAAAAATCAACTGTTCCAGTAGAAATCAGTGGCCCCATCTAGACTAGACTGGCTGAAACTTAATTCATCGTGGAACACAACACACTGGAATGAAATAGCTTGCAATTTCGTTACAGTTATTATCAGTTATGACATATCGGTATAATGACACTCAGCCATTTTCACTTCCTAAAAGTATACAGGGTGGCAAAAATTTTAAATTTTTAAATTTACAACTTTTTGAACTGAATTTTTTTCAATTTTTTCAAATGGAAGACCCTGTATATTTTTAAACGATGTGATGTATGATTGAAAAGCAAACATTTTTTGTAAGTACATTCCTATGTCTATTTGTGACCATTTTCAATTTATTGAACAATAACTGCAAAATTCAGCAATAAAAATTAAAAATGAGGTTTTATTTCACATAATTCAAGAGAAGGTATTATAATAGGCGTGTTACATGATGGCCATTAAAGCATCACATCAACAACAATCCAACATTTGAAGGAAAGGATAATAAATGCCTTTAGAAATATCTTCTCTTGAATTACAAACAAATACTTATTTTTAATATTTATTGCTGAATTTTGCAGTTATTGTTCAGTAAATCGAAAATGATTACAAATAGCCATAGGGATGTACGTAAAAAAATCTTTTTCAATTCTACATCACATCGTCCAAAAATATACCATTTGAAAAAATTGAGAAAATTCAGTTCAAATAGTTGCAAATTTAAAAAATTATTTTTGGCCACCCTATATACTTTTAAAGAGTGAAAATGGCTTAGTGTCATCACACAGATGTCTCATAACTGGTACTAACATATTTTTTCTTAAAATCAATAATTGTGACTGTAGTGATTTTTTTAATATACACGTGTAAATGGCATAATTTCAACAAAGAAAATCATTATATCCAAGTGGTTGGGAGAGAGTCAATGATAATACAGGAGTGGAAGGAGGCCACAAAGAGATTTCAAAAAATGTTCTGATATACATGGAATTCCATTTAAAAATATGTTAGTTAACCCTGTAGAATCGTCTTGGCTCACTTTGTATATTCGACCATAATTTCTGGTTATAGACTTTTTTGTTTAGTTTATTTATGTTCTTAAATCAATTTTCTAGCTATTATATTCGACATATCGAAGTAGAACGCACTATTGCCCCATCCTGTATATTCGTTTGTTAATTTGAGCAAATTGTGTTATAACTTAATTAATAATTATAATTAAATTGAAAAGTGACAATATGCTGTTCATTATATAAATTAAGTAGTACTTTTTTTATTATTTGAAAACGTACATTCAGGCATATACAGTAAAACACGAGAGAAAAAGTAAAAAAATACTGCAAACAGAAATATAGTTAACTGATAATAATAAAACAACTTACATTGATAAATATTTTAATCTTCAATGCTTGTTTACAGTATCTGGTCGGATGTAGATTGTTGAAGTCTTTGTTTATATGAAGACCTTTTTTCAAAACTGCCTAAGTCCAACATCCAAATCGAGATTAACTCAATTTTTTACTGTAACCTTATATTTGAATATATCCGTTTACTAAATTTTTTCATGAATAAACAAACATTCATGAAAAAATTAAAAAGCACTTGATATAATAAAGAAAAAACATAATACGTATTTTTTCGTAAGAATATATTTATTAGGCGTTTTTCAAAACACTCTAAATCCATGGACTTAACACATGTTTGAAAAAAAATAAGTATTAAAAAATGATTAAAAAGAGTATTCCTAAATGAATGGCTCATTTTCTTGGTTTGCTTGCTCCACTGTTTCTTCTGGAATATCACGGCCAATATTCCTCAATGCTACGTCATAAAAACGCTTCGCTTCCTCGGATAAAGTGAGATGCTGTATGAGATGAAGAACATTTCTCTTTTCAGAATGTTGATCTTATTTAGGGGTGGCGTTTTAATGGCTGTGCCTAAAGCACTAAGAATATTGAATTTATGGGAGCATGGTTCTCCAGTATATGTTGTGCTAACCGAAACAGTTTTTGAATTTTTTCGGTATATGAACACACCTTGTTCACTTTTTCTTAAAAGTAAACTTAGATTTTAATGAGGTGTCGGCAATACTCTTCTAGTCTTTTACTTCCCAGTTTTCACCATAACGTAAGACAGTAGACGTATTTTTAAAAATATTGCAGTATTCTTCAGGAGACACAATTTTCTCTATGTTGCTGATTATTTTTTCCGTACGCCCAAACACCCGATCGGGAGGTATGAATTATGTCCTCATATAGGAAAAATGTGATGTATCTCTTCAAATACCGTGCTTTTTTGATAAAACATAATATTACGGATATTACTGTTGAGTTTTTGTTTTGTCCCGGACATGATTCTGAAAATAATTTTAACATGTGATGTTTGGAACCCTTGAAATTAGAATTATCATATTTTTTTCCAAAAATGTTTAGAAACTTCAATAAGCAGGCGCGACTTTATTAGACCCTTTCCCTGACTGATTTTCTGTCCAAACGTATGAAAAGGTATTATCTTTATTTTGGTTTTTTTCGTGGATTATTTTGGTGAGATTATATAGTCAGAGTTGTCTCAAATAGTATACATCACTGATGCTGAGTTTAGGGAGAGGTTGGTTTTGTTACATGTCAAAATATACTTTAATTACGCCTTCCTTTTTCTCGCTTCAAAAGTTGATAACCTGTTTTAGCACGTAACTTATGTAGACGTACTTCAGTCATAATTTCCACTTTTTCTGATTGTCTTCAGCATTTCGTATTTCACAGTTTTTTAACTCGCAAAATGAACAAACGTCAGTACGTGGGTGACCGAAACCTAAGTTGAATTTTGTTGAGAAAATTTTGTAATATTTGCTGTAAGAAACTATTGGCGCATTCATAGCTTTCCTTATATCACACCACATTCTATAGAGTTTTCGTACAGATAATTCGGGAGGTAAATAACCTCTGATACTTTTATTTCGTCTATAATGACTACTGCGAAACTTTAATTGTTTAATATGTTCCATAATAGATTGCGTTGTTTCCATATCTTTCGTTTCAAATCACAAATAACACCTTTACCACATTGAATTCACATATAAAAGTATCAGAGGTCTGTTAATAGCGATGAATCTGCAAACTAGATTATGTTTGACATTCAAGCAGTTGATCCAATTTAACCGTACACTTGCATATGGACTTAGTGTATGTTTGCAATAAAACTGAAATGGACTTAGTTCATGTTTGATGTAAATCTCAAAATTATGTAGTTATTTGTAAGGGACTTTGTATGCTACCAATTTGTTGACATTGATATCTCAAGTTTATGACATTTGAATTTAGGCAGTTTTTGAAAAAAAGCTGTTCATATGTATTTATGTATAGAAATGTAAAAACCTATCCAGATATTTTAATGTATCACAAATATGAAAAACTAACAATTAACAGTTGAGGAATATAATATTAAAACATAATTATATCGAATGTAGGCTAGTTAAAAATGTAATTTTGCCTTAATACCACAAATTCTTTCATGAAATGATTTATTCCAAATTTTACCAAAACGTAAATAACCTTATTAAAATGTTCCCTCTAATTATCGGTTTTTTTATACCTAGATAGTTTTGCAAACACTTTTTTTCAGACATATAAATACATTTTTTTGAAGAAATTCTTTTTTAAGGGATAGTAAAAATTTTTGTAGCAGCTTCTTTCGCCATAAACTTTAACACCAAATTGATTTAGCGGCTCTAGTCTCTCAGTACTTTGTCTTTTACTTTCCTCTTAAACATGGTAAATAATTATTAATTTAAATAAATCTCTTGAACACCAAATAAATGTACAAAATTCTAAGTGCTAATTGCTATTTTAGAGAGCTAAAAAACGAAATTATTTACCATTAAGCAGGGCTGACGAAACTGTTATTAATATGTGTGCTGTAATTTTCTACCATAATGTTCTTAACAGTTCAAACTACTATATCAAAATAATGATTTTTTTTTCTATTTTCGACAAAAAAAATGAGGTCAGTTACGCTACTTCGTGCTAAATTACTCATCTCCCATTTAAGATACGTCGAATGGATTGTCAAATTTCATTATTTCAAGTTCTATTGAGTATCATTATGACAAAGGAAACTTAAAAATACAATAATAAAGGGGTAAGGCAAAATTTGGGTTTACACATGTAACTGTTAAAAAAACACGGATAAATTTAAAATTCATGTAATTTTGTATTCATTATTTTAGTTCAATTCAATACAATTATTTATGAATGATGATATGCAAATGGCCGTCGTGGCTCATGTGACATTACATACCTAATGCGTTAATCATAATTTTAATTACATCGCGGCATAACGTTCTATTCTGTTTTAGCTCTGCAATCGTGTTCGGTTTGTTCTTGCAGATTTTACTCTTCAGATAACCCCAAAGAAAGAAATCTACAGAAGTTAAATCGCGACAATTTCTTTATACTGTGATCTGAGCAAGAATCATTGCATGAAAATCGTGTCCAGCAAAGAAGGATATTACATCTATGGCAAGTAGTAAATACATATTTTTTTGCATTTTGTAACTAAAATCCAAATGATGAATCTGAGTCAAAATCGTCTAATGTAGAAATGGAAGAAGCACTTGGAGCAGCATCTTCCTTTTGATTGAAGTAATTTTCTTCCGAGGTGAATCTCACTTATACACATTTGAATTATCTTTCATGGCAATTTTGCTCAGTGGGATGTCTCCAAATTTGTCAGACCATTATGTCAATATCCTATTCTTATCTGATCGGATAGTTTCTGCAACTTTGCAGAGGGAGATGTCCTCAGAATTGTCAGAGCATTTAGGAAGAAGAGAAAGTTTCAACGGCGATTACAGACCCTTTATACCACTTTTTTTCCTACAACATTTTCACTTAACTGCCCATTTTTATCTGTTTATACTTCTCACTAGTGAGAGTGAGGTATTTTGCGTCACAATATTTTGTATCCCATCTTCCCACACAACTAACACATCTATTCTCGAATTCTGCATTATGCAACTGTAAACCAATTATATAAAATTATTTGCGATCAGTAAGTAATTGTAACTGTCTTACCTATTAGTCAGTCCTGTTACAGTGTAATGCCAACAATCTAGTGAAAATAACCGATTATCACAAGAAACACAGGGAAACAAACATAAATAACATAAACAAGGTTGTTAACAAGTAACAGGAACTGACTTGTCTTCAGTTACACCACATCGTGGTATTTATCCAATTTGTTAGATCCGTCGCGGAACCACATGTTCAGTACTCGTAAATTATAAGCAATTCAGATGCGACACTTGTGAAAAGCCCAATTTGGAAACGTATATAGCCGTTGTATCCCTTTTTTCTTAAAATTGCTAGTTACGCCTGTTCGTGTTTTGAGGGATGATATGTTTATGCAAGGAAAATCTAATTCGAATGACGGTCTCCATTTTATCTCGTCTCTAGCTACGGCTGACGAATAAGAAGGTTGCCAGCATAACTTTGTCAAGCTGTATTAGTTAATGTTCCTAATACTACTTTTACATTATTTATTAATTGAAAAAATTCTGCTAATGTTAATCCTAGAACATTATCGTACGTAAAATTTACGCATTCATATTATTAATTTGCGTGCTGCAAAACAATCAGTACGCCCCTCCTTTCAAATTCCTACCAATGCTTGCCTAAATACCTCATCGGCTGACTGTTTATGTAAACAATTCGTAACTGATAGTGCCAGAGTGAATATTTATCGTTTTCTGACGCTCCAGACTTAAAAATTACGCATCGTTACCAACACGCGCTCATTACCGTACGAATTTTATACGTATCAATACTAATAAGCGTTAAAAATGCCAAGTTGAGGTTCAACAGACCAAGAGCTGAAAAAAGCACTTTTGGAAAGTAGTGACAGTGAAACTGAAGATATTATTGTTAGAGCAGAACCTGAAACAGAAAGCGAGTCTGGTGATAGCAATGATGACCCAAAATGATTGCCAACTAAAGAAATGGAATAAGAGGTTTTGGATGGTTTGTCAAAAGTTTGGAGAGAAAAAATTGGAAAAGCGAAAATCTACCTATTCTAAAACGCTTAAAAAATCACAAGGAACCGGAAGTATATTGGGAGACATATCAAATTTAGATGAACAAGCACATACGCAGGTAATTTATGTTTTACATATTTGATACCGCTTTTACCTTCTAGTGTGTCTTTATTTTTCAGATTTTAGCTGGTGCAAGTAATAAAAAAATATCCGCCTTTGTCGTTACTGCAACAAAAGACGATTTAATTGGAAAAAATGGTTACCAATAGTTTTCAAGCCAATTTCCAATGAGGAAACTCCATCTAAGAACATCATATACGTGAAGCCTGGACCTTCGCCGAAATTACGAAATAAATTTAATCCTGTACGCGCATATCAAATATTTTTTTTCAGACGATATTCTGATTATCATAATGGAATATACCAATCAAAAGATTTGTCCTGCAAGACAAAAGTACAGTGCCGAATCAGCAACATTTTTAAAACAAGTTTGGTAGAAATAAAAGCATTACTTGGGTTATATATTTTGGCTAGAGCTTTGAAAGAAAGATAATTACTTGGCTACTAAAACTATCTTTGATACTACTTTTTTGTGGGACGAAATATAAAGCAACAATGAGCCAAAAGAGCTTTGAATTTCTGACAGTTTGTTTACGTTTTGATGACAACAATACTAATATCTAGATTTGCACCGATAGAAAACATCTGGAATCAGTTTATAGATGCATGTAGAAGCTCGTATAAACTAGATTCGTATGTCACTATCGATGAACAACTGGTAGGATTTCGTGGTCATTGCCTTTCGAATGTACATACCAAACAAACCGGCAAAATTTGGCCTGAAGCTTGTTCTGTTATGTGACGTCTCTACAAAATATTTGATAGATGCATCTCCGTTTTTGGAAAATGTAAGACTGGAATGGAACCACTGGCTACTTTTTTCTTTGGAATGGATTCAGCAGGACTCGAACGGGACCACTGGCTGTTTCTTTTTGGAATGTGGGTACCAATGGCCCCGACAGGACTCGAATGGGCGCACTGGTTGGTTTTTCTTTGGAATATGGGTACCAATGGATTCGATAAGACTCGAACTGGATCACTGGCTGGGGTTTTTCTTTTTAGTATGTAGAGACCAATGGCCTCGAGAGGACTCGAATGGAACCACTGGTTTTTTTTTTTTTTTTGAATGTAGAGACAGGATTCAAATTGGATCACTAGCTGGTTTATCCCTTTAGAATGTGGGTACCAATGGATTTGACAGGACTCGAACGGGACCACTGGCTGTTTTTTTTCTTTCGATTGTGGGTACCAATGGCTTTGACAGGACTCGAATGGGCCCACTGGTTGTTTTTTTTTTTCTTTGGAATGTAGGAGCCAATTGCTGCGACAGGACTCGAACGAGTCAAGTGGTTAGTTTTTTCTTCTTTGGGATGTAGGGACCAATGGCTTCGACAGGACTCGAATGGACTCACTGGTTGGACTTTTTACGCGAACGACCAATATACGGTTGTGACCAGTGGCTTCTTGGGATTTGATGGGACTACTGGCGGAGACGTGGAATAAGGGTGGTTTATACAGCAGAAATTCTGACTGTAAGGTTTGTGGTGGTTAATACTCCCTGGACCCAGCCTCACTTTCTGAATTAGGCTTGGAAAGGAGTATTAATGAGCAACAATAGATTAGTTGAAACTGATTTATGAAAAAATAAAATTCTATTTACACTATTTAATATAGTCGAGGAAATAAAGCACTGAACCTCCGAAATTTCCGCAGCAAGACGGATTTTAATGCAGTTTTTTGCATTCGATTCGTGAGAGCATCAGGAAATTTTGTGAACTAATCTGATGAATAGGAAATGAAAAATTGCATATTTGCATTGTAAAAATGCATTGTTCAAAGTGCATTTAGAATAATTAATTTGCAACTCGGTAAAAATTGATTGAAATGAGTCCAAATTTGTTACTCAGGGGTTTTTGGGGTCGCTGAACACGAATATCACGGCGGCAACGGCCTCCGAGGTACCTGGAGCCCAGGGTGGATACTATCTACCTCATCTCCTGGAATTTCATGTGAATTTGTAATACATTTAGTTGAAACTCATTACTCGGGGGTTGTCGGGGTCGCTGAACACGAATATCACGGTGGCAACGACCTCCAAGGTACCTGGAGCCCAGGGTGGACCTCATCTCCTGGAATTACCTTGAGTATAGCATTAATCTGCATTACATTAATCTGCATTACATTAATCTGCAATGTTGCTGGCAAAAATTGTGCTGGCTGCAATTGTTCTAATGTAGAACATTATTTAGAAGAAGAACAATTATCGGTTGGAATTGGATTTGCAGACGAAGAGAATGAATAAGAAAACTTCAATGTGTAATTAAACAATAAATGTTTTTCATTGTATAAGTTTGTGGTATTTTTTTAAACAATAAAACATTACAAATACAATTGGACTTCTCAGAAATTATTTTTGAAAAATATTGTTTGAATCTACATCTTCATTATAATATATAAATAAATAATTTTGAGTAATATATGCAAATTCGTATAAAAATGATGCTATACTCAAGGTAATTTCAGGAGATGAGGTCCACCCTGGGCTCCAGGTACCTCGGAGGTCATTGCCACCGTGATATTCGTGTTCAGCGACCCCGAAAACCCCCGAGGAATGAGTTGCAACTAAATATGTTACAAATTCACATGAAATTCCAGGTGATGAGGTAGATAGTATCCACCCTGGGCTCCAGGTACCTCGGAAGCCGTTGTTGCCATGATATTCGTGTTCAGCGACTCCGAAAACCCCCGAGTAACAAATTTGGACTCATTTCAATCAATTTTTACCGAGTTGCAAATTAATTATTCTAAATGCACTTTGAACAATGCATTTTCACAATGCAAATATGCAATTTTTCATTTGCTATTAATCAGATTAGTTCACAAAATTTCCTGATGCTCTCACGAATCGAATGCAAAAAACCGCATTAAAATCCGTCTTGCTGCGGAAATTTCGGAGGTTGAGCCGTTTTTAGTGCTTTATTTCCTCGACTAATATCATAATAACGATTAACAAATAATGACAATACATAATATACCTAATGAATTTGTCCTAGTAAAACTGCTAGCAAAGAATGCAGCGTTTGAATTAGTTGCATTCTTTGATGGTTTTATTATGATTACTATGAAATAAATTTGACCTGGTTTATAAATAATTAACGAAATATGGTAAATAATATTAATAAAGAAAACATGTATGTTCAAGTGCTTAAATACTAGTCAGTGGTGTTTGTTCGTTTGTATTACTGTTCCTAATCCTATTTATTAGTTGTTTAATGTTTATGTTTAAATTTTTAAAGATATAAAAAGAAAACCTAATTTAAATAGTCCTGAGGATGTGTTAAAATACACGAAACGTCTGCTAATTAAAACTTGATTTTCCTCTTTCTAACGACCTTACCCCCACAAATTTAGAAAAATATATGTATATAAATAAGGGTCACTGGACTACTTCAAGAAATTATTATTATTGTATAAAATTTCTAAATTGAAAATTATAAATGTCTGAGTCCTAAACATCAATTTATATATTTCTAAGTGACGCCACTGTTGTTTTCCCCTAACCCCTAGAATACAAGCGGATTCATAAAACCAACGATTGAACTTTTATTAGATTTTTACTGCACTCTACAACCAATATTGGCTCGAAATTCTTTTTGTTTTATTCTTTGCATAAGAAATTTAAAATGTTTCACGCATTTTGTTACTTTTCTAAGAGCACAAAGAAATTCCGAAATATCTGTCTTTTATATTTATATCTTTTTATATTTGGCAATAATTTAATAAAAAAGATTTGTATTGCTTTTGGATTTATTACAATAAACCAATATAATATGTTTATGTAGAGTAAAAAAATGAAAAATACGAATGTTGAAATTGAATTGAAATTGATTTCGTTTATGTATTGGAATGAATTTCGTGACCAATCTGTAGCCACGGTAGGTTATGATTGTTATAAACTCATAAAAAAATATCCTGTATGTTTTTCAAAGGCGTGTTTCGAACGGTACATAGGCAAGTAAGAGTGTGAATATTTGGTTTACTAGGGTCGGTACATGTGACAATTATCTGGTAAATGTCTAGTAAAAATGGCAAATGTTAGCCTATATGGCAAATGTGTAGTAGATGTGGCAAATGTTTAGCAAATATGGAAAATATCCTATATGAAATTTAACAATTTTCAAACTGTATATAGCCATGTGAAGAGGTGATTAATATGCAGCCGATGAAAGATGGTCCGTGCGTCAAGGGAGAACATTGCCGATAAGTCGCCAGCTTTCTGCAAAACAATGTACTAGAAATATAGTACATCTCCCAATAAATAGGTGTGGCTACAAAGAATCACATAAATTTGCCATGCACTAAATAATTTTTTTCATTTACGCTTTATTGTGAATGGAATACATGATATATTCTTTCCGCAGATCTTTTTTCCCTGTTCAGGCAGCCGTGGCGGCTGGTAGAGTTAGGGTGTACCATATCTCAATATTGGAGCATGGAATCCAAGCAATATTTAAAGGCACAATCAGTACTGATTGGAGAAATTTTGCAAAAAAAAAATTAAAAAAAATTTGAGAAAAATGTTACAAAAATGCGCAGCCTTCCTAGATTCCTTCTAGACCATTAGTAAAATCTTTGCAAACTATATATATTTTTTTAAGAAAATTTATCACCCCGTTTTTTTTTTGGTTTCCGAAAATTTTGATTTTTTGTACATTTTGAAAATTACACAATGAAGAAATTAAATTTCAGAGTGTCATAACTTTACAAAAAATCAAAATTTTCGAAAACAAAAAAAAAAACGGGGTGCTAAATTTTCCGGATTATGAAAAAAAATAGTTTGCAAAAATTTGACTAATGGTCTAGAAGGAATCTGTAACTTTTTTCTCAAATTTTTTAATTTTTTTTTCTGCAGAACTTCTTCAATCAGTACTGATAGTCGTGCCTTAAAATATTGCTTGGGTTCCTTGCTCCAATATTGAGATATTGTATAATCTAAATCTACCAGCCGCTACTGTCAAACAGTTCATTTGGAAAATATCTAGTAAATACCTGGCAAAAATGGCAAATGTCTACCAAAGTGGCATATCTAGTAGATGTGATGTGAAATTAATATGATTGGTACAATAGAAACAACACATGTTAGGAGCTGAACCTATACAAAAATATACGCGGTAAAGTAAGCATAAAGAAGCAATAAAGAAAAAGCTCATGATTTCTATAACAAGATAATCGATAAGCGATTAAGTGATAACGTAGGTATTAATCGTAAAGACCCTACGATAGGCAGTTAAACTGTAAAATTTTAGTAATATCAAACCAGTTAAAAAACGCAAGCGATGTTGTTAAAATACTTTGACTATAACGAGAAAAAAAGAGCGGCGTTGTGTTTACCTACAGATAAGTAACTGGAGAGAAAAGTAGAAGAATATGTAACAACTTAGTGTCTAGAACTTCACATAAAGCAGCAAGTTTATAAACATTGAAGAAAGAAGAGAGGAGGGAATGAGATAGAAACGGTATAATTTACTTCCGCGTAAAGTAACAAGGTACTGAAAACTTGAAAAGAGAGAGAGAGAGAGAACACTGATTTTGTATGCACACTCAAGTCTTCAGTTTTTAAAAATAATACGTAAAAAAAGTTTGTAGCACTTAGACTAGAACACTTTTTGCGCGACTTCATTGCGGCAAAAATGTCAATTATTGAATATAAGTCCATTGAACGAAATCTTTCACCCTCAATGTACATCAGTGCTAAAAAGTTAAGTCTATCTTCACTGATTAAGGATCGTAAATAAATTATTAACACGTCGAAGTGTAGAAAACGAGCGCTCGCTTGAGCAATTGGTAGCTGGTTTGTAAAGGAATATTCTCAGTGCAATTAATACATTTGGCTAAATTTCTTGCAGATCTCTTTCATATATCAATTTTGATAAATCCATTAGTGAAATTAATTTTTCATTGGTGATTGTGCTTAAATGGGCTCCAAAATTAATGCATTCATCTACAAAGTAGTCTTCTAATTCGTTTGAATACATTTTTAATAAATTATTGGCTGACTATCTTATTTCATGTGGTGGTGCAGTTTTTATCTTTTCCAGAAAATAAAAATGAGAGAACAAATGTTCATACATTATTTTATGGCGACTTAATTCTTGCTGCAAATTATCTATAATAAAATAGAAAGTGTTAATTTTGAAGTGATGAGTGCCGTTTTTATATGCTGTCTTTCCAGCATAACTTTCATCAAATTAAAGTTTTCTCTTTTTTTGTAGGTACGCTTTAAATCAAATTGGTATACTTGAAAATGAGAACAAGACTTGGCCAAATTTTCAAAGCTACTGAAATCGGTCCGTAGTGTTTTTAAGAATTCCATCAAGGAGTTATAAAGACTGACCACACCTGCAAGATCAGTATTAATGCTTTGTAGCTTTTTATTGACTATATTAAATCGACCCAGAATAGATGTCCACAATTTTGCTAAAATCGCTGATTCAAATTTATTTAGCTTATGCAAAAGGCCTCTTGCCAATATCCTCTTGCTTCAGACTTAGTAGCTGATCTTTCATTAGAATCACTTGAATTTGGTTCAAAGCTTTAATAATATTAGGAAACTGCTTGCTTAAAGCTTCACAAGTGTCATGCTTCGCTGGCCAACGGGTTTTTGATAGTATTTTGAGCGTTAGAAACTTCTTATCTTTGTTAACAGAAACAAATATTTGCCACGTATGTGTTGATGCCGCGAAGAAATTGTAAAATTCTTGCAAAGTAGAAAAAAAACTTCCTGGCAAAACTCAGAGGCACATGAACCAATTAAATTTAGTGAACGTGCAGCACATAGTACATAATCAATGAAGGGATTTCTTTTCTTTAATCTTACTGGTTAACCTGAATAGTGTCCTGACATATTAGATGCATTGTCATATGACTGACCGTAACAATTATTCAATTTTAAACCATTTTCTTCTATGAAGTTGATTACTGCAACTTCTAGTTCCTCACTTTTATGACCAGGATTTGAAATAAATGCTAAAAATGTTTCTTGGGGTATTCCTGTTTTATTTACATATCTAATGATGACGGTTAACTGGTCAACATGGGCAAGGTCAGGAGTAGAATCGACACATTGAAAAATATTTAGCTGCTCTAATTGCTTCCAAAATCTGTGTTTTTAATTTTTGTGTCATAACTTCTATAAATTTATGACAAATTCTTTTCGAAAGATAAGACGTGCCAACAAATCTAATGTTTTTTGAACGTTTTAAGTGTCCGTTTAAGAAGTTATCGAATTCCGCTCTCAACTCCAAAATTCCAAGAAAATTGCCATTACGTATTGAACCTATTTGTTCATCTGATCCACGTAAAGGCAGTCCCCGGACAGTTAAACATTTTATTGTAGCTACGACTTTTGTTAAAACATTCCTCCAGTAATCCTTCTCTTCTCCCAATTGCTGAAGAACAGCGTAATCTACACGCATTTTGGTATTTCCTCTTGTTCTTAATTCCATCAAGCAGGTTGTGTGGACAATATAATTTTCATGAGAACCTACAGCTGAGTTTCCATTTTTCCAATCATTAAAGCCAGTTGTAAGTAAAGACTATTTTATACTAAAAAAGTAAGCAAAGACCGCAGAATACGCAATTTGTTGATTTGGAAAACAATAACCAGGACCTGTCTCTTTTTTCGCTGTTTTTTAAATTTCTTTGAAAAAGATGACGCAATGAATACTTTGCGGTATCTGCATACTGTCTTTTGGTATCCTCAAAATTTATATTTTCAATTTTTGGAAAACAGTTGACTGACACATAATCTTTAAGCTCATCATTTATTTTCCATAGTGCGGGATCGTCGCTTGAAATGTCGACACTGAACTTTTCAGTAACAATTTCAGATTCAGAAAAGGTGTACTTTACATTGTCACTACTGTTACTATCAGAGTTTTCATGAAAGTTGTTCTGTTAAAGATACACGTGGGTCTAGCAGCTCTGAAGCTGTACTTGATGTTGATGGTATTGGTTCACCTTCACCTTGAGAACATGGAGCAAAAAACGATTTTATGTCTCTACTATGGGAAAAAGCTTCTTGTCTTCCTTTTTCTTTTTTTTCACGAGCTTTACGATATTTAGCACCACTAAGTCGAGCCCGACCATCACTCATTTTGAATTAAAAATTATTAAAATTTAGCGACACGCGACACTGTGCGACACGAATGCAAAAATTAAAATATATAACTAAAATAATAAAACCGTGTATACTGTGTCTTAAATATTTTAGATCGCAGATCGACAAGTAGTACCCTCTGCCTCTGCTCTCTGCTAAGTAGAAAAATAATAAACTAATTCCCGACGTCGCGTAATGACGTAATGTGATTTGACTGATTCGGGATTCGGGGAATTTTAGTATCATTTTACTTCCAAGAAATAATTCATATCATCTCTTTTGAAGCCCGAGGCGATAAATAAGCTAACTCAAATACAAAGCAAAAGCACCGCCGGCCACTGCTGAACCTTAATCGTCTCACAAACCAATACAATTTTATTACTGTTTATATTCTTATTCCTTATTGCTTATTGATCTTTGCATTATATCAGTTATCCCTTTAATAGTTTTTGACACAATTTAACCGTAATTTACATTCACCTTTCACTTTGTATTATTTGTTACACTTAAGTTCAAGTTGCCCTTCTTAAATTTCAGCATCTATTTACTTTGCCGGATGTTATTATCCATTATCCTCTCGATTTTATGGAGTTCGAGGTAGGTGTAAGGTAGTTAGTTGTCTCTTGTTACCACGTGTTGATCACTTGCTTAAGGAATGAACGAATTTAAGTAATATTATAGCCGATATTTCACCATATTAATTTAATATCAACTAGGTATATACAATAACTAATATTATGTTGATATGCAACAATTTATGCAGAATTATTTTTGTTTTAATCCGATATAATTTACAGATCAGTCACGAAAATTTACATATTACATACAAAAATTACCAACAAAAAAAGTTTTAAAAAATTTATAATTTGCCGCCCCCAAAAATTTGCCGCCCTAGGCAATTGCCTAGTCTGCCTAATAGTAAGACCGGCGCTGCATAGTTCAAATAAAATATTGATCGCATCATTAACCTTCCAAAGCTAACAGCCGGTCTCTCAGACCAACGCTTACGATTTTTGCTGATATCTCCCAAATTCGTAGCGACCCGCGATGCGATGATGTAGGTGCCTTCCTAATACGAATGTCTTAGAGTGTTTCCAATTGGCGGATAATTTTCAGATTTACGGATAATTTGAGATAGTGGCGAATACTTTTCTCACCCTGCTAAAAATCGGATAAAGAAACGAATAATTTGAATCCGCCTGTCTTGCGTTTTAGTAGAAAAAAATAATTAGATACTAATTATTTTGAAATTTGCAACATGGTTGCAGCAGAACAATAATAATAATAAACATTATTTATTGGTTACCCCCAAAAAGGCCATTGACCGAGGTCCTTTAGCCCTGCAGCAGAACAAAACTCTTGATTTGAAATGAATGTTCAATATTATCAATAAATATGAGAACACAAAAAGACCATGACCCTGAAACGTCAAGGGCGTCCGTGCGCCATTATCGGTCACCCGGGCATCGGTACTTTATCCAAATCTTTTTTTAATTTCTGTACTTCACATCGGCATTCTGTGTTTTACAGTTGGTATTTCCTATATTTAGTGGTATATAAATAAATGGATAGGATTTACACAAGTTGATTTGAATTAACCTCTACGTGGAGAAGCACCAGCAGTGCTACAGAGACGAAATGGATAAGTGGTTTGGTGATTATAAGGTGAAACTATTTTTTCTTATTCTAATAGAAGTACTATAATTAGGAGGTCTGCATACTTATGAAATTTATTTGTTGTAGCTAAAGTAGGTATAAAAAAGCCCGTTTTTTGTGACATCTCTTAAGGTTGAAAAAAAGATGATTTTGCCTGTATTAGTGTCAACCATATATGTAAATATAACTACTTGTATTTTTAAAATAAAAAATCGTACAATATTTAATAAAATCGAATAATTTAAAGTGGGAAGGTGAATCTTTTCATCTTCAGCCAGTGCCAAGTGAAGTCTTAGTTTAGTGCTGACTTGGCGTGCAAAGTGTTCCACTGTAATTGGTGTTATGAGCGATTGTGGTCTCTAAGACTGATGTTAGCCAATGGACGACTGATAGCAAGTTTATGTTAGTAAATTGAAAACCATATTACATACTTACTTGATTAATTTATAATTATTTTTTATAGGCTAGTATAGAATATGTCAGTATCGAGTTATGAGAAGGAACAGAAAAGGCTTCTTCGCCTCTTTAAAGAAATTCATACAGATTTCGTGGAGGCAGAGGTTAGGCTTGTTGTGTGTGGGTCTCAGTAGACCCTCCACTGCGGCCATCAGCAGGCCTATGAGGAGGCAGAGGACGACAGCAAAGTGACTTTTCAAGAAGATCACGTTGAAGTTTAAAATAAGGATTTTAAAATTGAACAGGAAATCGAACTAGAAGAAAATGTAATTTTTGGAGACAACAACAAGTTTTCTAAACCATCTTTTATAACAAACAATGATTAAATGGAAAAACATTTATCGACACTATTGAGTGTCTTCATCACTAAATCTTTTCGACGATCATAATGTGATGTTTTGTGTTAATTAAGACTTATAAGACTGTAAAAAGTGATTTAGTCATTGTACTGAAGAAAATTTTTTTTTCATATTTTTAATAACTTTTTCCATTTTATGTTATTTTGTGTTAAACTCTAAGTAATATCTAAATAGGAACAGGGCAAGCCGAAAAAACTATTTTCTATTTCAAAAATATATATTTTTTTGTACTGGGCCCCTGAGACGGCTGTTAACCCTTTGGCTTTATTAACCTATGTTAGCTACGGAAGGTTAAATGTTAGTTTCTCTAATTGTCGTATGGCTAAATCATCGTCTCAAAGCAAGTTCGTCAATGCGTTAAAGTAATCTCAAGCGGTTATAATGTAGAAATACATTTATGAAACACATTTACGAAACGTGGTGCTTTAAGAAAGACTTGATATCAAATTATTTACATTGGGATGGTGTTCTAATTGTATCGGATCGGCCACAATGTTCCGTGTGTGAAACTTGTCATGTGCAGTTCGATTCAATATTCTTCCAATACTTTTCATCTAAGCAGTCCTATTGGTTATTGCGTATTCCTGCGTTTTCTACGATTTATTGCTCTATTATGCTTTTAAAAATGTATACACAAACGAACTACATTTGTCCATTTATAGTTTCTAACAACTTGCAATATAAAAGAAAGACCCTCGTTAAAATCATCTCACTCCATATATTCTGGCGGGGTGAGATAAAATGCTATAAACTCGCTCGAATGAAATTGTTTTATCAACGATAAATTTAATTTTGTAATATCAGACGGGTAACATGGTATCTTACAATACCAACTGTAATGTAAAGTATATTATAAAAGTCTTCTAGCTTATTCGTGTACTATGTCAATATTCTTGGCTTTGACGAGGGCCCAGGGATGACATACTTTTTACTCCTGATGCATCTTTGTGGTCCCAAACCGAGTTTCGTAAGGGGTAATTGCTGACGGTGTAGACCATTTTGACAGACCTTCCCTGGTCCTGGCTTGGTGAGTTCTGACGGGTGGATCGCCTCTTCTGGGGCCCTTCGGCATTTGTGTTCTTTCTTCGCCTGCATATCTATACTCCCGGGGAGTGTCACCTGTCGCCGACGCAGAATAACAAATATCTCACTTCGTCCTTTAGGATATTTTTGCTGACGATTTTTAGGACGGAAAATACCGCAATACAGCTTGACTTGTGGAGAAGGATAAGGTATATAGCTCGCCAAGATGCGCAGTCCATAGCGTATTCTTTTGCCCTTGGACCGTCACCTGAGTTTGGGAAAAGCAAGCTGGTTGGAATGGGGGAAAACCACACCGGTTCTCACAGCGTTGGTTGGCTGAATCGTTTGTATCTCTTCGATTGGTCTTCTGTGTCGGTGTTTACTGAAACAGCGACACAATATGTTGTCTGGGATCTGCAACTTTGGTCTCTTCTATCTTAAAGGCCGTGCGGGTTCGTAATCCGTTGCCTGTCTGACTAGCGGATATCTGTAATACTCGGCGAGTGCAAAGAGCTTCCTGGATCATTTTTGCGACCGGTGTGTGGTTTCGGACAAACCATGGTGCATCCACCGACAATTAAGCACCACGTTTTCAATCGCTTGGATTCTCTTAAGGTGCGTTTTGGCAGTGTATACCCAGTCTAGGGAGGCGCACATTAGCTGCGGCCTAATAAGTATGAACTTGTTCCTTAGGTTGAGCTGTCTGTCTGTCCACCATCGGATAGATCTTTGCTCGTGTCAACTTGGCCATCTTGAGGATGTCTAAGAGTTCATTTATCCTGTCAGGGCTCGATTCATGGTCTCTCTGTACCTGACGATCTCGTGTCATTCGATATTCTCGCCATTCATGGTAACGTGTCCTGTCAAGATCTGTTCCCTTCTTCTCTTTACCCTTTTCGGCGTTGATTTCTACGTTCCAACGGTCGCACTATCCTTCCAGGAGGGATGCTGCTTCTTGAAGTAACCTGTGATTTGGCATGCCTGGATTGTGTGAGATGTGATGGAGTGATGACAACACTGATTGTGGTGTGGGTTTAATATTATAATTACTCAAGTAAACTCATATATTCCCTCATTTAATTATTATAATGTTACAGATACACTACGTAAATACTATGAATGAAGCGATAATTTGAGAATTACAATGCATCAAAATAATCAAATAATATTGATTACTTAATGAAATGATATTTCGTCAGTTACTAAATTGATCAAATTATATTGTCATTTATATTATAATTACTAAAGTACGTTTATACTGTTCTTACTTGACCGACTAGAATTGTTCTAATATGGGTATTTACATCAAACAAAAATAAATGGACGAAATAATTCACTAAACACAATAACGACATCAATATACAAATAATTAGCAAATAATAAACTGACAATAAGATACAATTTTGCGTGTAGCACGACATCTGTGAATTACTTGGTACTCACTGAACTCACTGCTTATATGTAGAATACAAGCAGTAGCACTATATTATGAGACACAACATCCCTAAACATTGTCACCATTTGCATTTTAGATTTTTATGGTATAATATGAAATATATCTATAAATTCTATTTTCTATTTTCATCAGTTTATATTACTCTTGATATCACTGGTGTAAAAAAATTGTTACATGTTTATTTACTAACATAAGTAATTTTATGAATTTATGAATAATTGTACCAAATATTTCCCCATAACTGTTGTAATAACATACATTGTAATAACAGTACATATTGCATATGTATAAAATAACCCACTGTAATCAATATCTGTGAAATAGTGTAATAAAGTATGACTTTCTTTATTATTTGCTAGGTTAAATGGAAAATAGTGCGATACGATACTGTACAAAATATTTCAGTCGGTTGCTGCTTTGCCGATATGATGGACTATTGTATTTAGTTTAGGGTTTAAACCTGACATCGACAAGAGAGTGCAAATGGCACCTTAATAGTTTTAAATATTATGTATAACTTGAGAAAATTTGAGTAAGAGTTATTTTAATGCATCTAAACATAAGTTAATTAAAGTTATGTGCGATTTTAACTATTAATGTCAACTGCGAAATGAATTTTATAATGAAATTTTCACAACTGTTTTCTTAATAATTTCAAAACTTTTGTAATATATTGCTAGGTTATAGTTTATATTACTCATTTGCGTGTTTTGAAGCTGACAATGATATTGATTTAAATTTATGACGAAATTTCCTGTATAAATCATTAAAGCTTTCGAAATATGATTTTATTTTTCCACAAATTTTAAATTTCGTCGATTTTATAAATGTAATGCTTTTGAATGCTGCATTTCATTGATGAGCAGGTGGAATATATTTTTCAAATTTACTGTGAGATCGTAGCATATACATACATAAAATCTGCTCCTCTAGACGCCATTTTCAGAATCAGATGTACTCTCCCCTTCAGGCATTTGTTACTCATAATAAATGTTACGTTCTTTGCAGTGTCAATAATCCCATCGGATTTACAAAATGGTTTTAATATGCGATTTCATCTGTTTAAATCAGCAGCGGCTGCCTAGGTGTCTTCAAAGGGGGGGCTAAAATGCAGCACAGATAGAAATAAATAATGCAAACTACAAGAAAAAGTTACCATAACTAAATAAATTTCCATTACTTTTTATATGTTTACGTGTTACGTAGCTCTGCAGCACCTATCGACTAGCCACCGCTGGCTCAAGTATTCCATTAATATTAATTTAGACTAGTTATTTACGTTGCATATGTTAGATAGAACGGGCGACGTGGTTGTGTAAGCGTCCAGTGTATGTATTCAATAACGATGTCGGGTTCTCAAATAACTTTACGCTTTGCAACATAATATATTAGTAAGCATATAGATAGATTTCGCGACTTTAAATTTAACTAGATCGGTGTCTTGTATGCGATGTAAAGCTGGTGTCGACACATATTTCCCGCTCGAGGGGACATTTAATAAGTAAGACTGGCCAAGGTCATTAATCCTACAGAGACGTACTGGGTATGCATCATATCATAATACTTGAATAAGTACAATAATAAAAACAAAAATATTTTATATATTGTGATGTATGTTTTTCTACTATTTCGTTCGCTTTAAATTCTTTTTTATGTATTTCCTTATATTTTGTAAGCTTAGTACTGCACATTATTATTAAACTGTTAAATGACGTTCACACATGTACATTGTATATCTAAGTGATAACTAATAAAAAATAAATAAATAAATAAATAAATAAAATAAATGGAAATAAATTTTATTAATACTGGTACATTTTATAAAAATATGTACAAAACTCACCTTCTTAAGCAGATTTATGAAGTAGCTTGGTTGTTGTTATCACAAACTGGAGCACTTCTATAATAACTGTGTAGCATCAGATATGTTTCTACAGTTGTCTCAGTCAGCGATGTTCGTTGTGGTGAAAAAATATGCTTGTATTTTGAAAAAGACCGTTCGACATCTACGGAAGTAATACAGGCATAAGTAAAACACTCTGTGAACTCACTTAACGCAGCTGTAGATGCACCATCACAAATATGTCTTAATTTGGTAAAATCAGGATCTTTCTGTAATAAACTCTAAAATTTTTCAATAACGGGCTTATTCTTTGCGTCATTTATAGTCTGTAGCTGTGTATTTACGTCGTCCACTATTTGCAGCGATTCCACTAACGACAAAGTAGTATTTTGCAATTTTTCTATTTCGTCGTGTAGTCCTCTATAATTGTTAAAAATAGTTTTTAAATCTGTTTCAAGGGAAACATCTTGAAAGCTTGTCTGGCTTTTCATAATAGCTGCAGCCTCGTTAGGGTTGAACTGTAGTATCACAGCTTTTATTTGTTGAAAATTATTAGCATAATAAAAAGCTGCCTTCAACCACGTTCCCAACGTGTAAGAATCAGCTCTGGTAATTCCGGAATACCAGGACACAGTGTGTGAAATGCTCGAGGCCGTTTAGGAGATTTGAGAAATACTTTTTTTTGTGTGTTTGCTATTAATGCATCTACCTCTGGAAAACATTTTCGAATCGTTTCTGCTACAACATGGAACGCATGTACTTTACACGTAACATGTAAAAACCTACAATCATCTCTTTGAGGAAAACGGCCCACCAAATGCATTGTCGCAGCACCGTCGGTCACAAACATCAACACTTGACTTGTTGACAGTTCAAATTTTTCGAAAGTCTCCAACACCACCCGCGTAATTGTTTCGTCAGTACACGCAGTTAGTCTTTTGCTAGCTAGTAAAAGTGGAAATGTTTACCAGGGTCGAGTACACGTACTATAACATTTAAAATAGATTTTTTTTTACAATCTGTCGTCTCGTCAACACATAACCACAGCCGTGTATTTTTTAATGCACATTTAATCCTATTTACAATGTCTTCACGAACACTTGGTACGTATCTACGTAACGATGAACGACTTGGTAAATTCACCTGGGGATTGTATTTATTCCAGAACTCTCCAAATGCTGGTTTATGCAATATGCGAAGGGGATCATCACAGGCAATCAGCATTAACAGTAAATCAAACATAAACTGAGGTTCCAAAGAAGACACGCCATTTTTTAAAATTTTATACCGGTTACTATTGACATGAATTTTGCAGCCGTATTTATTCCAGCACATTAAGTCTTGATTACAAATTTTACAAATTATTTTACATCTATCATAGAATAAATTCGGAAATTCACCGATAAATTTATTCACTTTATCAGTGTACGGTCGTTTTCTACTCTTTACGCTCAACATTATTTATTATTTAGTAGTACTCTATGCATCGACCGACAGATAACAACTGAAGTGTGTCGTGTCATCGTCATCGTAAATAAGCGCGTGATGGCATTGGTATTGCGCCCAACCCTGAATCTACCATCGCTTGGCCAAGCTTATTAATAAGTGCGAAAAACCGAAAAAAACATTTCCATATGTCATATTTTTGTCAATTTTTGTTTATGTGTTATGTGTGTGTAACATTCAACTAAATATATTGAATAAAGAACAGTTTCAAATATTTCGATTTCCTTTTATTGGTTTCGAAAAGATCAACATGTATCATGTTATCTCAAAAAGTTTTTGATATATTTGGATTTTGGTTTTAAAATATCGATTCTGTTAAATGTAGTTAAATGTTGAAAATAAGAAGAAGTAACCATGACAATTACTGATTTTTAAGGAACATTACTTTGAAGAGTAAACTACATCTTTATTTCGGAAATGCAGCTATTTTGTGTTCAAAGACAACTACTTTACACAATTTTTAACGATATTTTAATACCAAAATCCGAATATCTTAGAAACTAGTTGAGATAACCATGACACGTGTTGGCATTTCCGAAATCAGTAAAATGAGGAAAATTAAATTATATTAAAATATACAAGGTGCTCTATTTAAAAAAATTAAACGCGATTGGAAATTGTTTCATTTATTCACAATTTGGATTCTACGAAAAGAAATAGCGAAGGTCTTTGGTAACTTCAAAAATAACTACGTTATTTTAAAAAACGATATTTTCTTGTGATGACCCTGTACATTCTAAATTACATCATTAAGGCAGAAACATATAAGAACGGTATCAAAGTGGTGGTGCACATCTAAAAGTATCCGGTAATTCGTTATGAGGATACAGTAGTATGTAAAATAAGAACCGAAAACTATTGTAAAAACTGTAGATAATTTTCGTATTATTACATTTGCTTCTAAAGAGAGAGGACTCTCAACCTCAACTACATCGGCACATACGGTTACTTTTTGGGGTTGCTGAGTGTGTTTTTATGGTAACGAGTGTGGATTCTCTATTGCTCAATATCTGCGAGGCCAGACAAGAAAGGAAATAAAAGCTTTTAAAAATATGTCACTATGATAACGTATGTAGTTATTTCTATTCCTAGGAGAGAATTTCTTTTCTAAAACTCTTTCGTTATCTATTCCAATTCTTTATATCTCGGTACATACCATTTCATACAAAGTAGATTTTAAAGCTAAGAAACTATGCTTAAAAGTAAAAGCAGCGATATATCCAATGCTCCTTTAAAAACAAGTTTAAAATTCCCGTGGAATGGTGAACAACTTAAAATAGCGTATCATCGAATTTGATTGATTGTGGTTGAAAAAATACATATACATGTCATTCATATGTGGAGAAAACATTCAAGAAAATTATTTTGTTATTTTTAAATTTCTGCTGATGTTCCTAGTACTGGTTTCCTACACTCAGTTTGATACATGTCTATTATCGAGACTGAAGGCTTTATCCCTCCGAGTACACCGATTATAAGGACGACCATTTTTACCGAGTAGCCTGGGTACAGCACTTGGAGCTCGTACCGGAGATCGCGATATTTGGTCCGTTTCTCCTCCTCCTTCAAGGTGATGTTTTTCTCCGCAGGAGCCGAGAACTCGATGACATACATCACCTTGAGTTGATGGTCGAGGAGGACTATGTCAGGCTTGTTGGCTTGGATTAGCCTGACAGTCGGGAACGAGTAGTTCCAGTAAATCCGGCATTTCTCGTTCTCGACAACGGACTCAATATCTCCGGGGACGTAAGGCAGCACTGGTGTCTGGTCTACCCCGTACGAGTGCCTTAGATGGTAGTATAGCACTCGTAACGCCGCATTATGCCGGTGGATGTAGGCCGAAATCGCATATATAGGGCATGCAGATAGTAAGTGCATGAGCGATTCCGGCGCCTGATGGCAGGTCCTGCAGTTGATATCAGGAACCTCTACACGCCACACGCGGCTACGGTAGACCAAGGTGTTGATAACACCATCTTGACAGGCCATAATGAATCCCGCGGTCTCCGACTTAAGCCCTGCTGACCTTAGAAAGGCGAAAGTCAGCCTGGTCGATAAACCCAGTGTTTCTATGTTCTTATAGAAGACACCATGCTGGGGTTTATCGACGTGCTGCCGAAACAGATTTTCCTGTTCGGCAGCTCTGATTCGGGCTTTCAGACGATTTGGCTGAAATTCGGTGACTGACTCAACATAAGCACCTCGCCGGCCTCCTCGCCTGATGTCAAATGCGAGACCGAGTTCATCTGCGGCTCTTTTTGCTGCCTTGAACAATCTTGCTCCCACTCCTACAGTTTCGTGATGTTTTACGAACCGCAAGAGGAGATCTGAGCTGCTGAGTATGTTACATGCCATACTCAGAACTACTCTGCCATGCGTACACTCCAGGCTCAAGAGTCCTCGGCCCCCCCGTTGACGTGGGAGGTACACACGAGGAACGGATGATCTAGGATGAATACTTCTGTGAATATTCATCATCTTGCTGGTATCTCTGTCTAATTGACGCAGCTCATCTACCCTCCACTTTACTACTCCGAAGGGTAGAGCAGAATCGGAACGGCAAGCATATTAGTTGCAGACACCTTGTTCTTCCCCGAAAGTTCGGAAGACCAAATCTTTCGGAGGCGGTGTCTGTACTTGCCGCGGAGAGATTCCTTTATTTGTGTTACATCCTGGATGTGCCTTTGTTGCACACCCAGATATGTATAGGTCTCTCCGGCATCCAGATGTCTTAGGATGCTTCCGTCTGCGAGCTGCGCATCTTCAGGGAATTCCCCGCATCGTCCTCTCTTGAGGTGGACGACTGCACATTTGTCCAACCCGAACTCCATACCAATTGCCCGCGTATATTCTTCGACCACCCTAAGAGCGTTTTGTAGTTCGCGCTCTCCGGAGGCATAAAGTTTAAGGTCATCCATATAAAATAGATGGGTGACCTTATGCCTCCGGTCGCTGGGTGGCCCACATTGATATCCGCGGGTTTGGCGGAGCCCAACAGACAACGGCAGCAGTGAGATGCAGAAGAGGAGAGGACTCAGGGAGTCACCCTGGAAAACTCCTCTCCTAAATGCCACCTGCCCTGTCGTGACCCGCTGTGCACCTGATGTTATGGTGAAGCGGGTCTTCCAGAGCGGCAGCAGCTGTTCGATGCATCTCACTAGTGGTGCTGGTACCGCAAGACATTCGAGCAAGTACAACAATAGCTCATGCGATGTTGTATCAAATGCCTTGCGGTAATCAATCCAGGCCATCGATAGATTCCGCTTGTATTGCACAGAATCCTGTGTAATACAGCGGTCTATCAGCAGGCTGTCCTTGCAACCTGCCATGCCCTTCTTGGCACCACGCTGTTCGTGTATCTGCTGGAAGACCGGATCAACAGACCTCAGCGTCCTAGCATACAAGATACGTGTAAATATCTTGTAGCAGGAGTTAAGGCAAGTGATCGGCCTATAATTCCTCGGGTCGGAAAGATCCCCCTTTTTGGGGATTAGCACAGTACGTCCCTCGACGAACCAGTCCCGAATCTGCTGCCCCTCGTTCAACCATGAGTTGAAAACTCGCGCCAGACGGCGGTGAGTGGAAGGAAATTTCTTCCACCAACAGTTGTTAATGCCGTCTGGGCCCGGGGCAGCGAAGTTCTTGGTATCAACAAGTGCTTGTTGGACTTCCTCCGTACTGATTGCCGGGCACACTTCTTCTGGCTCTTCAAGATGTCTGTGACACAGAGCCACGAAGTGTGCAATTTATGGAGTGTCGCTATTGAATGGACGCAGCGTTTCGTAGATTCCCTTCCAGAAGGTTTCGACATCTTCTACAGTCGGCGGATTCTCGACAACACGCTGTGGCTCTTGAAAGAGGCGGGAAGGATTCGTACGGAACAAATTGTTTTGTTCCATACTCCTCACCCGCCTCTTCAATGTTTTCTTTATCGCCATGAGCGCTCGGATCCTATCTAGACAGTGCTGCTTGATGGTAAGCATCACTGTCAGATTTAGAGTATGGTGTTGACGTCTTAATCCGGCAGCTATGCGCCGGATCCTGGGAAGTAAAAACTCTACCAGTCTTCTTATATTCCACCACACTCTGGATCCGAGAAGCGTGTTGTCTGGCCGACTGTATCTTGCCTTCGATTTTTGTACACGCCGCTTGGCTTTCTCGACCCCGTGATTGGTTGACCTCTCACGGGGGACGAATTGCTTCGCGGCGTTGTACACGGCACAGTTGATTTGCCAGATGTCTACATCTTCCGGAATTTCCTCATCGATGACCGCGTCCATTCTAGCCAGGTCTTGTGGCTTTAGGTTAGCCCTGGTGTTAAGGCTAACCCTCGTCCTTAAGTCTATATCGGTGAACTCTAATGGATGATCCCCATCAGCTGGTAATTGCCGCGGTGGAACTGCGGCTGGCAGTTCTTCCAGCTGACGGGGTGCCCTTACGTAACCTGTCCTGAGCAAGAAGGATACTTGATCTCTCAGATGTTGTTGAGAGAAGGCGCGATGCTCTGGATGCATTTCGCACCAAAGTGCATGCAATCGCGCCATGTATCCCCTTCGCTCAGGTTCGCTACTCTCGCGGCAGGTCAGCAAGTCATCCTTTAGTTCCCTCGTCCACTTAAAGCGTCCATGTACAATTGCGGTGTTGTCATCGTTTGGACCGTCCGGTAAGGCCCCTCCCATCTGTCCTTGACCTCCATCCGACTGAGGTCGATTGTGAGGGGCCCTTCTTAGGTTGTAAGGAACCCATAGCAGTAAGAGTACCAGGGTGGTTAGCCCTGGTACTCCCGGCCGGCATTAGTCAGGCAGAGTTGCCTCTGCCTGTCCAGGGTGCACCAACGTGGAGGTTGCCGGTCCTTTGCACACCTGTCGTTATATTATTATTATTATTATTATTATTAAAAACATATATTGCAACTAGGAGTTCAACGGCAATTTCCAGTTAGGAACATATTTTGTAGAAAATTAGCTAAAAGGTTGTTTCAAAGTACATAAGACGGAATATTGTATATAGTTAACAATTAAATCAAATATGAAAATGGCATAAGGTATTTCATTTATTTTCACTTATTTTGTCTGTGAGTAGCACAACATATGTGTCACTTCCAATCTGATAAATAGAGTTGGCAAAAATTCGCCGCAGGAAGGCTTACGCGTTATAATAAGTGTAATAAAAGAAATTAACTAGTAATAAAAGCAATAAACTGTGACAATTTATAACAATGTATGCATAACTTACCCTCCTAACTAGCTTGGTTATCACAAACTGGAAAAGATCTGTAAAAACTTTGCAGCTTCATGTATGTTTCTATGGTTGTCTCTGAGATAAATGTTGGATTTGGTGAAAAAATATGCTTACATCTTGAGAACGACCGACATTTATTGATGTAATACAAGCATACTCAAAATAGTCTTTGAACTCACTTAACGGATCTGTAGATGCACCATCAGTACCATCACAAATTTGTCTTAATCTGGTAAAACCGGTGACTTGCCTTAACGTACGTGCGAACTTTTTTCCAACGGGTTCATTTTTTGCGTCACCTATGTAGAATGTAGCAGTCGACTTACTTCATCCACTATTTGCAGTGACAGCTAACGACAACGCACTGTTTTGTAAGTTTTGTATGGCGTCATGTAATCCTTTATAGTTCTTGCGAATACTTTTTTAAAATTGTTTCAACAGAAAAATCTTCGAATTTTGTCTGGTTTTCCTTAATTGCTGTAGCCTGGTCTGGATTGAATGGTAGTATCACAGCTTTTATTTGTTGTAAATATTCAGCATAATAAAAAGCTGCCCTCAACCATGTTCCCCAACGTGTAAGAATCGGCTGTGGTTCAGCAATACCGGCACACTTGCTATGAAATGCGTGAAGACGTTTAGGAGATTTAAGAAACACTATTTTTTTCACTTGCTATTAATGCATCTACCTCTGGAAAACCTTGTCGAATAGTTTTTGCCACAAGGTGTAAAGCATGCACTTTACACGTAACATGTACCAACCTACAACCGTGTTCTTGAAGAGAACGGCCTACCAAACCCATTGTCGCGGCACCGTCGCGTCGGTCACAAACATCAAGACTTGACTTTTTGACAGGTCAAATTTTTCTAACGTCTCCAGCACCACACGCGTAATTATTTGGCCAGTACACTCAGTTAGTCTTTTGCTAGCTGGTAACAATGGAAATTTCGGTTTAAGTGGGTCCAGTATACGTACTATAACATTTAAAATAGATTTTTTTTACAATCTGTCGTCTCGTCAACACATAACCACAGCCGTGTATTTTTTATTACACATTTGATCTTATTTACAATGTCTTCATGAAATGGTTGTTTATCGAGTATGTGCAGCGAAACACCACAGATAATCAGCATTAAGAGTAAATCAAACATAAATTGTGTTGTCGAAGGCATGCCATTTCTTTTAGTTTTATGTTGTACAGAATTTACGTGTCCTTTACAATCACGTTTGTACCACCACATCAGGTCTGTCTTGCACACCTGACAAATTATTATAGCACCATTGTAGAATAAATCCGGGAATTCACTGATAAATTTATTCACTTTGTCAGCGTATGGCCGTTTTTTACCCTTGGCAGGTTTGAGATACTTTATTATTAATTAATATCAAGAATAAAATACAACAAATAAAATTATCAACAATACAATGGAGAGGAATAAATTACGCCGTACTTTGCTAAAATAGTAAACAAGTTTCGCTTACGTATTGGGTAGTTTTCTACCTGGCACCGCAACTTGCGGACCGATTTGCCAACTCTACTGGATAAATGATGAAACAAAAAATTATTACGATAAACCAAACGTACAACCGCACCACCATAGTACTTTTAAGTCCGGAAATTGCGAAATATGTTTAAATACGATTAACATACGTTGGATACCTACACGACATATTCGAAATAAAATAAGTGTCATAGATCTATTTTTCGTAGCGTATAGGTTTACACCGACATGTTGAGCTTTGTCTATTCAAACCCTCTATCTGACACGTGTCCGATGCACCAGAATGGTAGCGTGATTTGGTAACTTTTTGGCAATCTTCGACGAAGATTGCCATAAAATACCCCCCCCCCCTAGTTTAAGTTGAAAATGTTTTGAATAAGCAATAAATGTTATTAAACTGGAATTGAAATTGGTAACTCTTCTACTAATAATTCAGCACAAAAGTATACTAAAAAATATTAATAATGAAATTTTGCATTGGTACATTTGCATATTATAAACTTTGATGTCTCTGATTGTCTACAATACGTACCCAAAGTTATTTTAGTAGAATCTAGCTAGTTGCATGTTTCAATAATCTAAAACACTTGAGGAATCATTGAAATGTTGCCTAGATGTCTGAAACTAACGCGAATTTGAAGTTTAAACTTGATATTTCTCTTATTGCATGCTTCTAACGGAAAGAAACTTCTAATATGGTTTCAAAGTACGTTGCATCGTCACCATAGCTAATTATCTTAAGAAATAAATGTAGACATAATAATTAGATTGCTGCATAATATAATAGTTAGGTACATAATTAATGAAAAATGTTCAATGTGATTTAGTTCATGTGATTTGTTAACAGTTACGGAATAGATCATATTAGAAGCATATTGGATATAATTTTGGTATATTTGGAATAAGATAAATTTGTGTCTCAGACGTTTAAACGGTTTTATAGAGTAATTAAAATATGTATATGTGTATGAATGCTGGGATTCATTTAACTATTCTTTTATAGACATTCATAATATGTAAATAATAGGATAATAAATATTTACACTCACTTCAATTAATTAATGACAATCTCTTTAAACAGGCTCCGTGGAGTAGTTGGCTAGAGCACGCGATGGTAATTGTGACTAGATAATCTCTCTTGCGGGTTCGAATCCTGCCACCGGCACTGACAGTGTCGGTTGGAATGATTGTGTATCCACGTTTTTCCATAAGTGTAACCCTCGCTCGTGCAGCTTCGGCTGTGGATTCGAGGGTTGTCTAATTTCTGTGGTGTTTATGTTATGTAGTTTGAGGGACATCACTCAATTGTATACCGTACAACTAGAAATGTATTAATTTTCAATAGAAATTATTATTTTCGACCAAAGTAATATTAAAAAAAATAAAATATACGTTTCTTTGAAGGTTTTCTCTAAATATTGGAAACATTCGTGGTGTATGTTCGCTAGCAAAATTAGAGGTATTTTTCTTTTTCGGGTAGAAAAGGGAGTGTCTATAATATTTTGATGTTTTTCTCGACAAAGCAAAGTGCCAAGTTAGACGTTATCAGCAGCTAATTCGAAGTTCTCAAATAATTAAATGTGCCAGAATCGTCGTTTAATAAAATAATAGCGGATTCTTGTAGTTTTCTTATTTTATTATTACTTTCTCTTTCTAACATTTTTTTCAAAATACCATATAACAATATGGTTGTTATACCATGTATATTCATGTATTTTTTGACTCTGAAAAGTCTAAATGAGTCTCCGATGTAATGTTTACCATATTCGCATGGGATATAATCAGAGCTGGGCAGTACTCGAGTACAAGTACTTGAATTGGGTACTTAGAGTACATTTCATGTACTCTGTACTCTGTACTCGAGTACTTTCTTAAAGTCTGTACTTTGTACTTGTACTCGTAAAATTAAATCCAAGTACTTGTACTCGAACTTTCATTCACAAGTACACAAGTACATATACATTTCAGCAAGGTGAAGAATGTGTTTATTATGGATATCTACTGCCAAGTTTTCTATCTATGAGAAATAAATGGGAAAAATTAAAGCTGCAGCCGCAGCCGTTCAGTTGTGGAGGAGCACTACTGTTAAACACTTGTCTAAAGAGTTTAGATAAAAGATTTTCAGATATACTGAATATGTCTTGCGAAGATGCCATCGTTGCAGCCGTTGTACATCCGAAGTTCAAATTACGGTCGTACAAGGTAATAAAAAATCTAGATGTTACCGTTGAGTCCATACGTAAAATGGTGATCTTAGCTGCAGAAAAACATACAGCGGCTGACAATAGCAATGAGCTAACAGATCCTGGTTCTAGCAGTGACACAGATGGATTTTTTGATTTTGAGGAAATTGTAGATACAATTAAGTCACACCTAACACACATCCTAGTTCTAGTTGCAGCACCATTGAGGAATACATAAAAACACCTAAAATTGAATTAGAACTTTATAAGTTATTAGATGATAAGAGAAGCAATTTAAACATGCTTGAGGATTACCCTCTTATTAAAAAGCTCATCATTTGCTATAATACATGTCTTCCTTCATCAGCTCCCGTTGAGCGTCTTTTTTCTTATGCAATGATAATAAATAGTCCGCGGCGTCACGCTCTAAATGATGAAAACTTTCAAAAACTAGTTATCATGAAAGAGAATAAAGTCAACCAGTAGCAAGTCGGTAAGCATTACAAGGATCTTTGATTCTCACTGTATTTAATTTAATTTTTTTTCTTAGCAGGAAACTTCGAAATTACGAAACTAGAATATACATATTATTATAATACACATCACATAATATATAGAATATAGAAATAAAAAATTATATCAATATAGAATATAGATTTCTTACGTTTCCTCTTTTTACCATGAATCAAATGTACTCGTATGAAAGTACTCGGATGGTTCAAGTACTTGTACTCGAGTACTTGTACTTAAGTGCTCCAAATTTATGGAAGTACTCGGTACTTGGTACTTTGTGAGAAATTATTTCTAGTACTTGGTACTTGGTACTCGAGTACATTTTTTGTGTACTTGGCCCAGCTCTGGATATAATAAATATAATTTTTTGTACATCTCAAGATTGTTAAACATATAACCATTGGTATGTTCAATGGTATCATCTTGCAATAGTGGCAATTGGATACTTAAATTTAATAAAACATATGTTAGGTGTGCGGGGTACTGTTAGTATAATTAGTGCACGACTGTATTTTACACAACGTTTTATTAAGGAAAATATAATATCAACCGTCTCGTTTGGAATTTACAATGAAACTACTTCTAAATCGTAACATAGAGTACCTATAAAAACCCTTACATAATACAAAAGATAAAAAATATTGGAGTGACAGTTATTGTTATTAGTCGTAGTGACGTACGATAAATAAATGATTATATACTCAGTGGTGATATCCTACATATAGTAGCTCTCAGCTTCTTATAAATATTGATTGATATACTGTTTTATTACGGACAACACTATAAAGGAGAACAATTTTTACTCTCTAAATTTTTATTAAATTCAATGATTTTTTTTTGTATGCCACTGTGACTAAGCATGACAGTAAACGCACACTTCGAGCTGAAAACATTTGGTCCATGTACATAGTATGTAAAAAGGAAGATAGAGTTGGTTAATTGACGATATCGGTTCAGAGAAAGGGATGTAACAAGGGGTGACTCTTTCATTATTGAACATTTTGTATATACAGCAGTTCATGAATAATGTAAAATATTTTATGCATATATCGTCGGAGGAAAATTATAATGTTCTATATCAATTTTCACAAATTTTACAGCAGAACAGGGTCGGGCAAAAGATATTCGTGGCTTTGAAAATGCTGTAGTAATAGCATATTATGTAATATTACAGGGCTGACTCGTTGGGTTAGGCGACCGCGTTAGGCGGCATTATTTTAAGGGCGGCATTTTCAGTACTGTCAAAAAGGCAATTTAGATATGCAAAAAGGTCAATTGAATATTGGTCATTTGTTGATATGTGAAATTCAAATATTAAGTAATATATTTTCCGAAATTAATTTAAAACGGAAATATAAAAACAGTTTTAACTCTTTAGTATATATCGCCATTGTTGAGCACAGATTCAGCCTGTTGGAATTCTGTAGTCGACACTTTGAATTTCTGTGTGACATTCTAGCCTTGAAAGACATGGAGTGAAATAATGCAATGCAATAAAGTCATAAAATCTTTAAAAGCATTAACTATTAGACCGGGCGCCAAGAAACATTCTGTTTAATAAATCCGTAGGATTCATTCGATTTACATTCAGAAAAATGTTTCTTTTCGCACAAAAACCATAAGGTTATTACGGGAGTGCGCAACTTTAGCGTCTTAAAACCACTATAAAATAATTAGTAATTAATATTTTGATCCAAAATTTTTTAAGACATGTTTTTTTAACTGTTTTCCACAACATTGTGGAAAACCGTTGTAAAATTTTAACATTTAAAAAAATATATTATTTTTCAAATAAAAAAATTATAACGCTATTAAACTTAATGAAAATTGATAAATTATTAATTAACTAATTAATTAATTAATTATTTATTAAGTTGATAATAAGTTTATTATTAAAATTTTGATATCTGATCCAAAGTATTAGACCGGGCTACATTGTTGTCGTGTTGTTTTGGACGTTAAAACCTCCTTTGCCAGACTCTTTAATAAAACCTTGTAAATGTAATGCAGACTGTAATACCATGTCGTGTAGTTGTAAAAAAATAACTTATCTTTATCTCTCTTTGTAAATGCAGTCATAATAATTGCCAAAATGTATCTTTAGAAATATAAAATTTTATGTTAACTTTTATCAATTATTATTAATCTTATTTTTTATCAATTATTATTAATTTTTAATCAATTATCATTATTGCTGTTATTTGCTTATTTTTACCTTAATAAACTTGCATTTTATGACATTTATGCTGTTTTTGATTTCATACCGTATCTCAAAAATTATTTAATTTTTTTTTAATGTTAAAATTTTAAAACTGTTTTCCACAATATTGTGCAAAACCACTATAAAGACTAAAAGTTTTAGATCAAAATATTAATTAGGTACTAATTATTTTATAATTGTTTTAAGATGCTGGAGTTGCACGCTTTCGTAATAACTTTATGTTTTTTTGTGAAAAAAAAACTTCCGAAAATTTTATACTTACGTTCAACGATAACACACGACAGATTAACATATCTAGCCGAACTCACCATTCAGAAAGAAATGTGTACAATTATAATATACGAATACGATTTGTTTGGGAAATAAGTAATGTACTTTTCTATTTAGGGGGGCCACCCTAACCAAAATTACTTAATCAGATTTAGTACTTTTTATAGTAGTTAAAATCATACGAAGAGAGAGGTTTTAACTCAGGCATCGAGGGAATCTTTATCAAGAAAATATTTCAGTTCTAATCAGATTTTAGAAAGTGAATGATATTAGAAGAGCCCATTACTTGTTTCCCCAAAGATATCCGGATATTTAGTAGTAGAAGAGCCCAAAGATATCCAGATATTTAGTATAGTATAGCATATACGGATTTTCGGAGCAGGTGGCCACAAAACGGTTTTTCATGATTTTGTCAAAAACTATGCAACCTACAGAAAATCAACATTGTATAACTTTTTTATGTAAAATTGATATCTGCTTCCACCCAGTGCACAAAAACTTTTTGAAAATAAACTAAAAAACTATGGCCATATTTATTTATAGTACATTCCGCGGCGCCCTACAACAACTAAATATTCAACTCAATCAAATATAAATGTCAGCTATAGTGTTGTATTTATCTACCAATTTGAAATAAATGGATAAAATATTTTTAAAAATTGGAAAAAGTTTTGTTGGGTAATGGTCCTCATTTTGAGAAAAAACTACTTCAACAACTTGCCGACGTTTCGATAAATTTTATTACCATTCTCAGGGCAAAATTTATCGAAACTTCGGCAAATTGATAAAGTAGTCTTTCTGAAAATAAAAACTCTTACTCAACATTTACAACTATTAATAAGCCGGTCTAAAAACGTTTTTAAAAATATTGCAAATTAACAGTTTCCGATATCCCCCGAAAAGAGCTTTGTACCACTTTTAAATATCTAAAAATTGAGAAAAAAGATTTATTTTTAACATAATTAAGGTTCATCCTGTATAATTGCTAACTCACGTAAGGATCTGGTTAAATATATTCTGATTTGTAAAGTAAAAAATTATTATTGTATTACAATATTACTCTAATTTCTGACATTGTTTGTAAAAAAGAAGCTAGAAAAGGCATTTTAATCTTTATTTTAGACATTTACCCCAACTAATGTCATTTATGTAAGGGGAATGCTCCTTGTGCTAAGCAGATGGGAATTAAAAAAGTTATTAGATGGACAGAGATAAATTGTTTCTTTAACTAAGTGAAAGTTGACGTGTCAAGAATACAAATGAATGATTGTAGAGCCACTTACTTATTTTACAGTTGATTTTAAATTTTGAATTTATTTTCAACAATTTTAGGTGCTTTAATTAATATGTTTTTGACATTTAACATTGTGGAAATAAATTAAATTAAAATATTAAATTAAACACCACGGGTAATACAAACCCCTGTATCCGAGTATGCTAGAATCAATTTCTAGTCTAGAAAAAATTCTGATGCCTTGGCCGATGAATGACCCAGGATTCCAGAGCGAGAGGTAAGCATCCTTTACCGCTCAACCACGAAGTCAAGAGAAGCCAATTTTTTTTGAATAGATATTAAATCAAAAACAGACTGTTTAATGCTGGCTGTATGGCTAATGGTATAATGCCAAGAAAAAAACTGTTTAATATTTTGTCATTATACAATGAGTAACGAAGAAGTTATCATAAATTTATTGAAAGGTTCTAATCGCAACCTACATTTCTTAAAAAAAAATTCCGTATTGAATTATTATTATTATTTGAAATTGATTATAAAAGTTATTTGGTATATTTCTTGAATCTCACTAGTTTTATTTTTAAAATTTAATATACTATAATAACATAGTAATAAAATATTTTAACAAATAGAACCTAATGTCATTGAACTAAATAGAATAGAATAGAATAGAATAGAATAGAATAGAATAGAATAGAATAGAATAGAATAGAATACAATAGAATAGAATAGAATAGAATAGAATGGAATGGAACAGAAAATGATTTAATAGAATAATATCAAGTTATGCAAAAATATACATGAAACGTATAAAGATTAGCTAGAGACCTTATACGATGTACATATGGACGAACAAGAATTAAAATCAATACGTGGGTCATTCTTTTTACAAATCGCACGGATTTCATGAAAAAAAACTTGACATTTTAGATTCGTCTGAAATTCTTTTTACAGCTTCTATACGTAAAATTAATTGACATGTATCTCAGGATTTTGCATAAAAAAATTTTATTCCGAAAATATCCATTCATGAAGTTTTGGTATTTTGCTGGATTTTCTCCAATCGTCTAATACATGAAATTTATTATCTCCAGTTGTACTGATCGAATCGATGTCATTTTTTTACAGTTTACGTGTTGTTACGTTAGCTTTCTAAAATAATAGAAAAAATTTTTTCAATGTCAACATATCAAAAATAATAACAATTTAATTGTTTAAATAATTGTTAGATGCTGTTGCCCCAGGTTTAGTTAATTTTAAAAAATACCACTTCATTCTTCATCATGTTCCTTAGAAAATGGCATCGGTGAAAAAGTGGTATCTCTATTAGATCAAAAGTTATTAAATATTTTCGAGCGCTTGTCAGGAGGCGCGCACCTCAGAGGTCTCAGGCATTTGCACCTATTTTATATTAATGAATGTTTACCGTATTGCGTAATAGTTTGAAAATATTTGTTGATAACATTACTGTATAAAAATTAATATAAATAATGAAAAGAACATTATAGTTACTTCCCGGTTACTAAATTAATACTGAATATTACGAGGTAAGAAAATAAAAGTAAGAAACTAAATTTAAACACTTTGATTTATTAGCTTCTGAGTAGTATACAAAATGTTTTTTTTTGCACAAAGTATACATTTTATTTCATAATTTTAACTTCAATTGCTATCAACCCTGGTTGATAGAATTAATTACTGCAGATACTGCCACTTTGTCTTCTTCAAAAGATACACCGGGACTTTCGGGAGAACGTTTCCAGTTAACGTCATTACTTTCCAAAGCGTCAAAATCAGAATCATTAATTTCCTCCTTCTAAAAACAATGTAATTTTTACATACATCAGCTAACCTGAAGCTTAACAATTTATTTTATAATTTTAGGATATTTTAGACCTTGTCTCATATAATGAATGAAATTTTATTAAAGAAATTTTCTTCGAAAATATTACTTACAGTTGATTCGAACTTCTTTTCGCGATTCTTGCGTAATTGACACAATTTAACACGGCAAGTATTACAGATTTTTTGCTGAAGGAACTCATCCGTTACCGGTAAGTTAAGATCCACTAAATGTTGCTTCGAAACTGGTCTTAGATTTTGTCTTTTACGATGTGAAGACATATCGAAGGGATTGGAGCATCGATCTACTTTGATTTTCGGACCAATCAATCGACGATTTTGATGCTTTCGGCATTGTACCGACACTTTATGATTATCGCTAGTTTTAAATTAAAATATGATAGTAATAATATGGCATGCGTATACGACGTTGTCGAACAAAACATTTACATATATTTAAAACTGAAGGGAGCTTGATTGCACTTTCCACGCGCTACGCCCAGCACGGTAACTCCGTGCGCCACGCCTGACAAGCGAAAATATTTAATAACTTTTGATCTCATAGAGATACCACTTTTTCACCAATGCCATTTTCTAAGGAACATGATGAAGAATGAAGTGGTATTTTTTAAAATTAACTAAACCTGGGGCAACAGCATCTAACAAGTATTTAAACAATTAAATTGTTATTATTTTCGATATGTTGACATTGAAAAAAAAATTTTTTATGCTTTTAGAAAGCTAACGTAACAACACGTAAACTGTAAAAAAATGACATTGATCCGATCAGTACAACTGGAGATAATAAATTTCATGTATGAGACGATTGGAGAAAATCCAGCAAAATACCAAAACTTCATAAATGGATATTTTCGAAAAAAATTTTTTTCCAGCAAAATCCTGAAATACGTGTCAATTAATTTTACGTATAGAAACTGTAAAAAAAATTTGAGACGAATCTAAAATGTCAAGTATTTTTTAGTGTGCGGTTTGTAAAAGAATGACCCGTGTATAAATGCAGAGTCTAAATATAATAAAATAATGCAATACATGTTATCATAGCATTGACACTGAAGACATTTTTAAAACTTTGCGCCAGCATATATATACATTTAAATAATAGGGTAGAGGTCTCTATTTAAACATTTTTTTCATACTGTAGAAAGCGTTATTGAATAAGTGTTTTTATAACGTTTTTAAATTATGGACTTTATTTCAGAAGACTATTTTTGCAAAATTATATTCCAAAGTAATCAAAGCCATCTCTAATTTTAGTAAGCAGTAAAATATTGTATTAACATTATCCTTATGTCT